>OY992877.1:217051775-217164275 GCA_963921405.1 Cepaea hortensis | reverse complement strand
GTTCTAAAACCCCCCGAAGATGACGTTCCGTTGATCTGTCAGATTTGTAGTGGTGGCTTTGATCACAGCCTCCTGTCTCGATCTACTCTGTACTAATAAATCAAGACAACGCCTGCGTTGGTAGTGATACATGAGAGACCATTGCTTGTAAACAGTTGGAAAACACACAGTGTATTGTATGTTCATTCATTCAGTAGCATGTCACTTGCAGAACTTCGCGCCCATAACAACAGTCCGGAAAACTTCTCGGTCATAAGCAAGATGTCCCGCGTCCGATACACCCATCTGGAGATCATCTGCCACATCCTGCACCCATCTTCTCTTTGGCCTTCCTCTTCCTCTTTTCGCGGGCATATACCCCTCCATGAATGTTCTCTTCAAACTTTCATGACATTTCAAGTGACTAAAATATTTCAATTTTCTTTGTCGTATCATCTTCAGTAGCCAGCCTTCTTCAATATTCAGCTCTTGTCATATGGAAGCATTTATTCTATTATGTATCCAATATATTCTTACAACCAGTCTCATTTATTTATTCATTCATTCATTCAGTAGCATGTCCTTTGCAGAACCTCGCTCCCATAACAACCTTCCGGAAAACCTCTCGATCATAAGCAAGATGTCCCGCGTCCGATACACCCATCTGGAGATCATCCGCCACATCCTGCACCCATCTTCTCTTTGGCCTTTCTTTCCCTCTCTTCCCAAGCATATACCCCTCCATTATTGTTCTCTCCAAACTTTCGTGACGTTTCAAGTGACCAAAATATTTCAATTTTCTTTGTTTTATCGTTTTAATAGCCAACCTTCTTCAGTATTCAGATCTTGAAGTATTGATGCATTTGTTCTTTTCTTTACCCAAGATATTCTTAGAACCCGTCTATAACATTTATATTCAAAAGCATTTATGCGCTGCTCAGCTTGTTTAGTAAGTGTCCAGGTCTCACAGGCGTATGTTGCAATGGGAAAGATGCATGCTCTTAAAAATCTAATTTTTGTAGTTCTGTCTGTCCCATTCCATAATTTATTCAGTCGTTTTAGTCGTTGAAGAGCAATTGATAGTCGTCGTTTAATTTCTATCATTGTGTCACCGTTGTCGGTAATCAATGACCCAAGATATTCAAAATTTTCCACCACCTCCAATGTTTCCTCATTAACATATATTTCTTTCTTCATAGTGGTTTTATCTGTATGCATTATCTTTGTTTTTGCAATGTTAAGATACAAGTTGTGATTTTCACTATTCAATTGGGTTGAGGCTATTAGGTTTTCCATACCAGTCTGTGTTGTGGATAGCAATACTGTATCATCAGCATACCGAATCTCTGGTATGTCATGACCACCGATATTTACGGCATCATATAGCTCCCTGTTTATATCGTCTCTTACATTTATCATTATGCTTGCTTGCTTGCTTGTGTTCGTTGGCTTGAGCTCCAACGCGAAGTCCTGTATGTCGGATGAAGGCATCCTGTTGTCCAACATCAGTGTGATTACAGGACCTGAGGTTTGCGTGAGTATCCGTTGTCCCATGTCTGGCTTATTGGTGTGCAGACTGGTGGTTCCTCGCCGTACAGGCAGACACTCTCCGACTTCGGAGGAATCGGCGATCCTACTGACTTTAGCCAGGACCCCGAAGGGACCTGTTGCCCAGGACGCTCGACGAGGACGCGTCAATAGGTCTTGGCCAGTATATAACCCAGCCCTGGTGCCTTGGAAACACCTCTGCGTCCCATTTCTCATTATATTTTCGGCGTACAGGTTAAACAAATAGGAGGACACATCCTTGACGGACTCCTTGCTTGATGTCAAACCAATCTGATGCCTATAACAAGTATATTCAAAGGTATTTATGCGCTGTTCAGCTTGTATAGTAAGTGTCCAGGTTTGACATGCGTATGTTGCAATGGGAAAGATGCATGCACTTAAAAATCTATTTTTTTTTTAGGTCTATCTGACCCACGCCACAATTTGTTCAAGTGTTTTAGTTTTTGAAGAGCAATAGATATCCGTCGTTTACTTTAATTCATTGTGTCACCATTATTGGTAATTAATGACCCAAGACACTCGAAATTTTCCACCACCTCAAATTTCCCTCATTTACCCATTAACATATATTTCTTTCTCCATAATAATGTTATCTGTATGCATTATCTTTGCTTTTGCTATGTTAAGATAAGTTGTGACTTTCACTATTCTTGAGGGCTGAAGGTATTAGATTTTCCATACCATTCTGTGATGTTGATAGTAATACTGTATCAACAGTATATCGAATCTCTGGTATGTCATGACCACCGATATTTAGGGCATCATATTGTTCCTTGGTTATATCATCTCTGACACTGCTCATTATATTCCCCTAAGTGTTGTCATTTTCTGATTGTTTGTCCTGAAGGAGTGAGGTATAGACTGGGTCAGCTACTCAAGAACTCGAAAAGTAACAAGGATTCTCTTTTCGGATAATGTTATAATGATATAGCACAATACCTGGATGACTTGGTCACATGACACAATACCTGGATGACTTGGTCACATGGCACAATACCTGGATGACGTCATGACATGGCGCAATGGGAATAAGAACTAGGACCTGGTCTGTGACCCACGTGATCGTATGAGCGGTCGAACCATGAGCGCCCAGGCGTATCGGCTTGGCACACGATGATCTCCCTGTTTCCACAATCGCTTCCAGCATATAGATACCACATCTAGTATCCACAATCGCTTCCAGCATATAGATACCACATCTAGTATCCACAATCGCTTCCAGCATATAGATACCACATCTAGTATCCACAATCGCTTCCAGCATATAGATACCACATCTAGTATCCACAATCGCTTCCAGCATATAGATACCACATCTAGTATCCACAATCGCTTCCAGCATATAGATACCACATCTAGTATCCACAATCGCTTCCAGCATATATATATACCACATCTAGTATCCACAATCGATTCCAGCATATAGACAACACATCTAGAATCCACAATCGATTCCAGCAAATAGACAACACATCTAGTATCCACAATCGCTTCCAACATATAGATAACACATCTAGTATATGTCCCTATTTATCACCATCTTTCGATCTCTTCTGAGAATACTTCTGCTTCATATTTGTTCACCTTTCTATCGCCTTCTATATTTTTATATACCGCTTATCTTCGTGTTTCATGAGTCTTCTATTGCCTTCTATATTTTTATATACCGCGTATCTTCGTGTTTCATGAGTCTTCTATCGCCTTCTATATTTTTATATACCGCTTATCTTCGTGTTTCATGAGTCTTCTATCGCCTTCTATATTTTTATATACCGCTTATCTTCGTGTTTCATGAGTCTTCTATCGCCTTCTATATTTTTATATACCGCGTATCTTCGTGTTTCATGAGTCTTCTATCGCATTCTATATTTTTATATACCGCGTATCTTCGTGTTTCATGAGTCTTCTATCGCTTTCTATATTTTTATATACCGCGTATCTTCGTGTTTCATGAGTCTTCTATCGCATTCTATATTTTTATATACCGCGTATCTTCGTGTTTCATGAGTCTTCTATCGCTTTCTATATTTTTATATACCGCCGCTTATCTTCGTGTTTCATGAGTCTTCTATCGCATTCTATATTTTTATATACCGCTTATCTTCGTGTTTCATGAGTCTTCTATCGCATTCTATATTTTTATATACCGCTTATCTTCGTGTTTCATGAGTCTTCTATCGCCTTCTATATTTTTATATACCGCGTATCTTCGTGTTTCATGAGTCTTCTATCGCATTCTATATTTTTATATACCGCGTATCTTCGTGTTTCATGAGTCTTCTATCGCTTTCTATATTTTTATATACCGCCGCTTATCTTCGTGTTTCATGAGTCTTCTATCGCATTCTATATTTTTATATACCGCTTATCTTCGTGTTTCATGAGTCTTCTATCGCATTCTATATTTTTATATACCGCGTATCTTCGTGTTTCATGAGTCTTCTATCGCTTTCTATATTTTTATATACCGCCGCTTATCTTCGTGTTTCATGAGTCTTCTATCGCATTCTATATTTTTATATACCGCTTATCTTCGTGTTAAAGAAACGATAAAATCGTTTATCGTTTCTTTACTTATTCAGTCTTTTTCGGTAGAGATTTGTTCGCAGCAGACGAGCAAATCTCCGGCGGGCCTACTCTCGCTGGTCGCGAGATCCGCACAGTGGAAGTATGGGAGATTTGCTTGCAAATAGACAGGCAATATCTCCTGCGGTAGCTATGGCGGACCTATTCCCGCTGGTCGCGGGGACCGCTATAAGTCAGGTGGGGAGTCTGACGATAGTGCACGCTTTACACAGGTCCGGACACTTGTGATTGACAGATGTGCGCGCCCTCATGGTCCGGGCTCGTAAAAGGCCCTCACCTGTGGGACATGGCTGAACGTCTCTAAGCCGGGTCCCTTGGGTGTCAGGGTCTGGCCATAACTCGCCACCGGCTCGTGGTGGTGAGGTCTCGGTGGATTGACGCTGAGCCGCCAGCGTCTGCAGCCTACCTTGTGCCAGACGTATTGGTAACCCATTCCTCTGGAATACACAAGACTAGGCCGAGGGAGGGGTCATGTCGTTTGGGCATCACATGATTCTCTGAAGCTCTGCCCAGACATTGTGATGGAATATTGGCCACATTCCACTCACATACTTTAGTCTGTCAAGACTGCAAGGTGTCTACTTATCTTCGTGTTTCATGAGTCTTCTATCGCCCATCAAGACACGTCTATCGGTGTCTATATCACTCTTTGAAAACACACTATTAATCACACATATTTACACTACTCTCTGCCTATCTTGCCGGTCTCTCTGGCCGAGGGGTTACACGACTTTCTCCGTAATCCTTTTTATCCACGCAGGGTCTAGCAGCGCGCGAGAATTGGAAGCGGTTCCACCCGCACTGGTGACTTGCGGGATAAATGAGCCAGCCGCTCAGAAAGCAATGGCAAACTACTGAACGTAATCTTGCCAAGAAATCAACAATCAGATGAAAGATGCTGATGTTGACAGCGATGTCCTGTAATGGATGCGCAAAACAATACAATCTGCCTATCTTCTCCACTCTCTCTCCCCCTCTTTCTCACTCCATCTTTCTCCCCCCTCTGTCTTCCCTCTTCTCTCTCCAACTCTCACCTGTAAGTCTGTTCTCTACTTCCACTCTCTCTCCAACTCTCTCCCCTCTATATCCCATCTCTCTATCCTCTATCTCTCCCCAACCCTCTCTCCCCTATCTCTTACCTCTCTTTTTCTCTCCGTCCCTGTCTTCATATCTCTCCGACTCTCTCCTTTCTCTCCCCCTCTCTATCCTCTATCTCTACACTCTCTCCCCCTTCTCTCTCCTCTATCTCTACACTCTCTCCTCTCTCTCCCCCACTCTCCCTCCCCCTCAACCTTTCTCTATCTCCTCTATCTCTCATCTATCTTTCCTCTCTCTCTACCTGCAATAGAGACGAAACACCAAATGGCCAGATAAGCAAAACTCTCAGGTGACCTTGAATGTTGAACCTTGTAATCAACATAGCAACAATGACAGGTCAGCAACATCCCAGGTAGGCCACTGCCTGTGGGTGCCGTCCTGAAGGCCAATGTAAGCTGTCCTCCGGCAATGTAATCTGTCAGAGCTGTTGTTGTGCTGAAGTGGTTTCAGCGTCCCTGTCAGGGGTCATTGTCAGCCATGACCTGGTTAAGTATGTACCCCATGAACCCAACTTGACTAAACACGGCGCCTGACGTTCTGCCTGTGACGTCACTTCCTCCCGCGCTGCCGCTCACTGCTGCGCATGACGTAACAACCCAGACCGGAGACCCGCCTACAGACAACACGCAAGGACAAGCAGTAAGTAAGTCGTGGGCCACGTCTGCTATGTCGGTGATTTATTGTACTAGTTCAGGGGAATATAGTTCAGGGGAATATAGTTCAGGGGCATATAGTTGTGTCTGTTCCACACAACAATCAGTTAGTTGCATATGCTTTACTGTACGTTCCTTGGCTGTTAACACCAGCATATTTTGGCTGTTTGTGATCTCTTGGAAAGTCTACCTTCAGTAGTTTGCCATTGATTTCTGAACAACCGGCACTCTTTTCATAAAAAAACAAACAAACAAAAAAAACCAACGCGAGACTGTCTTATGCCAAATCGAACTGAGCTGTGTTTCGAACGTGGGTATGCGGGATTACGAGCTGCGTCAATAACTCCTTCATCACGGATCAGGCTTGTCTCTTCAACAACACTTGAAAACATCAACGTTTCTGTGAGTGCTCCTGTGTGGCTAGGAACACAGGGTTTCAAACGTTGTCACGCTGGTGTGTATTGATGTGTCAACGAACAAGCCAAACACAAGGCAAGAGGCGCTTTCATCACTTTTCCTCAAGCCATGATTCTTTTGCCTTCCTACATAATATTCTGACTTGTCTGTGGATTTCTTCATATTTGGCAGGATTATTTTTGTTGAGTCTTCTTGTTTCCATTAGGTGTAAAATTTCTTCAGTCATCCATTTCTTACGACCCACCTTCTTTAATTTTGGAATAGTTGTTTCTGCAGCCAAACTGATTGAATTCTTTAACATTTCCCATTGATCATTCACATCCTGGAATAATATCTCTAGATCAGACAATATATCAAATCTGTTCTGTACTTCTATGTTGAATTTGTTTTGTAGTTCCTTGTCATTACTCAATGTACACAAATCATATTTAGTGTTTCCTGTTATACACTTGACTTTCTTCAGCTTTATCCTCAATGTTCCTGTGAGTAGTCTGTGGTCACTATAACAATCAGCACTGGGAACTGTTTTTGCTACTGTTAGTGCGTTTCTAAATCTTCTGCTAATCAGAATGTAGTCAATCTGGTTTCTGATCCTGCTATCAGGACTCCTCCATGTCCATAATCTTCTAGGGTGTTGCTTAAACCAGGTGTTTCCTACAATCATTTCCTTTTCTTTAACCCACTCTACGAGTCTGTATCCTCTTTCATTTCTCTCTCCTAAACCATAGTTTCCTACTGTGTATCTATCACCTTGATTTCCTACTTTTGCATTGAAGTCTCATATTATGATGTTTATTTCTGAATTTTTACATTTCTTTAAGGCAGACTCTATGTCATTATAGAATTCCTCTACACCATCTTCACTGGATTCTCCTGTTGGGGCATATACTTGAATAACATTTATGCTAAAAGATCTGCCACTCAATTTAACTAGTAGAACTCTGTCCGACACGGCCCAATATCCTTGAACAGATTTTGATGTTTTCCGGTCCAAAATTATTGCCACTCCCCTGTGTCGATCTTCACCTCCAGAATAAATAATCTTACAATCTTCATGTATCTTGATGCCCGCTCCTGTCCATCTCATTTCGCACATCCCTAAAATAGTAATGTTTTCTCTTTGTATTTCTTGTTTTAAGTTCTCTAATTTTCCGTCGTCGTTTAACGTCCTAACGTTCCATGTTGCTAATTTTAATGTCTCTGTCCTTGTCTTGCGATGATCAGTCTTTAAGCGAATCATAATGTACAAGGCACTTTCAAAGGGGTAGTTTGCCGTTGCTTTCCTCTATGGCAGTGACCATACTGGCCGGATGACCGCAATCATTGTCTCTCGAAAGAGATCCTCTGCCTGCCGTCGCGAAATTCGAGACCATGACCAACAAATTTCTGTCGGCTTCCCTTAAAATTTCACCCACCACCTGCCTTCCTTGGCTTCTTTTGAAAACTTCCAATAAACGATCACAAAATAACATCACATAATCCTCAGGAAAACACTATCCACATGAAATCCCCAGGAAATCCACAGGAAATTCACAGGAAAACACAAAACAGCGTATCCCCGAAAAATAACCCGTCGTCATTTTGACGCCATTGTACCGAAACTGTCATTGGATTACCATTATAATATTCTTCTTCTGCGTTCATCCGGATTTTTTTTTCCGGATGTGACTGCGTTGTGCCTGTTTACAACAGAGCTGCGTTCTTGCGCCGTCAGGCCGACACATCCGACTTCTGCGGGCATTTGTTGACCGGGTTAACCTTCCGGGCATTATACTATTAATATGGAATACAGTTCAAATAAAATTATGAAATTTATGAAAGTTTAGGTTTAGTGTCTACTAAATAGGACTACATGTCACTCTCGAAAGAGACAGTGCCTTCCGTGTGTTGTTCAACACACAGAATAGTCGGTTGTGAAGGTTTGCTGAAGCCATAGTGATCAACCTGCGTAAGCCGTCCTTGTGCAAGCAGAAAGACATGTTAGTCAGTTTAAAATTACCGTGGTAGACAATCGGCATTACTGTGCGAACATGTGTATATTTCAGATTGAAGGATTTATCTAGTTATTTCACTTTATGTTGTGTGATTTCTGCAGTATTTACCTGACAAGATGTAGCGAAATATGACAGGCAATAAATCGTGCAATCTATTGTTTGTGTCTTCGTTACTCAAATTCACTACGGGAAAACATTGGTTTGAACAATCTAAATATGACAATTCCGTTTCTGAGCCACTCTGCTCATTTAGCACTTTATCAATTTCCTGCTGATCGACTGTTTCTAATAATTCAATTAATCCATGTAATCCCTGAACCAAAAATCCACACACGCTACCAAAATTAGCTAAAAAACCGATCCCGCCAACACGTTACATTTCCCGAAAATAGTCCTGAAAAGTAGCCCAATTTGGCGTGAAATCTGCCCAACTGGCAACACTGCTTAGCCGTGCGTATTACGTATTTTTGCTACGTAGATCAATGCTCTGCAACTTTTCCCCAGTCACGTCACACTTTTATAATTTTAACTGCTGGTGACACACCAAAATGTAATCTTATATAATAAAAGGCTATGTGTATTTATTTGTCAGGTGTCCCATCACAAGATAAAGAATAGATACACATATATACAGAAAAAGGGATAAAACGCTTTTAAAGGGTTTAAAATAATAAGGGTCGCTCTGACGTAGATCAAGTTGCTATGACATGGGTACTGTCCCATGGGAAATGGGTGCTGTTCCATGCCATACCATCCCATGGGACGTTTCCAATTGGATTCCCATGGAAATAACATTCCTATAGCCAAGTCTGCCAAAGACTGCAGCGGGTTTATTCAATCTAAAGGGCTTTATGGTTTAGTACCCCACCCTGATCCCGGGATAATGTATCGGGCGTTAAGTCTTCTCGTCTGGGACCAATAAACTAGAGATATCCTTCTGTGCGTGAACTATTCCTCGCAAAGTTGGCAGTCTAGAAAAGCAGGCCAATATGCGGCGGCTCTGGCAAAAAATTCAAAATTACAAAATGCCCCCAAAGAAATAAAATTTATCATCATCATACAACCAGACCTTCGCAGAACGTGATTCTCGTCAACGCCCATGGGAGAGATTCTGGGTCCCTGCCAGCTCACCTGCCTCATGTCTGGTCATGCCCATAGGTGTCTTGGGTGTCACGTGTCCACCGGTGTAGAAATATTTACATCATCTGCCATTCTGCTATACACACGTGGATCCTGGTCGGTTCCACTGCGTTTGTGAGCTGCGCTAAGATTCTCCTTGTGTAATCTATGAGAGAGGACTTCAGCAATTGGGACATTGTGCCGTCTACAATGTGGATGACGCTTCATCAAACGAAAATTCGCATTTTTTCCATGGCCGAACACACCAGGTGGCCTAATATGGTTAATGTTACTTCACATAACCCCACTATCCCATAACTACGGTACCCATGGTGTAAGGGTGGGCCTATCTCAGTGTCCAATATTACACCACCCATCTCTACTCTCCCAGAACTACGGTACCCATGATGTAAGGGTGGGCCGATCTCAGTGTCCAATATTACACCACCCATCTCTACTCTCCCAAAACTACGGTACCCATGTTGTTAGTCTGGGCCCATCTCAGTGTCGAATATTACACCACCCATCTCTACTCTCCCAGAACTACGGTACCCTTGCTGTAAGGGTGGGCCCATCTCAGTGCCCAATATTACACCACCCATCTCTACTCTCCCAGAACTACGGCACCCATGGTGTAAGGGTGGGCCTATCTCAGTGTCCAATATTACACCACCCATCTCTACTCTCCCAGAACTACGGTACCCATGATGTAAGGGTGGGCCGATCTCAGTGTCCAATATTACACCACCCATCTCTACTCTCCCAGAACTACGGTACCCATGATGTAAGGGTGGGCCGATCTCAGTGTCCAATATTACACCACCCATCTCTACTCTCCCAGAACTACGGTACCCATGATGTAAGGGTGGGCCGATCTCAGTGTCCAATATTACACCACCCATCTCTACTCTCCCAGAACTACGGTACCCTTGCTGTAAGGGTGGGCCCATCTCAGTGCCCAATATTACACCACCCATCTCTACTCTCCCAGAACTACGGCACCCATGTTGTTAGTCTGGGCCCATCTCAGTGCCCATCTCAGTGCCCAATATTACACCACCCATCTCTACTCTCCCAGAACTACGGTACCCTTGTTATAAGGCGCTAAGTTGATCAGAAAAGTATAATTTCTCCACCATTGAAACTTGCAGATTGTATTTGATGGTTTAGCAAAAGTACAGCTAACTGTAAAGCACACTGGGAAAGTATGCGTCATTTCAGTCAACAGTGTCTTCACGGCATACCGTACTATTAGATTCATTGACAAGCGCTCGTGGTCGGTTCATTCAGTGCACCGTGCTCTTCAGACGCCATCACCACCATCACCCCACCCCCATCTCCCCCAACCACATGTATTGTCATTTCCCTGGCATTTATCTTCCCCGACACCACACCCTGACATCAAACACAAGTAGGTGACATCCAAGGCCTGCAAGCCGCGAACACCCGCCTGTTTCTCCCTTCCATAAGGTATTCCTGAACTTAGCCCACCAACCTGTGTCCATACCTCAAGCGCGCATATCTGTCTGTCGTTCCGTCTACCTGTCAGTCCTTCAAGGTATGTTAATGGGAGAAATGCAAATAGGTCCTATCTGTACTTGAAGGCCGCAACGTAAAATGTTCAAACATACGTGTTTGGGCCCGATTTTTGCTTGGAGATAACAATTTCCTGCCTTCAAATGCAGTTTTTAACGAAATTCCAGGCTTTGAAGATTGACTTGATGTTATGTCCCGCTTCGTTATACTTTTATAACTGTCCGGAGTTTTTGCATCTCGCTGTAAACGATTCACATTTTCCTGTCACTCACCTGTGAAAAGCTTGGTTGAACAAATGGAGACACGGGAAGGGAATTATACATGCATGCCTAGACTATACGGCAGTGACAGCACGAGCCACACGACAAGGAGGGACACGACCACAAGTTTCAGACATGGTACACAAGACACATCACATAACACCCACCTGAACCCGCTTCAACCAAAGCTCACCCCACAAGGTCTGTCTGGTAAAGATTCTGACGAGAAGGTCATAGGTCAGCTCTTTGAGCGACCGACTCTCAGCGTGCTGGCACCTGGCCGTCTTGACAGACCATTGTTATTACCCTATAATAACCTCTTCATAGCACAAAGCCTGGGCTGAATTTGTAGAGATCATGTCTTGCCCATGCAACATGATTCCTCTCTCGGCCTGCCTAGTTTACTCCAGAGATCATGTGTTGCCCATGCAGCATGATCCCTCTCTCGGTCTGCCTAGTTTACTCCAGAGACCATGTCTTGCCCATGCAGCATGATCCCTCTCTCGGCCTGCGTAGTTTACTCCAGAGACCATGTCTTGCCCATGCAGCATGATCCCTCTCTCGGCCTGCGTAGTTTACTCCAGAGACCATGTGTTGCCCATGCAGCATGATCCCTCTCTCGGCCTGCGTAGTTTACTCCAGAGACCATGTGTTGCCCATGCAGCATGATCCCTCTCTCGGCCTGCGTAGTTTACTCCAGAGATCATGTGTTGCCCATGCAGCATGATCCCTCTCTCGGCCTGCCTAGTTTACTCCAGAGACCATGTGTTGCCCATGCAGCATGATCCCTCTCTCGGCCTGCGTAGTTTACTCCAGAGATCATGTGTTGCCCATGCAGCATGATCCCTCTCTCGGCCTGCCTAGTTTACTCCAGAGACCATGTGTTGCCCATGCAGCATGATCCCTCTCTCGGCCTGCGTAGTTTACTCCAGAGATCATGTGTTGCCCATGCAGCATGATCCCTCTCTCGGCCTGCCTAGTTTACTCCAGAGATCATGTGTTGCCCATGCAACATGATTCCTCTCTCGGCCTGCCTAGTTTACTCCAGAGACCATGTGTTGCCCATGCAGCATGATCCCTCTCTCGGCCTGCGTAGTTTACTCCAGAGACCATGTGTTGCCCATGCAGCATGATCCCTCTCTCGGCCTGCGTAGTTTACTCCAGAGATCATGTGTTGCCCATGCAGCATGATCCCTCTCTCGGCCTGCGTAGTTTACTCCAGAGACCATGTGTTGCCCATGCAGCATGATCCCTCTCTCGGTCTGCCTAGTTTACTCCAGAGACCATGTCTTGCCCATGCAGCATGATCCCTCTCTCGGCCTGCGTAGTTTACTCCAGAGACCATGTGTTGCCCATGCAGCATGATCCCTCTCTCGGCCTGCGTAGTTTACTCCAGAGACCATGTGTTGCCCATGCAGCATGATCCCTCTCTCGGCCTGCGTAGTTTACTCCAGAGAAAAGGTAACACCAATACGTCTGGAACAAGACAAGCTGCATAAGCTGCCGGATCAGAAAAGTAATGCTCTCGCTGTCTGCCTGTCGGAGGTTCGATCCTAGACCAGTTGCCGACCAAGGTTTAGGGCCTGGTCTGTCCTGCCACGACATTTAGTCTTTAGGTTGCATTTCCTCGTACCAGGGTGAGGTTTGTGCCCTCCCAGTTGCGCTCCCCCCGAAGTGTTTGGCACACTGTGTGGTGTCGGGTTTGGTGAGCTCCGCCCAACATTGCTTCTGTAGGAAGTAGGTAGTACCGTCTGTCTCAGCCGTATCTGAGTTGAGTTGAGCTAAGAACCGACATCACTGCATTCAGGACATTCCCATACGCACTCCGTCCCCTCGTTCAATAGCCAGCGAAGAGCCATACTACTAATCGATTGAAAGTTATATATATATATATATATATATATATATATATATATATATATATATATATATATATATATATATATATATATATATTGTCGTAGTAATAATGCTTTATTACTTTAGTGTCGTCCCTGGAGTGAGGGGAATCAACACCCACATTTATTTTAATTCAATATCACTATCCTGGAGATATCCACCAGACTCCGTCCACAGCACTCCCTCAGTCTAAAGACACCTTCTTCTCACTCTTATTCACCCCTGGATCATGCCCCCTCTCATTCCTCCCCAACATAACATACTTGACAACTCTAGCTTCAACAAATAAATACAAGAAATTTATTAAAGCAAAGAGTATGTGTGGGAGAAATGTGTGTGTGTATAATGTGTAGAATGTGTGTCGTATATTCTAAGGTGTATAAAGACTCAGATCAGTGTTTCCAGGAGCAAAGTCATTCTCATCATTGTGCTGAGCACACACCAGCACCATGTATTCCGGACAGACAACCTCACCCAGGTGATGCTTCTCCGGTCACGTGACGACTCTCTCCGTTGTCTCTCGAACCATTAGGATGCTTGGACATCCATATCGAACACTGTCTAATGTTGTTCTTCAATTTCCTATACTCTGTGAATCTCCTATGCTATTAACTGTTTATTAATCACAGAATTCTATCACGATTGTTACCGTTACTTGGGAAATCTTAATTATTCTATTGTCACTGGTTATAACAGATTCCCCATCGCAATAACACAATATAAATGTTCCAGGTTCGTATATAGTTATATACAAGTGTTCCTGGTATCTGTGTTATCTATAATGTTCTGACTGTTCAGTGATCAAGCTATCACTTAATAAACACACATATCATTAGCATGTCCTTCTCATCTGAAGCCAGGATCCCGCAGACCAACTGGGGTATAAACCCAATTTAAGATGCCTCTCAGAAATCTCTGTCTTCAGTTTGCAAGCCATCATTTTCAATAACTGTGTTTCTAGCTTCACTGTGGAATATCGAAGCACACCCAGATGGAACCTGTAGAATAGAACACCCTGGTGAGAGCAACTCAATTCCGACCTTTCATTAGGTGAGTGTAGGCCGATAGCAGCACTCAGCTCTCTAACAGAGAACCGAACTCTGTCATACGGCCAAATAGCTCATCACATTATCTGAGTCATGGTAAAACAAGGAAAGATTAAAGGAAAAGGGTAGAAACTCAGCAGAGGCTTTACTGGAAGATCCTACCATTTCACATTTTCCCCATGCCTCCCCACCATCCTCAATCTCTCTAAATAGTGTCCCACTACATTGGCCTTAACTCCCTGAGTTAAATGATATATCACACAGGCTAGTTTAAACTACACAATTGGCTGCTGGTGCCGACGCTCCTATGATACTTTCTATCACCGCACTTATCATACATTCTATCACTAATCATAAACTAAGCTAATTATGATTAATAGAATACCATATAGCAATTCTCGTTGCAGATGGAGATTATATAATCACAGACTGGATCGATGTCCACCGATATATCTATATCAACAAAGTGACATTATAATCTCGCTCTATAACACAACTGAGAATGCCGTTCCTCTCCTCATCACTTCAGAACTTGTGGTCGACTAACTCAACTTTATTTACCTCAATTAGTTTTAATTTCGAGGCTTGAGTGACGTCACCAAATTTTCTAGACGCTGTACAGTCCAGAATCTGGTTTTCTCCCTCTAATTTAGACAGTGTGGAATCACCCCGCTGTCTAGTTTGCTTTCATCTGGGAATCCTTTGTCTCGTACAACAAAAGTCTTGTCTGCCTGTGAACCAGGGAATTTTTCCCCACATCACAGAATCCATCCGCCGTGTATTCAGACATTTCGTCTACACTTCAAAGACTAACTACCGCCTGGCAGACGTATGGCGCTATTGTCCGTTTCTCGAACAACCCACATCATACAGAAATGCCGACAGTGTGCAGACAGTTTTCGCGACTTGTTTATTCCACATTCTCCCACTCATCAAAGGGGTTTGTCGGTTTTTGGTAGACGACCTTCACATCTTTCTGTCATCGATCGAAACATCAAGTGTTTTTTTTTTTCGTGACATAGGCCCCCTCCTAAGAGAGTAGTTCGCAACAACTCTTTCCTCTTGGAGGTTCGATCCAGATGATCTATTCCTCTTCTTCCGGAGCTGGATGTCTTGACAAGAAATCAGCTCCAACACTTTCCTTCCCAGGTATATACTCCACTGTAAAGTGGCATGGCTGAAGTAGCAACGACCACCGCATCAAACGGGCGTTGAACTTCTGAGAAGTTGCCAGAAACATCAAGGGTTGATGATCTGACTGAACTCGAAACTTAACTCCATACAAATAGGGCTGGAATTTTTGTACGGCCCATACTAGAGATAAACAATCTCTCTCTCTCTCTCTCTCTCTCTCGACGGTCGATTAATTCCTCTCAGCCGGGAGAAGTTTCTTGCTTGCGTATGCCACAGGTTTTAAAACCGAAGCATCGTCTTTCCCTTCCTGTAACAAAGCTGCCCCAATTCCAATCCCACTTGCATCCGTTCTCAACACAAATGGTTTGGAAAGGTCCGGGAGCTGTAACACAGGTTTGCTTACCAAGGCCTCCTTCAACTGACTGTAGGCACTCTCACATTCTGGTGTCCAAACGATTTGGTCCGGGAATCCCTTTTTCAAGGTTTCCGTTATTGGAGCTCCCAGTTCAGTGAAATGTGGGATAAATATTTGGTAAAACCCACACAACGAGAGAAAAGATCGCACATCTTTCTTCGTTTTTGGCCTTGGAGCACTTCTGATTTTCTCTTGGTTCTTTTCCTCTGGGACAATTTGTCCTCGGGTGATGGTGTGACCTAGAAATTCCAGAGTCTGGTAACCAATCATGCACTTGGTTGGGCGAGCAGTAAGCCCTGCTTCCCTGAGCCTATTGAAAACTCTCTCCAAGGATTGCAAATGGTCATCCAAGCTGTCACTGGAAATCAGAATATCATCCATGAATGAGATGATGGATGGATCCTGTAAGGGATGTAGTAAAGTCCTCATCATGCGAGTAAACACACTAGATGCATTGCTGAGTCCAAAGGGCATGACCTTGAATTCGTAAAGTCCACTGGGGGTACTGAAGGCATACATGGGTCGAACCTCTGGTTTGACCGGAATCTGATAATACCCTCGACCCAGATCCACCTTTAAGAAATACCTTGCCTCATGGAGCCTCGCGAATAACTGAGTTGGATTCAGCAAAGGTTCCACCTGAAATTGTGTATGACTGTTCAGAAGTCGGTAGTCTATACACAACCGGTGTTCTCCACTTGGTTTGCGTAACAAAACCACCCCCGCATTGTATGGGGATGTGGATGGCACAATCACGTCATCCTCCAGCAGTTTCTGTATTTCCTCCTCCAGAGCCTTTTCTTTAGAGAATGGCACTGGGTAAACCTTTTGGCGAACAGGCTCTTGGGTGGTCAAAGTCATCTCGAACTCCACCAACCTCGTTCGTCCTGGTTTATCAGTCAGTATCTCCTTATGAGACTCGAGAACCTGGGTTATCTTTTCCCTCTCCTGGGAAGTCAGATCAGGGTTCACTTGCACATCCCTATAGGTTTCCTGGTGTACCAAGGGATATTCCCTGCCCTCGGTGGTTCCCGTTTCAGTCTCCACTGCAACTGCCATTGCCATGAGGTGAGCTGCTCTGTCTCCGGATCTCTCCTCGTATTTCCGCAAGAGATTGATATGGAAAATCTTCGACTTTCCCCGGATCCGGCTCTGATAGTTGGTTCTGGATATCACCCTTTCCACGGGAAATGGTCCTTGCCAACCTATCTCCAGTTTGGTGTTTCCCGTTGGGAGTAGCAACAAGACTTGGTCTCCCACCTTTAGAGATCTGTCTTTAGACCTACGGTTGTAGTAAGCCACATGTCTTTTTCTGGCCTTTTTCAAGTTTTGATTTGCCAGAGTCCATCCCTTGTGAAGTTTTTCTTTCAGTTCCTCCACATATTTATAAGAAGAGATCACTTCTTCTGACGTCCCCTCTTCAGTCCAACTCCTCAACATGGCTTCCAACGGTCCCGTGATTGGACGACCAAACAGCAACGTAGCGGGTGGTAGTCCTGTTGAGCCATGAGATACTTCCCGATAAGCAAAAAAGTGCTGCTGGGATATATTCATCCCACCTATCAGGTTTTTCCTGTGCCAGTTTCCTGAGCATTGTCATCAACGTGCCGTTGAAACGCTCTACTTGTCCATTGGCTTGAGGTTGGTAAGGGCTGGTATTATGTGGTTAGAGTGGACAACTCTAAATACCTCCTCCATGCGTTACCCACAAAACTGGGACCCATTGTCCGTCAGAATTTGATCAGGAAAGCCTAATCTTGTAAAGGCCTCCATCAGTGCGTCCGCCACTCTTTTCGAGTCAATTGTGGTCAACGGTATGGCTTCACCCCAAATTGTACAGCAATCCACCATGATGAGTATGTACATGTTCCTCTTCCTAGTCCTAGGAAGTGGACCCACAATATCGATGGCTACCCTCTCGAAAGGAGAGTTCATGATGGGTATTTCACCCAAGACCACCGGCGCTGACCAGTGTTTCAGTGCCACCCTCTGGTACTCAGGGCATGACTTCACATACCGACGCACATCACCTGTCAATCCCGGCCAATAGTAATGGCAGGAAATCCGCTGCATCGTGCGGTGTCATCAAGCGATGCTACAGGCATTATGGGACAACTTCTCTCGCACCACACAAAAAGACTTGTCAGTCGTACGAGAGGAATTGAGTACACATTTTTATTGCCACTGGCTCTTACAATACATCAATGCACAAAACTGTCTCTAACGAACCACACATGAATACACAGAAACTTCCTATCACTAGTCGTCCCTAGCCCTACTGCTAAATCTATCTACTCATCTAAAGAAATACGCATCGACTCTAAGCGATGTGTTCCCTACGAAGTCTGTCCCCAGTCTGACGATTCTCCGCGTGCTGATTACACAGTACGCGGAAGGACCTTGTGCGTACTTCGGCTTTTGCGTGCTACATCATTCCACACGCTTAGAGTAGTAGCCTACTCTTGAGTTGGTGTCTATCACGTTGGCGTGATTATACCGTGACCAGAGTGCTTACTCTCTGGTTGACACTTCCGTGTCTCATGAGAGAACTGTTTGACAGTTCCCCTCCCTACACCTACCCTGCCCTCATGTTAGGGCACTGGGTTACCTCTAATCTACTTGAGGTAGACCACTCATTCAGGGTGGTCTTCCCTCCTAACTATTCTAGTCTTTGACACACACCCTCCCCTCCTGTGTTGCGTTACAAACTTTGACTCATGGTTGTGACGCAAGAGGTTTCTAAAAAAATTAGTGTATCTAATTTTTGTCAAAGACTACTTGGTTCTGGGTAACTCAATAGACCTTTACTGACTATTGTCACAATGTAGTATTACTTTACTTGGCTACTGGTGATCGCCACAAACTTGTCTGGTTGGCGTGAGCCCTCTTCTCAATCGCAATATTATATTTGTTAGAGGTTTGTCTGAACCGGACCATTGTCTTATAAGACCTGCCCTCAAATAGCAAATTAACTCACTACCCATACAAAGTTGATTTTCTTAGGATCAACACACGAATTGCTACATGTCCCCCATATAATATTAAACAACCCTTGCACAAGCTTTGTGCGATAGGATTAACCTATCTCGCTCCCGCGTGTAAAGTTATCTTTCACTGTTAAGTTAGTGTTTCGTTGTCTATTGTGTCCCCTGACCCAGAGTTATCTTCCATTGTTCTAAAAAAATGTATGCACTTTACATGTTTGTTTTCCTGGTTGTTTGCGTGTTTGGATGTAACCAATAATATACTTTACCTTCTAACATGTGTGTCTGCCTATATTTTGTATGTAAGTTAGTTTTCAAGTGCCATCATCCGGTTAAATGCGGTCACAAACAAGTGTATAACACTAATTCGTGACTACGTTTCCGTCTTATGAGACTTAAAATACTTTCTCTAAGGTCTACACTAAATTACACATAACACATTCGAGACAGCATATTTCAACATTGAAAGCAAACGCTTGACGCAGACAAATAATAAAAAGCCGCGTTGAGCGGCAGAAAAAATCCGCTGGTTGTTCTCACTCTCCATTTATATTTTCCATTTTCTCTTACTTTCACACTTCTGTCACACATCTTTTATCCTCCCCCCCCCCCCCAAAAAAAAAAACCACTTTTATCCTCCCAATTATTTAAAAACCTTGAAGTGACATTGTACAAGCTTGGCTCAGTTTGAAAAGAATTGAGCTTAATGACTGTGCGTAACTAACTGCACGAGTCATGTATTTACAAACTATTTACATGGATGGAATAGGGTTGACTGTACCCTGATAATACTAAGCACTATATTCTATGGAAATACTAATACTAATTCTATAAATATATATTCTAATTTAAGTTAATCTACTTTAAGGGAAGTAATCTAACTAATTGAAAAAATGAAAATGATGTGAGATGAGTTATGTACCTTTCTGAAATGAGTAATGTGAACTGTAATAAATTTAATGGGTTATTTAACAAAGAAGAAGGAAAAAAAATGTTTTATTGTCTAAATGAAAAAATATGATTGATAATTTTACTATACATGGTGTAAATAATGTATGTTGAAATGTATAATTCTATAAGGTTTAAACTAATTTAATTCTAAATAATGAGGTTGTTAAAGTGTTTAATAAGATGGAATGCAATAATGTGAAATGACATGAACTAATTGGTACTGTTCCTATCTAAACTTTTTATCTTAGTCTTTAATTAGCTGTTATTAAATTTAAAGTACTATCCTAAGTAAGTGGGTAAATTTAGTGATTTATCTAAACTAAAAAAAATCTATTATATTCTATAATTCTATTCTAAATCTATATTAAAGTAACTAATCTAACTATAATTTATCACTATATTAAAAACATGTTATAATACATATCACAATAAATAAATATATATACATGGTATTTAACTACCTCAGGTTAGTGGTTGCCATGACGTTCAGAAATTGCTTTTGTTGGCACAGTTCATAGTTACACACTTGTCCTGGGTATATTAAATAAACTACACAGTGATACTTGTGTCTTATGGGTATCCTTCCACTTGTAGAATCCGCTGGTGTCGTAGACATGTATATTCGTGTCTGTTATTTACGCATTGTTCTGACACTGTTCTTCCATGCTTAACACCGTTGATTCACTGGCACACAAATGGAGCATAGTAAGTAACGAGCTGTCTATGTACACACGGTGATTCACATGTTCTTTGAGCACAGTTCTTATTCTGCTGTCTATGGACATATGGTGGTTCACTGTTCCTAGCACACAGTCCTGATCATAATGTCTATGTCTTACATAGGGTATTTTACACAGGTTATTTTAAGTGTACTAAATTACATCATCTTATTCTACATTTTGATGTGGAGTATCAGGTATTTCTACCTCAGATGGTCGACTAAGGGTATCAGCAAGAATGTTGTCCCTACCCTTAATATGTTCTATACTAAAAGTATAATTTTGTAATATTAACGACCACCTGTAGATGCGGTCATTGCGATGCACCCCACTTTGTATGACCGTGATTGGGGAGTTGTTGGTCTGTACTACGAAGTGATTACCCGCAAGAAATCGATGTAACTTCCTTACTGAATAGATGACACTCAGGCCTTCCAACTCTGATATGGAATATCTGGATTCAGCAGGTGTGATCTTGCGGCTCACGTAGCAAATTGGATGGAAGATGCCATCATAGAACTGGCCTAGTACTGCAGCGATGGAAATCCTGCTGGCATCTGTCCTAAGATAATAAACGAGCCTAGGATTAGGCAAACGTAGGATTGGTACATTACTAAAAAGGAATTTCAATTTTGACAATGCAGAAATTAATAATGCATCTTTGACATCTAATTTTACTGATGCTTTCAAAACATTTGAAAATACACTTGTGATTTCAGCTAAGTTCGGTATGAACTTACTATAATAATTTACTAAACCCAAAAGGCTCCTGACCTGCTTCTTTGTTGTAGGCATGGTCAGGTTCATAATTTTAGTAACAATCCTATTGTCAGTTTTTAGTTGTCCTTGTGAAACGACATGACCCAAAAAATCAATTTCTTGTAGGCCCAGTTCAACTTTGCTCGGTTTGACAGTGAGACCGAAGAGTCGCAACCTATCGAAGACATGTCTTAGTTTCAGTAAGTGTGTTGTCCAGTCGTCTGTATGGACACAAATATCATCTATATATGTCACCGTATTCGTCACTCCATGTAGTAAATCTCTAGTTAGGCATACGAAAGTGGCAGGAGCGTTACGAAGTCCGAAAGGAAGAAACCGCCACTCGTAAAGACCTAAAGGTGTTGAGAATGCAGTAAGATGGATGGATTGAGTCTGCATAGGGACCTGCCAATATCCCTTAGTAAGGTCTAATTTAGAGAAGAGTTTGGAGGTGGACATATCAAGAATACGATCTTCGCAGGAAGGAATTGGTTCTGCGTCGATCTTAGTGACATTGTTGAGTTTTCTATAGTCCACACAGAGACGAATTGTGGAGTCTTTTTTCTTGACCAAGACGATTGGAAAGGAGTACTCAGATGTAGATTTCTGGATGATTCCACGAGCTTCTAAATTAAGAATTTCCTTATTTAGACTTTCTCTATAGCTAAGACGGATAGAGTACGGCCTGCATTTGATAGGCTTTGAGTCCGAAAGAAGGATGGAGTGCTCGATCCTGTCCGTCCTACCTGGAATGTCGGAAAATATGTCCTTATACTCCGCCACTAATTCTATTGTCTGTCGTCGTTGCTCTTCTGTTAGTCCCGGTTCTAGCCGTATACAATCTAATGTCGCAGTCTTGTCTACAAATGGAACAGGTAGTTCCATGCCGTCGTCGTCTACCTGATTCAGTATGGTGGTGGTGCTAATTTCGTTTTCTGTATGCTCACTAAGTGTCTGCATATCGTCGGCCTTGCCAGTCTCGCTAACTAGTGTAGTTGCGTTATGTATCTCTGTCGTCTCATCAATAGGTGTGGGTGCATTGTGTTCGTCTGTCTCTAATTCTGTCTCTTGTCGTGAAAAGTAGGGTTTCAACATGTTGATATGAAATATCTTTAAGTGTCTGTTTATCGATATTTCATAATCGACATCTGAAATTTTTCGTACCACTTTGAATGGCCCTTGCCATGAGGTCAATAATAAATTCCGTTTGTCTGGGAGTAAAAGCAGTATGTCTTGATCTGGTTCAAGATTAATAATCCTAGCACCTCTATTGGCGTATTGGCGGTAGATTTGACCCTTCCTCTCCAAAGCTGCCTTGGCTATGATACACGATTTCATAATTTTATCTCGTGTTTCTGTTACCATCTCATAAGGTGTTTTAGGGGTTGGAATTTCAATCTCATTAGTTACTAACTGATGGTAAATTGTTAGGGGTCCACGTGGGTTAGCCCCGTATACTAATTTAAACGGTGAGAAACCCGTGCTTGAATGGGGAATCTCCCGATAGGCGAACAGCACTGTTGGCAACAGTGTATCCCAATCAGCTGGGTTTTCTGCTGTCACCTTAGCCAGCATATGCTTTAGGTCTCCGTTAATTTTCTCTACTATTCCATTGCTGGCTGGATGATAAGCTGTTGTAAAATGCTGTTTAATTCCTAACATTTTCGTAAGGGCTTGCGTTGCAGCCGATATGAATTGGGTTCCACAGTCGGATAAGATGGTACGTGGAAATCCGAATCGTGAGAACAAATGTGGGAATACATTGGCAATATCTTTGGAGGTGATGTATTTCAAAGCTACTGCCTCAACCCACCTTGAACATAGGTCTACTAGCGTTAAGATGAAGCGATTTCCTTTGCTGGACACCTGGTTCAGGGGTCCAACAATATCTACCGCCACACTCTCAAATGGCCTAGAGGCCAGTGTTGAAGGTTGTACTTCAGCTGTAGGATGTTTACCCTTACGTACTAGTTGTTGACAGACATTACATGAACGACAAAATACTTTTATGTCATTACAAAAACCAGGCCAATAAAAATGAGCCTGAATTCTGGCCCTGGTTTTGTCGTATGCAAGGTGACCAGCAAACGGTGACTCGTGTGCAATCTTTAGCACAGTTTGGCGGTGTTGTACAGGTAACACCGTTTGCTGAATCTCATGGTTGCCAGTTGTATAATAACGAGTAAGAATACCATTATTAAGTTTAAAAAACCATGATGCGTTTTTTGTTACTTTGGCTTTTTCTTTTAATAGTTTTAGATATGGAGACACACTCGGATCAGCTTTTTGCTGGTCTATGAACTTTTGTCTGGTGGTATCATCCGTGCTAGTTGGTGATAGCAACAGTAGTCTTTCTTCCTGTAGTGTGTCTTGATGCTTAATAGTATCTGCTCTGGTTGTTGCATTAGCTGCATTTAATTTTTCCCATGCAGCTATTTCTTCGTTAGTGCAATGCTTCATTTGGGGTAAGCATCCCAAAATTAAATCAGTACAAGGGTTATCTAAAATAGCACATGTAAAGGTACCAGAAAGGAATGGAGTGTTAATACGGGCTCTTGCCAACGGGTAAATTTCAATATTACCCGAAAAAGTTCGGCATTTGACTGAGTCACCTGTATAATCATTTGGATTCACCAATTCCTTTCTAAGACCGATAAGAGTGCTCCCACTGTCAAGCAAACACTGGCATGGTATTTCTTTGACCAATGCATTGTGGAACACCAAATTGCCTCTGGAGGCTAATGCTGCATTTACACTCTCAGTGGAGAATGGTTCTGTATGTCCACATTCTAATTTTCCGTCTGCATGAAATTGGTGACATCGTTCACAACTGTCAAAGCTTAAAATATCGTTTACACAACAAACATTTTCAGATTGATTAACAGGTAATTCATTTTCAACCTCACACTCAGTCTCACTCCCACTATCAGAAGATGTATCAATCAATATTGCACTGTTGGCCTTCATTCTTTGTCGGCCTAGGCACTTACTGGAATAACGCCCGTAGCTAGAACAGAAGAAACATTTGACTGCACGCCTGTATGCACTTCTCTTGTTTTGTTGTTTCTTAATCACCATCTCAAGATGTGCCGGATAGTTTGGTGATTTATCACACATAGCGTAAGTATCATGAAAAAGTTGGCAATACACACATTTAGGTAATTTTTGATCTTTCTTGTCGACTCCCTGAAATGGTTTTTTATTGCTACGATAGCTTTTAGGTTGGTCCTTAACAAAAGAGACTATTTCAGAGTCGATGTTTGATGTTTTAAAAATATCTCTATTTGAGGAAAAATATGCGGAGCCTTTCTTCTCGAATTGCTCTATTGTTTCGATGTCTGACTGCTGCAGGAATTTAGCGAAAGGAGATGGGATTGTGGATATGACTTTATCCATAGCTATTAAATTTTTAAGTTGTTCAAAGTCCTTTCCTATTTTTGCTGCGTTAAGCCATCTATTCAGTACGCTTTGGACATTCGAGAAATAATCGATGAAGGTTTCATTTGGTTTTGGTTTTAAGTTAGAAAACTGCACTTGATACCCAGGGGCATCAAGTAAAAAATGTTGCATTATCCTATCATGAATGTACTGATAGTTAGATCTAAGATCAGTTGGTATTGATTCAATAACTTTAAGGGGCTCCCCACTGAGGTTTTTCATGTAGATCATGGCCCACATATCGATTGGTACTTGATGGTATTTAAGCTGATATTCGACATTTTCTGTCCAAGCTGATATGGAATCTTCTTTACAGAATGGCTTAATAATATGTTTGTATTTATTAAGTTTATTCTCTTCTTGCTGACTCTTTAGTTTTGTAGTGGAGATCTCTGAGTGTGAATCTACTTCCATACCTTTCATCTTTAACTGTGTCTCTGATTCAATCTGTATTTGTTTTTCTTTCACTCTTGCCATTTCATCTATCTCTCTTTGCTTCAACTCTCTCTCCTGATCTAATTGTTTTTGCTTTAATTCTAATTCTTTTTGTTTAATCTCTAATTCCTGATCTAACTGTTGTTGTTTCATTTCTAATTCTTTTTGTTTAATCTCCTTATAATGTTCTAACTGCTTCTGTTTTGTTTCTTCAGCTAATTGTGCCTCTTTGTGTTTTATTTCTAATTCCTTTTGTTTTGTTATCTCAGCTAGTTCTACAATCTCCTTCTGGTGTTGTCTTTCTTGTTCTCCAATCTCCTTCTGATGTTGTCTTTCTCGTGCCCGTTCGTCTCTCTCAGCATCTTTTACTTCCCTAAATTTTTGATCAGCATATTGCTCTAATTCCTTTCCTGTGTGTCCTAATACCTTGCCTGCTTGTATGAAATCAGCTAAAGTTGACATGTTGTTGGATACTTAGCTAGAGTTGATAGGTACTTAAATATTTACTCAGGTATATTAGCTGTGTTGAGTTTTTAAATGCCTGTGTACAAAAAAATATTATCCGATTACACCCTGAAAAAGAGATGCATTATTAATTATATTGCATTCAAAATAATTTGGGTATACTCATCTCAGCGATCCAGAACATTCCGGTACATTCGTTTGGCACCTCAGGTACAATCGTTTGGCACCTCAGGTACAATCGTTTGGCACCTTGACATACACCTTGCGTTACTCTTATACACCGCTCTTGTTATACCTGGTTTACAAGAGCATCAATCATTAACTATTTGTAAACGACATATGACTTTAGACATTTGTTTGACATTTACAATCACATGCCCCCGGACAACACAATGTAGTATAGTTAATAGTGAATGTCACTGTCCTGTCTTCGTTCTAATGTCTTCTGCGTTCCCTAACTATAGCTGTTTAATTTGTGAAAGTGCTGTGCAGACGGACTCTTATTTGCATAACGAAAGTAGTGCCATCGAGACGGTAGAAAATAGAAAAAATCTACAAATAAATAAATAAACGCTTTGAAATAAATATAAAGGTAATAATAATGTTCAAATAAATAAGTATATTCAATAAATAGCTCGTATAAACAAATAATATTCAATCTAAGCCAAAGATTCAGGCTAGCAGCCGCTTGGCGATTTGTAAACAATCTGTAGCTGATTGCAAATGGCGTAGGGCAGCTGTTTGTCAACCGCGATACGTCACAGGCGCAGCGCTATTTTTAGATTGGAAAAATCGATATTGTCGCCGGCTCATTATTTTGTGTATCGCTCCGCCATGAATCATGTTTCATAAATACACATAAATAAACAAATAATTGTTGAAATAAATGATACAAAACTATAATAATAATACTTACAAATCAGGAGAAAACATGTTCATAAAGCACAAAACATTTTAATAAGCATAAATAAACGTTAATCGGTCACGATGGGCACAGCTCGCATCTTGTTCCCGTCTGCACACGCTATTTCCCACTAACACGAATTAAACCCTGTGATTAACTGACAGTAATACTATTTTAGAGCCGTTGGTGAGTGTTTTAGCTTGAACAATTGTCCAAGCTACACTTCTGACACCACTTTATCCTAGCCTGTCATCAAGCGATGCTACAGGCATTATGGGACAACTTCTCTCGCACCACACAAAAAGACTTGTCAGTCGTACGAGAGGAATTGAGTACACATTTTTATTGCCACTGGCTCTTACAATACATCAATGCACAAAACTGTCTCTAACGAACCACACATGAATACACAGAAACTTCCTATCACTAGTCGTCCCTAGCCCTACTGCTAAATCTATCTACTCATCTAAAGAAATACGCATCGACTCTAAGCGATGTGTTCCCTACGAAGTCTGTCCCCAGTCTGACGATTCTCCGCGTGCTGATTACACAGTACGCGGAAGGACCTTGTGCGTACTTCGGCTTTTGCGTGCTACATCATTCCACACGCTTAGAGTAGTAGCCTACTCTTGAGTTGGTGTCTATCACGTTGGCGCGATTATACCGTGACCAGAGTGTTTACTCTCTGGTTGACACTTCCGTGTCTCATGAGAGAACTGTTTGACAGTTCCCCTACCTACACCTACCCTGCCCTCATGTTGGGGCACTGGGTTACCTCTAATCTACTTGAGGTAGACCACTCATTCAGGGTGGTCTTCCCTCCTAACTATTCTAGTCTTTGACATGCGGCAATACCCATATGCTCACTAAATGAGATGGTATGCCCCATATGAAGAATCTGGGAACGGTAGGCCTTCGGGACCACCAACTGACCGTATAGGTTGTCTCCCCTTCCGGCTCTCCTGTAGAGTATCCTATTCTTCATATAGTACTGTCCCCGTTTTGGTGGATCAGCACTTCTCTGCAGCTTCTTGTAGCAAGGACGTAAAGTAGCATCCTCACTCTGGGCAGTTCGCAACTCCTCTGGCAGTGGGTTAATCACAATTGCTTCTGCCTGATCCGTTCTCGTCTGAGAGCGAGTCTGTATTGATACCATATGGATTGACTCCCTGGGCATTCCCAGAAAGACATACCGGCAACCGAGGATTACGGGAAAAATGGGATCGGTCAACACCGCGGCCTTGATGGTGCCGGTGACATAACTTGACCGAATCTCCACTCTGGCAATGGGCAATTTCATGGCTACAGCAATCTTCTGGGCAGGCTGTATCTCCATGGTCTCACCTGTGAATTGTTCTGGATGTACCAGATCCGCAGAAATCACGGCCTCCCCGTCCAGTCTTGTGTCGTATAAACACTTCACTTGACGACCGTTAACTTCTACCAATTCCACTACATGTGGTTTATCCTGGTCTGGATTCCCTTCTTCGGCCTCGACCTGTTTGGTGGGCTCCACCTTAGGTTTCCCGGGGCACACGACGAATTGAGAGTCTCCTGACTTTCCCCTGCAGTCAATAGCATTGTGCGTGTTTGACCTGCAGTGTTTGCACCATTTCTCTGTCCTAGATTTTCTAGTGCCGGACTTTAGTGAGCTCTCCTTGTCCACCTCCTTTGAAGTCACTTGACATGCCGCGAAGTGAGGGTTCTTAGCCTTCGATTTGCATTCCTTCGTATTGTGAGAAGGTGACTTACAAATCGAACACCACTTCTCCGACCACGGTCGTTTATGTGTAGAGCTCGAAGTGCTCTTGCTTCCCTCCTTCGTCTTCTCCAAACTCTCCTCTGAAGTTTTCACATATGGTTCCACCTTCTTAGTTCCCGTGCTTTTGGCTTTCTTCAGGTTATGTTTTTCCTGACTTTTGGTGTTGGTAGAAAGGTTTTCTGCTGCCTCCCCATGTACTTCGACGAACCGTTCTGCCAATTTCGTCACCATGTCGATACGTTCCGCCCCTTGTTCTCCCAAGTATGTCCTGAGAGGTTTCGACATTTGCTTTTGCATCTGGTCGACTACCATGAGCTCTTCCAGACTCTCATAGTCATGCGCGAACCCTGCAAAATCCATCCACTTATGGAGATAGGCTTTCAGACGCAGACTATAGGCGGCAAACAACTCCTCCGGTTCTTGTTTCGCTCCTCGAAATTTGTTTCCGGTAGGTATGTGACGTGACCTTGAATCGTTTCAGCAGAGCCGTCTTCAACTCCTCATAATTGTTCTCATGTCCTGGTGGCAGGCGAGAATAAACCTCGTAACCGGTCCCGCGTAATCCCTGGGATAGCTTAAGATTCATTTATCACGCTCCAGACCCATAGCAACCGACATAGCCTCGAAGCGTTGAAGGTACTGGTCAATCTTCTCTTTGTCCTCCTCGTATATCGCTAGAGGGAACTTCATAGCATGGTAACTATGTCCACCTACTGGGGTTGAGCCAGGGAGAGAGGAACCTCCCACTGCTCCCTCAGTTTCCCCACTAGATTGCCTCTTAAGCTCGAGTTCCCGCATCCGGTACTCGTGCTCCCTTTTCTGAGCTTCTTGTTTAGCTTCCCGTTTCCTAGCAGCTTCCTCAACTTCAAGTTTCTTAGCTGCCTGGTCAGTTTCAAGTTACCTAGCAGCTTGCTCAACTTCAAGTTTCTTAACTGCCTGCTCAGCTTCCAGTTGCCTAGCAGCTTGCTCAACTTCAAGTTTCTTAACTGTCTGCTAAGCTTCCAGTTTCTTGGCAGCTTGCTCCAACTCCATCTTTCTCAATTCCATCTCGGCCTTCCTATTTTCCCTTTCTGCTTGGCGAAAATCCCCCTCCACCTCCTGTATGTAATCTGTTAGTGCAGAGCCCGACAATCCCATTGCTTCCCCCGTTGCCCTTAGTTCTGCCAGATCTAGCTTAGGAGTGGCCATCTTTCAGAGAGGTAAGTCAGCAGTCAGAGTGTAGATTAACCCCAAGATAAATATATAGATAATGAACAAGTACAATTAATCTATATATTTAATAACACACAACACAACCCAACACAATCACTCAGTGACAAGAGTAGAATCCGGACCACAGACCTATGCAGACGTGTGAGCTGTGAACAGGTAAGATAAGTGTCTTAACCCCTATCCACATTCACTCTAGCTGGATTCTCACTAATAGGATATCCCCGTCCTCTAACTAAAGATCCCGTGTCGAGAAATCCCGTGTCAAAAGACCACGTTGTCAAGAGATCCCGCTGTCAAAAGATCCCGTCTACAAGAGATCCCGCTGTCCAAAGATTCCGTTTACGATCCCCCAATAATGTCGTAGTAATAATGCGTTATTACTTTAGTGTCGTCCCTGGAGTGAGGGGAATCAACACCCACATTTATTTTAATTCAATATCACTATCCTGGAGATATCCACCAGACTCCGTCCACAGCACTCCCTCAGTCTAAAGACACCTTCTTCTCACTCTTATTCACCCCTGGATCATGCCCCCTCTCATTCCTCCCCAACATAACATACTTGACAACTCTAGCTTCAACAAATAAATACAAGAAATTTATTAAAGCAAAGAGTATGTGTGGGAGAAATGTGTGTGTGTATAATGTGTAGAATGTGTGGAGTATACTCTAAGGTGTATATAGACTCAGATCAGTGTTTCCAGGAGCAAAGTCATTCTCATCATTGTGCTGAGCACACACCAGCACCATGTATTCCGGACAGACAACCTCACCCAGGTGATGCTTCTCCGGTCACGTGACGACTTTCTCCGTTGTCTCTCGAACCATTAGGATGCTTGGACATCCATGTCGAACTCTGTCTAATGTTGTTCTTCAATTTCCTATACTTTGTGAATCTCCTATGCTATTAACTGTTTATTAATCACAGAATTATATCACTGTTGTTACCGTTACTTGGGAAATCTTAATTGTTCTATTGTCACTGGTTATAACAGATTCCCCATCTCAATAACACAATCTAAATGTTCCAGGTTCGTATATAGTTATATACAAGTGTTCCTGGTATCTGTGTTATCTATAATGTTCTGACTGTTCAGTGATCAAGCTATCACTTAATAAACACACATATCATTAGCATGTCCTTCTCATCTGAAGCCTGGATCCCGCAGACCAACTGGGGTATAAACCCAATTTAAGATGCCTCTCAGAAATCTCTGGCTTCAGTTTGCAAGCCATCATTTTCAATAACTATGTTTTTAGCTTCACTGTGGAATATCGAAGCACACGCAGATGGAACTTGTAGAATAGAACACCCTGGTGAGAGGAACTCAATTCTGACCTTCATTAGGTGAGTGTAGGCCGATAGCAGCACTCAGCTCTATAACAGAGAACCGAACTCTGTCATACGGCCAAATAGCTCATCACATTATCTGAGTCATGGTAAAACAAGGAAAGATTACAGGAAAAGGGTAGAAACTCAGCAGAGGCCCTACTGGAAGATCCTACCATTTCACATTTTCCCCATGCCTCCCCACCATCCTCAATCTCTCTAAATAGTGTCCCACTACATTGGCCTTAACTCCCTGAGTTAAATGATATATCACACAGGTTAGTTTAAACTACACAATTGGCTACTGGTGCCGACGCTCCTATGATACTTTCTATCACCGCACTTATCATACATTCTATCACTAATCATAAACTAAGCTAAATATGATTAATAGAATACCATATAGCAATTCTCGTTGCAGATGGAGATTATATAATCACAGACTGGATCGATGTCCGCCGATATATCTATATCAACAAAGTGACATTATAATCTCGCTCTATAACACAACTGAGAATGCCGTTCCTCTCCTCATCACTTCAGAACTTGTGGTCGACTAACTCAACTTTGTTTACCTCAATTAGTTTTAATTTCGAGGCTTGAGTGACGTCACCAAATTGTCTAGACGCTGTACAGTCCAGAATCTGGTTGTCTCCCTCTATTTTAGACAGTGTGGAATCACCCCGCTGTCTAGTTTGCTTTCGTCTTGGAATCCTTTGTCTCGTACAACAAAAGTCCTGTCTGCCTGTGAACCAGGGAATTTTTTCCCACATCACAGAATTCATCCGACGTGTATTCAGACATTTCGTCTACACTTCAAAGACTAACTACCGCCTGGCAGACGTATGGCGCTATTGTCCGTTTCTCGAACAACCCACATCATACAGAAATGCCGACAGTGTGCAGATAGTTTTCGCGACTTGTTTATTCCACATTCTCCCACTCATCAAGGGGGTTTGTCGGTTTTTGGTAGACGACCTTCACATCTTTCTGTCATCGATCGAAACATCAAGTTATTGTTTTCGTGATATATATATATATATATATATATATATATATATATATATATATATATATATATATATATATATATATATATATATATATATAAAATGTAGATTTTAAAATGAAATTGTATCAGTTGTTTGTGTGGTGATAAAGGAGTCAGCTGCAACGTCCGTGGTATCACTGATCATTGTGCTCTAGTAAGAATATGCCGGTCTCCCTGGCGTAGGTCTTAAGGACGTTGTTTGTAATCCCGCATACTCTCATAGGAAATACAGCTGCGCGAGATTCGGCAGCGGATCGTTTCGCGTTGGTTACTTACGGAGGATTCAACGGGCAAGACGGCGTTTACCTGCAAAGCGTTGTGGAACGTAATGAGCACGGCAAGGCACGTAGAGCGCCCTGGTCATCCACTGCACCTGTATTCGTCTCCAATCGTCTCGACTTGTCTTGCCACTGGACTCAGATGGACTCAGGCGAGAGAGTGAGGTCGACGAATTGCGCAACTCTTCCTCACTTTAATCCAAGTCATCGCGCAAGTCATTCTTCATCCAACGTCACATATCACCTTCAAGCCCTGTGGCGATGGGCGAGCGGCAAAGCGGCAGGCGTGGGTACGCTGGCAGCCGTAGTCGCAGACCTGCACACAGGCGGCTCAGGCCATATGGTCGTCTTCTACTGACCGGAGCAGCAGTGGGATTCGGCAGCCCCCTGAGCGACTGAGCAGCCCTCTATAGGAACACACTGCTCACCTCCATAGCATGAGGAAGGGGCTAGAAAAGGTGCCCTAAACATTGTCTGCTTCATCACTACCTAACCAGCTAGCCGCGGTTGGTGGGTACCCTAACTGCGGTCGACATACAAAGAAAGATAAAACAAGCAAAGCTAAAAGAATAAACCATATTCCCTTAACAATTGGAACTTGGAATGTACGCACCCTACTTGACAGAGACGGCGCGTCGGGTCCAGAGGGACGAACAGCACTGATTGGGAGAGAGCTGGGCAGGTACAACATCGACATTGCAGCCTTGAGCGAGACACGACTTGCAGAAGAAGGCCAAATCTGTGAAATTGGTGCCGGCTACACATTTTTCTGGAGTGGAAGGAAAAGCGAGGAAAGACGCCAATCCGGTGTGGGATTTGCCATTAAGTCGGCCCTGGTCGGCAAATTAGCTGGATTTCCAAAGGCTATAAACGACAGGCTCATGACCATGAAGTTGCCTCTGCTGAATGGAAGGAAGCACGCAACCATTGTGAGTGTCTACGCACCAACTATGACCAACGAAGATGATGTCAAGAACAAGTTCTATGAGGACCTGCACAATGTATTAACATCTGTTCCCAAAGGAGACAAACTTATACTCCTTGGGGATTTCAATGCCAGAGTAGGCACGGACACCACCTCTTGGAGTGGCATTATTGGAAAGCATGGAGTCGGAAACTGTAACAGCAATGGACTCCGCCTCCTTCAGACATGTGCCGAACATGATCTCCTGATTACGAACACAATTTTCCGTCTCCCAATGAGAAATAGGACATCGTGGATGCACCCTCGCTCGAAACACTGGCACCTCATTGACTATGTCATCGTCAGGAGGAGTGACAGACAAGACGTTCGAGTGACAAAATCCATGTGTGGTGCCGAATGCTGGACAGACCATCGTCTCATTGTCTCGAAAATGAACATCCACATCAGGCCACCACGGCGTCCTCAAGGGGCGAAAATGCAAACAAAGCTAAATGTCACCCGCCTAAACAGCAAGAAAATGCAGCAGTCGTTTGAAAATATGCTGGAAAACCGCCTCAAGCCCAATGCTGAAGCTAAACAGGATACAGAAACAAAATGGAGAGCCCTAAAGGACACAATTTACAACACTGCTATGGAAATCCTGGGTCCAGCCCCCCGAAAGCATAAAGACTGGTTTGATGAAAATTTCGAAGACATCAACCAATTGCTGGCCGAGAAACATCTTCTCCTCAAGGCACATTTGAATGACCCAAAGTCAACATCAAAAAAAGATGCTTTCAAGAACATTCAGAGAGTAGTGCAGCAGAAACTTCGGCACATGCGGGACTCCTGGCTGAGCAGCAAAGCTGATGAAATTCAGGGCTTTGCTGACAGACATGATATGAAAAACTTCTACGACTCACTGAAAGCGGTCTATGGTTCTACATCACCAGGCATAGTTCCCCTCCTCAGTGCAGATGGGAGAACATTGGTCACCGATAAGAAAGACATCCTTCAACGCTGGGCAGAGCATTTCAGCAAAATCTTAAATGCAACTTCCTTCTTCGATGATGAAACCATCAACTGCCTTCCTCAAGTTCCCACCAATGAGACACTTGATGACCTGCCAACCATAGTGGAAACAAACAAAGCCATCCAGCAACTCTCCAGCGGCAAGGCACCTGGTCCTGACTCCATCCCAGCAGAGATATACAAGGCAGGTGGGCCGGTCCTAACAGAGCAGCTTCACCAAGTCTTCACAAACATATGGATGAACGAGACCATGCCACAAGATTTTAAGGACGCGTCAATAGTCCACCTTTACAAACGTAAAGGAAACCGCCAATCCTGTGACAACCACCGAGGCATCTCCTTGCTTTCAATTGCAGGGAAGATACTCGCCAGAATTCTTCTCAATCGCCTCACAGCCCATCTCGATCAAGGTCTTCTTCCTGAGAGTCAATGTGGCTTCAGAAAAGAACGTGAAACTGTTGACATGATTTTCGCTGCAAGGCAGCTGCAAGAGAAATGTCAGGAACAGAACTGCGAAATGTTCTCCACTTTCATTGACCTTACCAAGGCTTTTGATACGGTCAGCAGAGAAGGACTGTGGAAGATTATGGCAAAATATGGCTGTCCACGAAAGTTTGTCCAAATAGTGCGGCTATTTCATGACGGCATGCAGGCAAGAGTACAGGAAAATTGTGAACTGTCTGAACCCTTTCCTGTCACCAATGGAGTGAAGCAAGGATGTGTCCTGGCACCAACACTGTTCAGCCTCATGTTTTCAGCCATGTTGATGAATGCCTTCGAGAATGACGACATTGGAATAGACATCAACTACCGTATGGATGGAAAGTTATTCAATCTCAGAAGGCTGAAAGCTAAAACCAAAATTGGCAGCGGCACCGTCAGAGAGCTCCTGTTTGCTGATGATTGCGCTCTATACGCCAACTCAGAGGCGGACATGCAACATAATGTTTCAGCTTTCTCACATGCCTGTGCCAACTTTGGGCTCAATATCAACTTGGAGAAGACTGTAGTTATGTACCAGCCAGCTCCAGGGAATAATCACACTGTGCCGAATATCAAAGTGAATGATCATAGACTAAGTGTTGTGGACAAATTCACCTATCTTGGCAGCACCGTGTCACAAGCTGCCACAATCGATGACGAAGTGAATGCAAGAATCTCCAAGGCCAGTGCAGCCTTTGGCAGACTGTACAAGAATGTATGGGACAGAACTGGAATAAGCCTGCAAACAAAGCTAAAAGTCTACAAAGCAGTTGTATTATCCACACTGCTATATGCTTGTGAAACCTGGACTGTTTATCAGCGACACGCTAGGAAACTAAACCACTTCCACACAGTCTGCCTAAGGAAGCTACTGAAGATTAAATGGCAAGACAAGATTCCAGACACTGAAGTCCTAGAAAGAGCATCCATGCCCAGTATCCACACTCTATTGATGAAGAATCAGATTCGCTGGGCTGGTCACTTGACTCGCATGCCAGATCACAGGCTCCCTAAACGAATTTTCTACAGTGAACTGCTTTGTGGTAAACGCTCCCAAGGTGGCCAGAGGAAACGTTTTAAAGACACTCTGAAAATTTCATTGAATGCTTTTGGAATTCATCATGACACCTGGGAGGCTGCAGCCAGAGACCGAAATTCATGGCGTGCATCATTGCGCAAAGGTGCAGTCATATGTGAGGCAACCAGGACTGCAAGAGCTGTGAAGAAAAGGCAGGACAGAAAAACCACTGCAGGAAATCCTCCTCCAGAGACGTCAAGCATTCTTTGCCCACATTGTCAAAGAACATTTCGAGCCAAAATAGGCCTTATCAGCCATCTTAGAACCCACGGCTCCACACCTTCAACCCCACTGGATGAAATGAATGGTCATCATCATTCTTGATGGACAAACAACAACAACATAACTTACGGAGGGTATGTGAGCCGGTCGTTCAGAAAGCAATGGCAAACTACTGAAAGTAAAACTTGCCAAGACATCACCAGCAGCTGGAAAATGCTGGTGTTGACAGCAATGTCCTGTAAACGAAAGGCGAAAACAGGTAAGGAGATTCTACTGATCGTTTGTGTTGATTGCCTCGTTTTATTTGAAGAAGCATGTGTCAGCCCTAGTTACTATACCTTTAGTTATGTATTATATATTAGTTACCACTATACCATACCTAGTTACTATACCATTAGTTATGTAGTATATATTAGTTACCACTATACCATACCTAGTTACTATACCATTAGTTATGTAGTATATATTAGTTACCACTATACCATACCTAGTTACTATACCATTAGTTATGTTATTATATATTAGTTACCACTATACCATACCTAGTTACTATACCATTCTGTCGAAGAAATACTAGAATGTAACTAGGTTATGATACAGTATAAGTTAGCAAGCGATGATTCCTCTATTTGCCTCAGGTGTTTCACTGTCAGCACACCCCTGGAGGGAAATAGATCACTGAACAGAGAAGAGAATTTGTGACAGTGATCAAACGACGTGTCTGTCTTTCTAAGCGTGAACCAGGTGCGTGATTTTCTCACCTCAAGCTATTTACGGCCGGAGTAAATCTTTCCCGTTCTGTCTGAGCAGACACTCCATAAAAGTCAGCCGTCTCGGGGTGTACTCAATGTCTGCTAGAAGGATGGCTAGTTACAGGGCTGGTTAGTTAGAGGGCTGGTTAGATAGATGGATGGTTAGATAGATGGATGGTTAGAGAGAGGGGTGGTTAGATATAGGGCTGGTTATATAGAGGACTGGTTAGATAGAGGGCTGGTTAGAGGGCTGGTTAGAGGGATGGTTAGAGGGAGGGTTAGAGAGAGGGCTGAGAGGTTTGGTTAGATAGAGAGCAGGATAGATAGAGGGATGGTTATATAGAGGGATGGTTATATAGAGGGATGGTTATATAGAGGGATGGTTATATAGAGGGATGGTTAGAGAGAGAGGGCTGGTTAGATAGAGGGATGGTTAGACAGAGGGCGGGTTAGAGAGAGGGCTGGTTAGATAGAGGGATGGTTAGATAGAGGGATGGTTAGATAGATGGATGGTTAGACAGAGAGTTGATTCGTTAAAGGTCTGGCTAATTAAAGATCTGGTTAGGTAGAAACAATGGCTACGGTCACCCGGGCAGTATGGGTATGACAAGAAGGAAAGCAAAGGCAAACTACCCTATTCAAAGTTGCCTAGTTTATAATGATTCGCATAATTACAGATCATCAAAAGAAAAGGACAGGAAAACATGGAATGTTCGAACGTAAAGCAACCACGATAACATCAAACAAGAAATTGAAAGAAAGAAGAGTGTGCGAGACGAGATGCAAAGGCGCTTGGCTGATGACAGGGGAAGATTGTAAGACTATTTATTCTGGGGGAAAAGAATGGCAAAGAGGTGTAGCAATTATCTTGGATCGGGAAACATCAAAATCTATTCAAGGATATTGGGTTGTGTCAGACAGGGTTCTATTGGTAAAATTAATCGGCAGACCTTTTAACATAAAAATCATTCAAAATATGCCCCGACAAGAGAATGCTGTGAAGATAATATATAAGAATTGTATAATGACATGGAGTCTGCTTTGAAAAAATGTACAAATTCTGAAATAAATATCATAATGTGTGAAATTAAGGCGATGGATGCACAGTACGCATCCATGGTTTGGGAGAGCGGTACAAAAGAGGATACATTTTTGTAGAGTGGGCAAAAGAGTAGGAAACGACTGTAGGAAACACATGGCTTAAACAACATTCTAGAAGATTATGGGCATGGAGGAGTCCTGATAGCAGAATTAGAAACCAGATTGCTTACATCCTGATTAGCAGAAGGTTTAGAAATGTGTTCGGGAGTCTCCGTGGCGAAGTGGTCAAGCCGTTTGACTCGAGCTCCGAAGGTTGTGGGTTCGATTCCGGGCCGCGTCCCTTCGGTTCACGGGATAGATAAAGAGCGGGCTAGAAAGAAAGCTGGCTATATAGAACGAACGAACGAACTTTATTATCAAAGGGTTAAGAATTGGGCACGCAGGCCCGTCTGACATTCTGCCCTCTTCTCTCTTTCCTCTCAAACGTTATTTCATGCATACACCACTTATGAAGCTAATCTTAGAAAATAAAATAAACATCGCATTAAATGCATGGAAAATAATAAATAATACATGATTAACTAAGACAATTTTTAACATGGCCATTATAAATACCTAAAGGTGGCGTAACGTATAGGCATATACATATAGGCATGTTTATTAGCTAATTTTCTTTTGAGATAATTTTCGTTATTGTTTGATTTTGTTGTTGTTGTGGTTGTGGTGGTGGTGGTGGTGTGTGTGTGTGTGTGGGGGGGGGGGGGGTTGTTGTGGTGGTGGTGGGGAAGGGGGGGAGAGCAAGTATCTGTACGAGATAGTGTTCAAACAGTTTGCGACTGTACATATAGTGATCTATAGGTGTCTTTGATTATTTATGAAAGATTCTTTCATAACTGAGCGGCAGCTGGACAGAAAGATCGCCAAACAGAGGGCTAGATAGACAGGGGGGCTAGCTAAATAGAGGGCTAGACAGACAGGGGGGCTAGCTAAATAGAGGGCTGGTTAGATTTTTTTTTAAAAGTCGCTTAAAAGTCGACCGGGTCGACTTCATTGCATCGGCTTTTATCCCATATGGCTCAGTCTCTTTCCGCAGCACGGAAAGCGTCGCACAAAGCACGAACTCCGTAGCTCTAGCAACGACCCACAAGAGTTTCCGAAAAAATTCACTCGTGAATCGAACCCACAACCTCCAGCTAGACCACTTCGCCACGGAGATACCAATTAGATAGAAGGTTGGCTAGATAGAGAGTTGGTTAGACAGAAAGTTGGCTAGATAGAGGGTTGGTTAAATAGAGGGCTGGTTAGATAAAAGGTTGGCTAGACAGAGGACTAGAGGAAAAAGTACGTACATTCGTTCGTTCGTACCTACCTACCTACCTACTTACCTACTTACTTATCTACCTACCGACCTACCTCCTTAAATACATACATACTCACCTACCTCCCCACCCACCGACATACTTACATGTCTGTCGATATATTTAATTTTCCGTCCCTCCATCCGTCCCTCTGTCGCCCTTTCTCATTGTCGTCCTATTTGTGTGTCTATTTATCTGCCTATCAGATCTGTCTGTCTATTTGTTCGTCTTTCCGCCAGTTCGCCCATAAATTAGACCCTTCGTCTTTCTATCTGCCGTTCTTTCTATATATTTCTGTCTGTGATTGTGTCTGTTCGTCTGTCTCTGGAACACAATGGGTGTATTGTGTCAAAGTCTGTCTCTGGAACATACAGCAGACGTATTGTGTTAAAGTCTGTCTCTGGAACATACAACAGTGGACGTATTGTGTCAAAGTCTGTCTCTGGAACATACAGTGGTCGTATTGTGTTAAAGTCTGTGTCTGGAACATACACTGGACGTATTGTGTCAAAGTCTGTCTCTGGAACATACAACAGTGGACGTATTGTGTCAAAGTCTGTCTCTGGAACATACAACAGTGGACGTATTGTATCAAAGTCTGTCTCTGGAACATACAACAGTGGACGTATTGTGTCAAAGTCTGTCTCTGGAACATACAGTGGATGTATAGTGTCAAAGTCTGTCCCTGGAACATACAGTGAACGTATTGTGTCAAAGTCTGTCTATGGAACATACAACAGTGGACGTATAGTGTCAAAGTCTGTCTCTGGAACATACAGTGAACTTATTGTGTCAAAGTCTGTCTCTGGAACATATGCTGGACGTATTGTGTCAAAGTCAGGCGCGATAGCGACATGAAGGGAATCATTGAACAATGGTTGAGAATTCAGAAAACAGAGCCTGGATCACCATAACTGAACAGTTAAATTAAATGTTCTGCATATCCTTTACGGGACATCGCTGTCAACAGCAGCATCTTTCAGCTGTCTGTTGATTTCTTGGCAAGATTACGCTCAGTAGTTTGCCATTGCTTTCTGAGCGGCCGGCTCAGTTATCCCGCTAGTCACCAGCGGGGGACGAACCTCTCCCAGTTCTCGCCCGCTACGAGACTCTGCGTGATAAACGGGATTACGGAGAAAGTGTTGTAACCCCTCGGCCAGAGAGACCGGCAACTGAACAGTTACTTGTAACAAATATCTAGCGGAGACATGAACAGAACGCCGAGCTAGTCTGTGTGTCTTCTGGCAGTTGTCTCCATTTGTCGGAGACTTTTGTTCTAAATTTAGTGATCGCTGTTTGAAGTTGAGATGGCGGGCGCCAGGCTATACTGGTTGTTGATTGTGTTGCCAGAAGCAAAGATGCACGTTTATTTAAATGTGGTGTGAAGTGCTGAAGACAGAAGATCTTGCCTTAATTGTTTTATTTGACAGGACGGTCTGTATAAACACATCTTTCACCAAGCACGCATTTCACATTTTTCCCTTCGACAGGTGCGCGCGCTGACTCCCGCACCAAGGTGAACCAGGACACGTGACCCCCAGATCCCAGGGTTGTCTTTAAGCTGGCAGCCCACACTGCCAATCATTTTCTTCAACTCCGCCTACTGGCCCAATTCGTGACCGCCCACTTTTCTTAAGAAAAACGATTTATGGAATGCCTGTTTTGTGGTTAAAATAATAATGAAGAGAATACAGCTGCAGTATACAGCTCACATTAAAGTGACCGCCAGTTTCTCGCATAATTTAGCTGTTGATAGTTCATGTAAGAAGCCGTTGACAGAACGTTGTTCTCTGGAAAGACTCGATCTTTTGCCAGTTCCATTTCCTCATGCAATTTCATGCCCGCGGTATCTGCCATCAGAATTGATAACGATGTAGGTCAATATCAGCCTATTAAAAGCGGTGTGAGACAGGGATGTGTAATGTCTCCAGATCTTTTTTCCCTGTACAGTGAAAATATTTTCAGAAATATAGAAGATATGGAAGGAATCAACATTGGGGGACGATGCATCAATAACATTAGATATGCAGATGATACAGTCTTAACTGCAGACAATGAGTAGATGAGACATTTAGTAGATGCGATTGTTACACACAGTCAACAACTAGGGTTGGAACTGAATATTAAGAAGACACAGATTATGGTCGTCACTGGGAAGAAGGAAAAACCACAATGTGATATACGAGTAAATGGGCATATTCCATAGCAAGTGGGAGTTTCCGTGGCGAAGTGGTCAAGCCGTTTGATTCGGGCTCCGAAGGTTGTGGGTTCGATTCCGGGCCGCGTCCTTCGGTTCACGAGTGAAATTTTTCGGAGACTCCTGTTGGTCGTCGCTAGAGCTACGACGCTTTCCGGCCTGCGGAAAGAGACCGAGACATATGGGATAAAACCCGGTGCAATGAAGTAGACCCTGTCGAGTTTTAAGCGATTTTTTAAAATTCTTAAGCAAGTGAATCGATACAGTTATCTCGGCACGGTCATAATATCTGATGGGAGATGCCTTGAAGAGATTAGAACAAGAATTGCCATTGCGAAGGCAGCCTTTTGCAAGATGAAAAACATACTGACCAATACAAAAATATCAATTGAAACGAGAAAAAGAGTGTTGAAGTGCAACATAGAACCAATACTTTTGTATGGATGTGAAGAGTGGACAATGAGCAGCCAAGGTGAGAAACAGCTGATGGCTGTGGAAATGTGGTTTCTGAGGAAAATGCAAAGAATACCATGGACAGACAGGAAAACCAATGAACAAGTCCTTCAAGAAACAAATGAAAATCATAAACTGATTAGAGACATTAGACGTAGACAGTCACAATTTTTTGGGCATGTTATGAGAAGAAATGAAGTGGAGATCTTGGTGACACCTGGCAAGATCGAAAGGAAGAGACCAAGGGGAAGACCGAGACGTAAATACCTGGATGGCTTGGCCACATGGCACGGTCGAGACAGGAACACGGAGCTGATCCACGACTCTGGTGATCGAGTGAGATGGCATAACATGACCGCCCACGCTTATCAGCATGGCAAATGATGGATGGATGGTATCTGCAATGCCATGGTCCATCCTCGGGTCGGTACGAATGTCATGCTCTCCAGGAACCATATCTACCATCACCGCTCTGTCCCATGTACGAATGTCATGCTCTCCAGGAACCATGTCTTCCATCACCGCTGTCCCATGTACGAATGTCATGCTCTCCAGGAACCATGTCTTCCATCACCGCTCTGTCCCATGTACGAATGTCATGCTCTCCAGGAACCATGTCTTCCATAACCGCTCTGTCCCATGTACGAATGTCATGCTCTCCAGGAACCATGTCTTCCATCACCGCTCTGTCCCATGTACGAATGTCATGCTCTCCAGGAACCATGTCTTCCATCACCGCTCTGTCCCATGTACGAATGTCATGCTCTCCAGGAACCATGTCTTCCATCACCGCTCTGTCCCATGTACGAATGTCATGCTCTCCAGGAACCATGTCTTCCATCACCGCTCTGTCCCATGTACGAATGTCATGCTCTCCAGGAACCATGTCTTCCATCACCGCTCTGTCCCATGTACGAATGTCATGCTCTCCAGGAACCATGTCTTCCATCACCGCTCTGTCCCATGTACGAATGTCATGCTCTACAGGAACCATGTCTTCCATCACCGCTCTGTCCCATGTACGAATGTCATGCTCTCCAGGAACCATGTCTTCCATCACCGCTCTGTCCCATGTACGAATGTCATGCTCTCCAGGAACCATGTCTTCCATCACCGCTCTGTCCCATGTACGAATGTCATGCTCTCCAGGAACCATGTCTTCCATCACCACTCTGTCCCATGTACGAATGTCATGCTCTCCAGGAACCATGTCTTCCATCACCGCTCTGTCCCATGTACGAATGTCATGCTCTCCAGGAACCATGTCTACCATCACCGCCCTGTTCCAGCCACTGTGTCACTTAGTGTGGTCAAAGTTTTTCGGTTAGGATCATTGGTTTTTCTGTATCTCCGCGATATTTTTTTTTTTTTTGTTCATTTTCTTTTAAAATCACATTTCAACTGCCATTAGATGTTTTTCAGTGTATGCACATTAAGTAAACTGCGAACTAAAAGTAGAATTCTTAAGAAATTGTGTAACCCCTCGGCGCAATTAAGTCTACTTTATTGTATCTGTCAGGCAAGCAGGGCACTATCTGAGGGTCAATACTGGACATCTCAACGGCTGGACTTGCTGTCTACAGACAAGTGGCTTAGAATATCTGAGGGTCAATACTGGACATCTCAACGGCTGGACTCGCTGTCTACAGACAAGTCGCAGTCAAAAACCGGTGTCATGCCCTGAGGCGTAGTGTTAAACGATGTCCAGGCGAGAGAATCCAATTCATTGCACCGGGTTTCATCCCATACAGCAGTCGCCAGTGTAGGCAACAAACAGCAGTCGTCAGTGTCGGCAATCAATTCGGAAAACTTCAGTGCACGACGAAGGGCATCAGACACGGGTATTTGCTGCCCCCGAGCCGCACAGACGTCAGTTATACCATGAGATCTACACACACTATGTCATGGACAATGAGCACACAAGCTGAAAAACTTCTGATAGCCGTGGATATGAGGTTTCAGAAGAAAATGCAAAGAATACCATGGACAGATAGAAAAATCAATTACCGAGTCCTACAAGAAACAAATGAAAACCGTAAAATGATTAGAGACATTAGACATAGATAGTCACAAGTTAGTGGCTAGATTATGAGAAGAAATGAATTGTAGAACTTGATAACTGGCAAGATTGAGGGAAAGGGAACACGGGTAAGGCAGAGAAGTAAATACCTGGATGGCTTGGCCACGTGGCCTGGTCGAGACAAGAATACTGAGCTGATCCACGACTCTGGTGATCGCGTGAGATGGCGAAACATGACCGCTCACGCTTTTCGGCACGGCACATAATGATGATAATGCCTAGAATCCTGGTTTGTGGACAATATAAATAACTTACGTTATGCTGATGATACTATCTTGACAGCAACACACCTGGAGGAACTACAGGAAATGATAGATACAGTGGTTGTAGAAAGTGACAAAAATGGGCCTTAGTTTGAATAGTAGAAAGACAGAAGTCATGGTGATATCACAGAAACAGGTTGTGTCTGAATGTGCAATTAAAGTAAATGATGTTAATTCAGAGCACGTGCAGAAATTATAATATCTTACCCCATGAGATGGACTCTGCATCACAGAGATATAGACCAGAACAGACAGGCAAATGCGGCTTTCTGTTAAATTAAGAACATTTTATGTCATAAATCTTTGTCAGTGGAAATTAAAAAAATAATTCTTGCATGTTACATGGAACTAGTTTGAAAATAGGCTGCGATTCGTGGACATTTACTGCAAAAAGGCAAAGAATATTAACAAAAGCTGCAGAGATGTGGTTTTACCGAAGAACGCTAAACAATGCTCTGACAGCGAAAATAATCACACATTTTGAAAGAGGGTAAGAGGCAAAGAAAGATTGTCAAGAAATCAGCAAGCGTCACTCATCATTTTTCGGCCAATTTATGAGAAGACCAAAACTAAAACAGATTGTGACAACTGGAAACATTTGTGGAATGAAAGCTAGATGAGGACAGAAAGGGGAAGCCTTGTGGGATGTCGCGGTAGTATCAGCGCCCGAATTGATACATGCTGATGGAGATCGCGAGATTTGGAGAAGTCTCATCGCCCACGCCTGTCGGCAAGGCATTTGATGATGATGATGATGATATGAAGAGACATTCACAGGCAGACAAATATTGTTACAGAGTTACACGGAGCAGTTATTGTGCAGCTAAGTGTAACTGTTACTGTACAACTGTTACTGTGACGCTATGTGCAACTGTTACTGTGCAGCTATGTGTAACTGTTACTGTGTAACTATGCGCAACTGTTACTGTATAGCTACGTGCAACTGCTACTGTGCAATTATGTGCAACCGTTAGTGAGCAGCTATGTAGAGCCGTTAATGTGCAACCGTTAGTGAGCAGCTATGAAGAGCCGTTAATGTGCAACCGTTAGAGTGCAGCTATGTAGAGCCGTTAATGTGCAACCGTTAGAGTGCAGCTATGTAGAGCCGTTAATGTGCAACCGTCAGAGTGCAGCTATGTAGAGCCGTTAATGTGCAACCGTTAGTGAGCAGCTATGTGCGACCTTTACTGTAGAAGTGTGCAAACTGTTCGCATTATATGCAAGGGCTGATGTGCAGTTATGTGCAACGGTTGCTGAAGAACTGTGTGGAACTTTTCATGTGCAACTGTATGCAACGGTAACAGTGCACATATGTGCAACAACTGAAGTGGAACTGTGTGCAACGGCTGATGTGGAACAATGCATAACGTTACTGCTGTAGTGGATGACTACATTCGTTGATAGTATCTGAGTATAGTTACATGCATTGTTTGTATTCGAGAATAGTTATATGTATTGTTTGTATGTGAGTATAGTTACATGCATTGTTTGTATTTGAGTATAGTTACATGCATTGTTTGTATCTGAGTATAGTTACATACATTGTTTGTATGTGAGTATAGTTACATGCACTGTTTGTATTTGAGTATAGTTATATGCATTGTCTGTATTTGGGTATAGTTACATGCATTGTTTGTATGTGAGTATAGTTACATACATTGTTTGTATTTGAGTATAGTTACATGCATTGTTTGTATTTGAGTATAGTTATATGCATTGTCTGTATTTGGGTATAGTTACATGCATTGTTTGTATTTGAGTATAGTTACATGCATTGTTTGTATTTGAGTATAGTTATATGTATTGTCTGTATTTGGGTATAGTTACATGCATTGTTTGTATTTGAGTATAGTTATATGCATTGTTTGTATTTGAGTATAGTTACATGCATTGTTTGTATGTGAGTATAGTTACATGCATTGTTTGTATCTGAGTATAGTTACATGCATTGGTTGTATTTGAGTATAGTTATATGCATTGTTTGTATTTGAGTATAGTTACATGCATTTTTTGTATTTGGGTATAGTTACATGCATTGTTTGTATTTGGGTATAGTTACATGCATTGTTTGTATTTAGTTATAACACATTGTGTGTATTAAAAAGAATAATTACACAGAATGTGTGTATCTGGGAAAACCTACAAACATTGGATCACTTTATCTAGGATCTGTGGTAAATAGCAAATTATGCCTAGATCAGGAAATCAAAATCCGGATTGGTAAGGCAGCAACAACAATGAACAGGTTAAGAAAAAGAGTCTGGGAGAACAAGAAGCTTACTGCCAAAACAAAAGTCCTTGTCTATCAAGCCTGTGTCCTTAGTACTCTTCTTTATGGCAGTGAAACCTGGACAACTTACTCACGCCAAGAGAAACGTTTAAACAGCTTTCATATGCTGTGTCTGCGAAGAATACTTGGTATTAAGTGGCCAGACAAAATCACAAATACTGAAGTATTGGAAAGATCAGGTTGTGTGACGGTTTATTCCATGCTCAGTCTTTGTAGACTTAGATGAATATGACATCTTAGGAGGATGGATGATGGTAGAATACCAAAGGATATCTTTTTTGGTGAATTACAAATGGGTAAGAGATCTCAGGGTCGGCCTCTACTACGATACAAAGATGTGTGTAAGCGAGACATGATTGATACAGGCATTGATAATGCACATTGGGAGCGCGTCGCCGCTGAACGTGTTGTATGGAGGGCAAACATCAGAAATGGAATAAAGACAAAGGAGAAAATTATTGCAGATAAGTCACACACCGAGCGTGTGAGACGTAAGATGGTGCTTGATGGTGGAAATGACCACGTGTTCACATGCACCCACTGTGAACGAACATTTACAGCGCAAATTGGCCTTATCAGTCACATTCGCTACCGCCATAGGTAAAAGTTATTATGCCTTTTTAAAGCACAAACTATCGTCTGTCAAGACGGCAAGGTGCCAATGTGTAATGTAATGTAAAACAAATACTGATTTTTCTGCAATAAACATGTACAGTCGTTTGTGTTCGGGAATTACTTCACATATGTATCGTGTCTGGGAATAATTTACAAAATTTGTATTCGGAAAAATGCATACATTATGTGGGTTTTTGAATACTTAGATATATTGTTTGTGTTTGAGGAAAAACACATTTGTATTAAGGAATCGTTACGTACAGTTTTTTTTTATATATGGGAATAACAACATACAGTGTTTGTTTGTGTTTGGGAATAAAGACATACAGTGTTTATATCTGGGTGTTTATATTTATATTTTTATACAACATCATCATCATCATCAAATGCCATGCCGGCTGGCGTAGGCTTTCATGACTCTCCACAAATCTCGGTCTTTGGTTTTCTGGATCAACTCTGCTGATGATATTCCTCCATGCCACCGTCTCAATCCACGCAGCATGTCTCATGTCTCTTGGACTGCCTCTGCCTCTCTTCCCCTCGATCTTTCCAAAACGAAGCCATGCGCATCATTTTGTGCTGCACGAGAGACACCAGCTGTGTAGCAATGAGATACCTCCTTGACTTCCCGACAATGGAACACAGGATCAAGATCTGGAGAGCTCGTGCATACTTAAAAATAAGTGCAGATGAGCAGCACTCTCTGCATGACGCTATATTCAGAGAAAAGGGTGACAGGCTAAAGAGGGGCAAATCATGGATGGGTCGGGCGGAAGATGTCATCAGACAGGTCTGCAGTCTTACCAGTATCAACCCCGGCAAGGAATGGGTGCCGGTTTCTCCAGCTTTTAAGTGCACTTTCTTCTGCATTATCACACTCGACAGACGGTGCAGAGAGCAGAACCCTGCCGCTGTCAATGCAGAGGTCAACGCGCTCATCTATGAACACTCAGATAGCCCCGACGTGCTCATCTATACAGATGGATCTGTTGTAAAGCAGCAGAGAAGTGCGTGGGCATTTACAGCCCGTTCAGCGGGCCGAACCGTTCAAGAATCCAGTGGTGCCCACTCCCTGACCACGAGCAGCATGACGATGGAGGTGATGGCAGTTACACAGGCTTTCATATGGCTGGAATCACAGCATTATACCAACGTGTGTGTACTAAGTGATTCAATGAGCATGATTCAGAAGGTCGAAGCTGGATCTGTACGTAGACAGTGGGCTGAGTCGCTGCGGAAGTCTGTTGTCCGTAAAGTCACCTTCATCTTCGTCCCGGGACATGCGGGAGTCGAGGGAAATGAACTAGCTGATAAACTGCCTGGCTCTGCACCCCCTGTAGATGGCCAGCCCATGGATCGTGCCGATGTTATTAACGTCCTCAAAAATATGGCGAGAACAGAGGACTTTGACGTCAGTGATTCCACATCGCTGTCCAGGATGAAAGACTTGGGAGTAAGAATCGGCACGGTCAGACGCGAGAGGTACATCGGGAAAACAAATCGTTGCTGTGAAGTTGGAACTGCAACTAACTAATATATATATATCTACTAGCTGACCCGGCCCGGCTTCGCCCAGGCCATGGAGGGGATCTATCTATCTATCAGTCTGTCTGTCTGCTTGTTTGTCTGTCTGTCTGTCTGGCTGACCCGGCCCGGCTTCACCCAGTCCCTGGTGGGGAGCATCTAATTTAATTCATATAAGTAGTCATATAAGCTCTCCCGTTCCCGACTATCTGTCTGTCTGTCTATCTGTCTGTGTGTCTGTCTGACCCGGCCCGGCTTCACCAAGTCCCTGGTGGGGAGCATCTCATTTAATTCATATACGTAGTCATATAAGCTCTCCCGTTCCCGACTATCTGTTTGTCTGTCTATCTGTCTGTCTGTCTGTCCTGGCCCGGCTTCACCCAGTCCCTGGTGGGGAGCATGTCATTTAATTTATATAAGTAGTCAAATAAGCTTCCGTTCCCGACTATCTGTCTGTCTGTCTATCTATCTGACCCGGCGTGGTTTCGCCCAGCTCCTGGCGCACAGTAACTTAAAAGAATGTCCTTCCACACACCATTCATTATTCATTATAATGAAAACTGTTTTTAATCACCGACATGACAGTTGATAAGTTCTTTAAGCAGAAAAAGATGGGTTACAATGTTATGCATTATGCATTATTTTTATGAAAACTTTGAAAATTCTTAAAGATTATATCATTATTTATTATAACTCATATGCCTGAAAATAACTATAGACAAAAAGTTTAACAATAGTGCAAGTAAGTCCAACAATATGACTATAAAGTATATAGAAATGTTATTAAAAGTTATGCCCCTTGAAATAACTTTTCTAGAATGAAGTCCCCCTGCTATATAGAAATTATATAATGAAAAATGAAAAAGTAAATGTTATTAAATAAGTAGAAGATTTTACACTAAGAAACTATTGCAGTCGGTTGCACAGGAATGAAAGGAAGACGTGTAGAAAATTTCATCTCAATCGGATGTACCGTTATCGAACGCATCCAATACATAGCTGACCACAAAGCCACATACACTCTGTTTTATAGATATAGATTGCATATCCCTTGCAGGACGTTGCAGTCAACATCATCATTTTTCATTTCAGCTGCTGTTGATGTACTAGGCAAGTTTACGCTCAGTAGTTTGCCATTGCTTTCTGAGCGACCGGCTCACATACCCGGTGTCACCGTCCTAGATACCTAGGGGAATGAAACTCGGGCTCATACAGGCAACAAACTCCGTTCAGATACAATCTAACATCATTTATTTATATTATGTTACAGTAAGCTGGCGAAGAGAGGTTTTCGCAAGCCAGCAACCCGCAAGTTGCGTATCACAGGAGTTTACAATAAAGCAATAATACATGATTATTACAACAACTCTATCAGCTATCTAACGTATGCGTAAGACCCCTAAATACACTTGGGTTTTAAGCTATCAAGTCCCCCTTAAGGTAAGCCCTGTTGCTTCTTCGATGTCCAGTCCGTGTCTGCCTTTCCACACGTGTTGCAATCCGACACGGGTGGTAACTCTCTCCGAGTTTCTCGTGGACGCCGCAATCGGCGGGCTCCATCGGTGTCCACGGGGCTGTGGACACGCTGACCGGTCCTTCGAGAAGGCTCTGGATTATTCGAGCCTTCGAGTGACTCGGTTCTTTCCCTTTAGCTGGAGTTCTATCTCTTCTCCACTCTCTATTATTTTTATGTTGATACCGCTCTTATGTGAGACTGTGACAGGAATTCCCCTCCCCCCCCTGCTTTGATGGGTTATTATATGGTAATTAGTTTTGTACTAATTCTGTCACAGGATCACATGAAGTATGTGTTTGTAGTTTGGTGGATAGTAACTTGGCAAACTATATATCTGCATCAACAACTCATGTATTCTCCCATACAGCACTTCAAGATGATTGCTGAAGAGGTCTCTCTATTCTATGTTCTTAAACATGCTTATCTGACCGAAGTTCCGTGACGTTTCCAGTTGTTTTTACAACCGCGCCCTTCTCAAGTATCCATATGATACCAAGATATAAAACTGACAAGTTTTGACAAGACAAATTGTCTTGGCTTATTTAAGTACACTTGCAAATCTTGTCCTGCATGTGTATTTCGATACATTTTTACTTCCGTATGTTGTATATTGCTGAATATATAGTTATACTGTTGTTTTATCCCATCTGACTACGTATGTTCTTGTTGGCTTGTTAGTGTATTGACTGATATGTTGCTGTCTATAATAAACTGACTGTGTTTTAATTGTTAGTGTTCAGTTTTGAGTTTGTATAAAGTGTGTGCTCAATGTGTATATGTGATGTGTGGTTTACTTCCAAGCGTCACGAGTGTCAGAGTCTTGCATAACACAAGACTAGTAGCTCGTTTTCTGGCAAGTGTGAAGTAATATCAAACTATCAAATCACACGAAGTGAATATCCGAAAGTATTATTCACACGCTTTATTGACGCGTTGCATTAATTATCGCACAAACATCGCGCACTGACAATCTATAGCAATCATTTCAACATGAACAAGATCACTACAATACATAATAATACATGCAAGCAATAAACATCTCACTTACAGTTAAACTTATACAAGCATTCGACTCAGTCTCCCACTGTCGTACAGGCTAGCTCTCAAGGCAGATTCAAACTCGACTCGCATTCCCTTGCGACCTGTCCTTTCAACGATCTCAGCCCGTCTGCCAGTTCCTACACGCTTACACGCACACGTCAGCTGGTGTCCCCTGCACGGTTCACGGGGTGAACTCAATTGCTGTGCGTGGCTACCTATCCGGGCGTCGGTAACGACGCCGCGTTCTCTCTGCCGTGTTTCACATTAATCAGGGTTGCGTGTTGTTATGTTGTCTGGCGTTGGTACAGACAACGCGTCGCAACCTCGGATGTGAGACCTTGACACTCTCCACACCCCTTTTTCATGAAAGGATTTCCTTTCATGTACAATATATATCTAGGTGTTATTAAACATGTCAAAGTCGAACATTATACATTAACAATTATAATAAATATATACAGGTGAATAGTCAACAATATGTATACACCACTTATGTTGCACTATGAAGTACAACAGTCAAGTACAATCTATTTAATGGGCATTACCTCGCTGTGACCCAGCTAGTCCGGTAGGTATCGGCTAAACTGGCCCCTACCTCACAACCAAGAACAAAAATACTAAAATAATCAGGTCAAGCCGTGAGCATCTCCCTCTGAGATGACTCCTCCATCAGACCTCTATTTAGAGTTTCTAATGAAGGTCAACAGTTTTGGCAATATACTGTCCATATCTAAACGATGTTACATTGACATGTTATTTATCAAGCACACATGTTAATGGTTACAATACATATTTACATATCACCAACAATTTAGAATAATGTCCCATGGTTATTATACAGAAAATTTTGGGAACAATAATTTATCGTCGTTTACAAGACATAAATTACAATTGCAAACTCATTTCTTAGTGTCATAATTTGATCCTTATTGACAAATGTGCACAAAAAGTCACGTTTGTAAAGAAGCAATCAAGTTACGATGCTGAGATTACATCCCGGACGAGCCCCCACATTCGCACTTGTCAGAGTCTTGCATAACACAAGATAACAACATAACAACACGCAACCTCGGATGTGAGACCTTGACACGAGTTGGAATATCCTTTGTCATGAATTACCCAATCTGTGTAATGCATGATCAGGGTATTCAAACAGTGGTGCTTAGATTTAGTGTATTCAATACTAAACATGTATCAACAATTGAGACAGGTAATACATTTTACATGAAAGACGCAGACAAATTAAAATAAATACATTTTGCGTACAATTTGTCCGCTCAGTATATCGCTCTCTCATTTAATTCATTCGCTCTCTCATTCGTACATCTTTCATCCAAAATAGTATTTTGTTAAAATATACAAATAAAGTTGAGGTAAGTCTTACTGCCCTTAGAAAAACGGATTAGGCGATATGTTCCCTTTATGGTAGCAAGTACTTTTTGTACTTGTAATCAAAAAATGGTTTATAATTTAAATCGAAAAATTGTATAGGAAGAATATTTCACCTATGAGTGAAAATGTCTGTAATATATTATGGTAGAAAATATACAAGTTACGTGTTGACATATTTTATATATATAATCAAATACAAGTGTAATACATATTAACTAATAGTAAATTAATTAACTCCAACGATGATGTGTGTGTTGTCCTCCTGTTGTCCGTGTGTTGTGCCACCAATGTTAACAGTTCATATAGCTGTCTCTTGTATGTTGTAATAGACGTAGTTCTATTCCTGTAGTTTGCGAAGTTTCTTTGAAATAGCGAGTATGCAGAGTTCTTAATCTTTACACGATGATTTTCAGTTCACTGGTTGATGAAATCACTTCACAGATATTATATATCGCTCGGATTGTTTTTAAAGCATTGCCAATTGCTAATATGGCTTAATACAATATAGGGTTCTCAAAGTTTCATGTTCGTGAATGTTATAAGTAGATTATTCACTTAGGCGTTGATACTTCTGAATAAAAGTTCTATAGTAAGTGTAGAGGTACACTGTTCTATGCAACAGACTAAAATATCACAGCTTATTATATGGCGACTAATTAATGTGCATAGTGTTAGTCTGCTGGTGCATTAGTTTGCCGTGATAATAGGTCAGCAATAATATTATCCGTACCCTTGATGTGGCGGATTTCAAAGTCGAAATCCTGAAGTAGAAGACACCATCTTGCTAATCGATGATTCTTTGGAACGCCTTGTTTAAGTACCAGCAGTGGCGAATTATCGGTCAAAACAACAAAATGGGAACCTAAGAGGAACTTAGATACAACAAATATAAAGGCTTAGTCAAGCCCTTTTGTTCAGGAGATTCAATAAGCGCATATTTAGAGAATTTCGAGTGTTTGATGACTTACCATAACGTTGCAAAAGTCGATTGGGCATTTATTCTGATGAGAAATTTAGCATTAGAGCCCTTAAAAGTGACAGAGACAGTTCCACAAGACATGAGGAAAGATTACAACTATTTGAAACAAAGAATACTCCAACATTTTTCACTAGACACAGCAGGCTATCAACTACAGTTCTCAAAATTAGCCCCATCACCTAACCAAACGTTCATAGACTAAGTGTCTACAGTCCAAGATATTTGTACAAAATGGATAACCTCAGCAAAAACAAATAACAGCCATGATAAACTAAAGGAGCTAATTATAATTGATAAAATAATTAGCACAATACCAACCCCTTTTTCTAAATTTCTAAGGCAAAATGATTGTAAAACTATCCAAGAAGTAGAAAATAAGGGGAGCGCATATTTTACAGCTAACCGAGATATTTTTCAGTTAAATATGAGCCAAAATGAAACAGCAGCGGTTACAAACACCAAATATTCAAAACCAAATGAAAATAGGTTCAAACAACGCTCTAAGTTCACAAAACCAGTCCTGTGTCAGTATTGTCATCTGACACACGAACAGTACGCGATGTGCGACAAATCACCGAATTATCCACATCATCTCCAAATGATAGTAGAAAAACAGGCCAATGCCGCATTAATAGATACATCTTCAGATGAAGAAACTGAACAACAGAACGAATGCGACATCCAAAATGAAAGTGCGAGTGAGTTAGGTAATGCGGTAGATATCATTAACACCATCACCGATAACACATGTAACACCTGCAGAAAATTTCAGCTTGATACCACTTTGTTATGCGGCCACACAATCCCATTGTCTAACGAAATGGCCAACGCAGCCTTAACATCAACAGGCAAGTTAAAATTTGCGACAGGTTTTGTTAATAACAAACAATTTACACTAATACGAGATAGCGGGGCGACTCTTTGTGGAATTAAAAGAACATTAGTTAATGACAAAGACTACACACACAAATACCTAACTTGTCGCACATTCGCAGGCCCCATCGAAAGTACCCCCTAGCACTTGCCGAAATTCGGACACCTTTTATATCAGGACAAGTGCTGTGCGCAGTACTGGAAAATCCTGCCGCGGAAATTATCCTTGGGAATCTTCCTAACATAAGATCCTGCTCTGAAGAAGAAATCAGAGAATGGGAACAGAAAAACTGTATCCAAAAAGCGAACAGCGATTCCAAAATTAAAAAAAACACGCTTGCATGTCTCAAACTGCCAAAAGCACAAGGGAGACAACCGATGACGGAATTCGAAACGAATTCACAGAGGTACAGAACACAGGGGCGGTTGAATCTTTCAATGACACCATCAAATCAACACCTCGAACTGAGGACGCCATCGATCCACAAAATATTGAGCCTGTAAATGTGCAACAACATACACAATACGCTAATATAGTGACAAGACAAATGACTGACAAAACCCACATAAACAACCAAACAGAGATAACAGGGGACAATAACGACACTGTCAATAACATCGATGACAATTCTACGTTAACGACACATTCTCGTAATAACGGAAACGACAAAGTCAACGACACAATAGCAACAACTCTTCTTAATCATGACAAACAGCTTGACGAGTCATTACAAACCGAATCGACTTCTTTAAAGTACTCTCAACCGAAATCATATTATCTGACAAACATAAATGACAAAAGCACAGCAACGACAGTACGCCTTAACCCGGTAAGTTACCGACGCGGAGAGAACCGCCACAGATTCTCACGCACGTCACGTTACTCACGAGAGTATACAGTATACCTAGGCCAGGGAGACCGACCATATATTGTTATATATTGTTGTAACATTGTTACAACATATTGTTATAACAACATATGTTATAATATATTGTTATATATACATAATGGTCTGATGTTCTTGGACATGATTGATACAGGCATTTATAACGCACATCGGGAGCAAGTCGCCGCTGAACGTGTTGCATGGAGGGCAACTATCGGAAATGGAATAAAGACAAAGGAGAAAATGATTGCAGATAAAGCACATACAGAGCGTGAGAGACGTAAGATGGTGCATGATGGTGGAAATGACCATGTTTTCACATGCATCCACTGTGGACGAATATTTTCAGCGCGAATTGGCCTTATCAGTCACATTCGCCACCGCCATAGGTTATAGTTATTAAGCCTTTTTGAAGCACAATGTACCAAACTATCGTCTGTCAAGACGGAATGGTGCCAATGATATAATGTTCTAATTTCACTAGCTTCTTTCAGGCAATCGTCGTTAATTACTTTGGAAGTCCAAGGAATTTGCAACATTCGTCTCAGGAACCATATTTCTGTTGCTTCCAAATTCTTCCTAATTTACTCATTTACATTCCAAGATTCACAGACATACCGCAATACAAGTTCCATATAGCATTTCAGCACTCTCTTTCTTATATTCAATGATGTCCAGGTCCAATAAACTTGGGTAGTTTGCCATGTTTTCTGAACGGCCGACGCTGACACCGTTGTGAAAATCAACGCAGAGAGATCTGCCTCCAAATCGTGACTAGGCAGGGCTCTGTGTGGACCCATGGGCACTCCTGGGGTGGTGTGGTCAGTCTCACGCCGACCGCCTTCACTTCACACAACATGTCCAGGTACCCGTGTTAGCCCGCGTAGACCTCCAGGCCACATCAACGTAAACATCCGTCTCAAGGCGAGCTCGAACCCACAACCTTTCAGGTAAAAGGTCTGGTCAGCATGGCACGTGCCCCCCCCCCCCCCCACACACACACACACAGATACATACGTTGCGTGTCGGTGCCGTTCTTTGCTGTTGGCAATAATTACTAACGTTGTGTGTGGGAATAAATAAATTCATTATTTTGGGAATAATTACTCACTTGTGTTTGGGAATAATTAAATTCATTATTTTGGGAATAATTACTCACTTGTGTTTGGGAATAATTACTCACATTTTATTTGGGAATAGCTACTTAAATTGTTTTTGGAATAATTACTCACATTTAATCTTGGATTCATTACTTAACTTCTGTTGGGAATAATTACTCACAATGTGCTTGGCAATAATTAAATTCATTATTTTGAAAATAATTACTCACATTGTGATTGTGAATAATTACTCACATTTTATTTGGGAATAGCTACTTAAATTGGTTTTGGGATAATTACTCACATTTAATTTTGGATTCATTATTGAAATTGTTTTGGGAATAATTACTCACATTTAATCTTGGAATCATTTCTGAAATTGTTTTGGGAATAATTACCCACACTGTATCTGAGAATAATTAGACACGATCTATTAGAAATAATTACCCACAATTTATTTGGGAAAACCCATGTATAATTTGTGCTGTAATAATTACACACATTGTTTGTGTATGGGAGTAATTGCAAAAACATTTGGATACGGGAATAATTACATTATTTGAAAATGGGAATAACTGGACATTATGTTTGGATTTGGGAATAATTACTTTATTTGTATATGGGAAGAACTGCACAAACCGTTTGTGTTTGGGAATGGTTACACACACTGTGAGCATGCCAGCGAGGGACCCAAGAACTTGCAGGTTAGTAGATCAAGTGTCCCCACACGACCAAAGCGTACTCACGCTGTGGTAAGTCGAACCTAAAAAACACGCGACGCACAGAATAATTGATCCCACAGTGAACACATTAGCCAGGTAATTATTGATGGGATCTGGCTGGATTTCGTCTGCGAGGTCCTCAAATTAGCGCGGACATGAATTATTGGGCGGTCTGGTGGCAAGGCGGGCGTCCTGGACGTGTGGGCATCTGTGTTTGTGCCTGCGTACAGATGCAGACTGCGAGACTAAGGGGGCAACAACACGGCGCGACCTGCGCTCATCACGCATCGCTCACAGATGCTGCATACTGGAGCATCTCATCCACAAACAATTAACTACGGGCATCCACAAGACCAGGCAGTCGAGGTGATGCAGTGGCCAGCACGCTACCTCCAGCCCTGAGTGCATGGTTTCAACTTCAAATCGAAGCGGACATTTTGTAACGGACTTGAGCAAGCAGATTGACCCATCCCAAAGTGGAAATGTAGATGGAGGTAAAAGCGACCGGCGTGGTATTGACCACATTATCCCCTGAGTGCTGGTTGGTCTACGCAAATATGGAGCTGGCATCATATGTCTAATGGGCTCCAAGGAGTGTAATGAAGGTCCTTTGTGCAGCAGAACTAGATCAGAGAACGCAGTGAACACATGGATATACCTGTCGTGTACAAAAGGTCCTTGTTATAATAGTGCCAGAGAACATACCATACTGACACCCCTGTCATGTACACAATGTTCTTTTTCCTATACAATTGTGCCAGAGAGCACACTGACGCTCCTGCCGTGTACACAATGTTATTTTTCCTATACAACTGTGCCAGAGAACACACTGACGCCCCTGTCGTGTACACAATGTTATTTTTCCTATACAACTGTGCCAGAGAACACACTGACGCCCCTGTCGTGTATACAATGTTCTTTGTTTTATACAACTGTGCCAGAGATCACATGTTAGGGACCGCCATGTTGGGTACCGGAAGTCTTTTGTTCAACTGTGTTTAACTGCACTGACATTTATCATGTCACAAACTGCCATAATGAAGGACCTGCCCGCCACCAGGCGTGTTCAACTGCCCCTTGACAACAGAAGCCAGAGGAAAAGATACAGTAGCCAGTGGCCAACATTTAACCAATCACGGAGAATGTAACAAATATTAGTTTGATCCATCGAATCAGCTGCGTTGACATATATAATATTGATGAAAACTCTAAGCAGCTCTGTGGCACATTCTATATACAACGTATTTAAGGTCCACGATATTCTCTACATTCTTCTCTGTCCACGATATTCTCTACCTTCTCTGTCCACGATATTCTCTACCTTCTCTGTCCACGATATTCTCTACATTCTTCTCTGTCCACGATATTCTCTACCTTCTCTGTCCACGATATTCTCTACCTTCTCTGTCCACGATATTCTCTACATTCTTCTCTGTCCACGATATTCTCTACCTTCTCTGTCCACGATATTCTCTACCTTCTCTGTCTACGATATTCTCTACCTTCTCTGTCTACGATATTCTCTACCTTCTCTGTCCACGATATTTTCTACCTTCTTCTCTTTTCACGATTTTCTCTACCTTCTCTGTCCACGATATTCTCTACCTTCTCTGTCTACGATATTCTCTACCTTCTCCGTCCACGATATTCTCTACCTTCTCTGTCCACGATATTTTCTACCTTCTCTGTCCACGATATTCTCTTCCTTCTCTGTCCAAGATATTATCTATCTTCCATGTTCACGATATTCTCTACATTATCTGTCCACGATATTTTCTACATTCTTCTCTGTCCACAATATTCTCTACCTTCTCTGTCCACGATATTCTCTACCTTCTCTGTCCACAATATTCTCTACCTTCTCTGTCCACAATATTCTCTACCGTCTCTGTCCACAATATTCTCTACCTTCTCTGTCCACAATATTCTCTACCTTCTCTGTCCACAATATTCTCTACCGTCTCTGTTCACGATATTCTCTACCTTCTCTGTCCACGATATTCTCTACATTCTCTGTCCACGATATTCTCTACCTTCTCTGTCCACGATATTCTCTACCATCACTGTCCACGATATTCTCTACATTCTCTGTCCACGATATTCTCTACCTTCTCTGTCCACGATATTCTCTACCTTCTCTGTCCATGATATTCTCTACCTTCTCTGTCCACGATATTTTCTACCTTCTCTGTCCATGATATTCTCTACCTTCTCTGTCCACGATATTTTCTACCTTCTCTGTCCACGATATTCTCTACCTTCTCTGTCCACGATATTCTCTACCTTCTCTGTCCACGATATTCTCTACCCTCTCTGTCCACGATATTCTCTACCTTCTCTGTCCACGATATTCTCTACCTTCTCTGTCCACGATATTCTCTACATTCTCTGTCCACGATATTCTCTACCTTCTCTGTCCACGATATTCTCTACATTCTCTGTCTACGATATTCTCTACCTTCTCTGTCCACGATATTCTCTACATTCTCTGTCCACGATATTCTCTACCTTCTCTGTCCACGATATTCTCTACCTTCCCTGTCCATGATATTCTCTACTTTCTCTGTCCACGATATTTTCTACCTTCTCTGTCCACGATATTCTCTACCTTCTCTGTCCATGACATTCTCTACCTTCTCTGTCCACGATATTTTCTACCTTCTCTGTCTACGATATTCTCTACCTTCTCTGTCCACGATATTCTCTACCTTCTCTGTCCACGATATTCTCTACCTTCTCTGTCCACGATATTTTCTACCTTCTCTGTCCACGATATTCTCTACCTTCTCTGTCCACGATATTCTCTACCTTCTCTGTCCACGATATTCTCAACACATTTCTTTGCCTGGAGATCAATACACAATCATTGCTTAGAGATCAATACACAGTCATTGCCTGGAGAGAATGGTGCTACATGGAGTGACCACGACATATGACCGACACTAAGCTCTCAGTGGAAAGGCCAAACGGATGCATAAACAGACTCTGGTACAATTTAGTATTAGTACTGAGACTCTTCTCTGGCCGTGGAAGATGAAGAGGAAATGCGAGTGTTGTCATCTCGGGTCTTGACTCAACTCAATTTTATTTTTTTTTAAATTTATTTTGCACTCGCTCGCTTTGAGCTCAAACGTAGTTCACACACACTATTTATAGTAGTGATGGGCTGAACTTTGAGTGTGGGTTAGCTTTCCATACTAACAGTATCCCTCACCATCAGGTTTCCGACTTCAAAGGTACTTATAATTATCGTCCCCAAGTCAAGGACGACAGGTCAACATTTTAGTCCAGCTGTCCGGTCTAGGGGTTGAACCACTTACCTCGGCATCAGCACACTGGATGTTTAAGAACTCGCGTTCTTATCCATTCGGCCATGCAGACCTGCAACTCAATGTTTCATGTGTCACAACATTTTCCAGTTGACTCATAGGCTTGCCACTTCCAAAGAATGTGGGTTGTCTACCGGTCAAGCCAGTTATGTCCCTTCGTGAGCTGCTTTCTTCCACGGTATTTTCATTACTCTTGCAGTCTATTCCATGTTATCTCAACATTGTTCTATAGAACCACATCCCAACATTGTCCCATAGAATCACATCTCAACATTGTTCTATAGAACCACATCTCAACATTGTCCCATAGAACCACATCTCAACATTGTTCTATAGAACCACATCTCAACATTGTCCCATAGAACCACATCTCAACATTGTTCTATAGAACCACATCTCAATATTGTTCTATAGAACCACATCTCAATAGTGTTCTATAGAACCACATCTCAACATTGTTCTATAGAACCACATCTCAATATTGTTCTATAGAACCACATCTCAATATTGTTCTATAGAACCACATCTCAATATTGTTCTATAGAACCACATCTCATCATTGTCCTATAGAACCACATCCCAACATTGTTCTATAGAACCACATCTCAACATTGTCCTATAGAATCACATCTCAATATTGTTCTATAGAACCACATCTCAATATTGTTCTATAGAACCACATCTCAACATTGTTCTATAGAACCACATCTCAACATTGTTCTATAGAACCGCATCTCAACATTGTTCTATAGAACCACATCTCAACATTGTCCTATAGAACCGCATCTCAACATTGTTCTATAGAACCACATCTCAATAATGTTCTATAGAACCATATCTCAACATTGTTCTATAGAACCACATCTCAATATTGTTCTATAGAACCTACAGAGTCAGGTCTTAGTCAGATATGACTGAGCTACCGTATGACAGTAGACGGTACTACCTGCTTTCTGTCGGCGCCGAATGTTGGGCGGCGCTTACCAAACCCGACACCCCACATTGTGCCAACGGCTTCGGGCGGAAGAGCGCAATTGGGAGGGTACTAGCCTTATCCTGGTGCGAGAAAATGCAACCCAAAGACAAAATAATTCATGGCAGGGCAGACCAGGCCCTAAGCCTTGGTTGGCAGCTGGTCCAGGATCGAAGCTCCGACAGGCGGACAGTTAGAGCATTGCTTTGCTGATCCGGCAGCTTCTGCAGCTTGTCTTGTTCCAGATTATAGGTGTCAACTTTCCTCTGGAGTGAACTAGGCAGGCCGAGAGAGGGATCATGCTGCATGGGCAACACATGGTTTCTTTATTTTAGCCCAGGCTATGTGCTATGGAGAGGCAATAACCCCATCCCTGGTCTTAACCGGTCTCGGAATCAAAGCGAGAGGCAACTGTTTGCAGATAAAGCACACACAGAGCGTGAGAGACGTAAGATGGTGCAAAATGGTGGAAATTACCATGTTTTCACATGCACCTACTGTGGGCAAACATTTGCAGCAAGAATTAGCCTTACCAGCCACACTCGCCACCGCCATGTATCGTAGTTATTAAGCCTTTTTGAAGCACAATGTACCAAACTATCGTCTGTCAAGACGGAAAGGTGCCAATGTCTATAGAACCACATCTCAACATTGTTCCATAGAACCACATCCCAACATTGTTCTATAGAACCAGATCTCAATATAGTTCTATAGAACCACATCTCAACATTGTCCTATAGAACCACATCTCAACATTGTCCTATAGAACCACATCTCAACATTGTCCTATAGATTCACATCTCAACATTGTTCTATAGAACCAGATCTCAACATAGCTCTATAGAACCAGATCTCAACATAGTTCTATAGAACCACATCTCAACATTGTCCTATAGAACCACATCTCAAAATTGTCCTATAGAACCACATCTCAACATTGTCCTATAGAACCACATCTCAACATTGTCCTATAGAACCACATCTCAACATAGTTCTATAGAACCACATCTCAACATAGTTCTATAGAACAGTGGTTCTCAACCTTTTTTGGCCCGTTCCCCCCTTGACCATATTTTCAGAACGTCATTCCCCCCCCCTTCCTATAAAAAAATTTGGCCCGTTCCCCCCTTCATCGTATTTTCAGAACGTCATTACCCCCCTTTCATATATCCTATCTAAAAATCCCCCCACCCCTATACAGTATACGTAAAAGTGTAAGGTAAATTTAATAGCACATACTAAAACAAGTCTAGACATCCACATAAAACATGATTTGTGGGTCTACTTACTTTATAAAATGAATTTTCGAAGGATGAGACGTACTTAACTGTAAAGTATGAAGGGAAAAACAATATCAAGTAATCGGTTCTTGTATTAATGCGATCTTGAAATGGTCTTCATTCCCCCCCCCCCTGGAAACCCTAAAATTCCCCCCTGGGGGGGGGGAATTCCCCACCGGTTGAGAACCACTGCTATAGAACCACATCTCAACATTGTCCTATAGAACCACATCTCAACATTGTTCTATAGAACCACATCTCAAGTCTTTGAATTATGTCTCACGTCTGCTTCTCTGTGTCTGGTCTGAAGCTAATTATAGCTAACCAATCATTTTTCTTCTGCAAATTTGCTGAAGTTGTCCTGTCTGATATCATTGTTTGTTTGATCGAATCTATAAGTGTACCTCACCCGTCTCTGACTTTATCTGCCTCTCTTTCCCATGCTTGCTTGCTTGCTTGTGTTCGCTGGCTGTGAGCTCCAACGTGAAGTCCTGTATGTCGGATGAAGACATCCTATTATCCAACATCAGTGTGATGTCATACAGGACCTGAGGTTTGCGTGAGTATCCGTTGTCCCATGTCTGGCTTATTGGTGTGCAGACTGGTGGTTCCTCGCCGTGCAGGCAGACACTCTCCGACTTCGGAGAAATCAGCGATCCTACTGACTTTAGCGAGGACCCCGAAGGGACCTGTTGGCCAGGACACTCGGCGAGGACGCGTCAATAGGTCTTGGCCAGTATATAACCCGGCCCTGGTGCCTTGGAAACACCTCTGCGTCCCTCTTTCCCATTATATTCATCCATCCATCATGTGCCTTGCCGATAAGCGTGGGCGGTCATGATTCACCATTTCACTCGATCACTAGAGTCGTGGATCGGTTCAGTGTTCCTGTCTCGAGCATGCCACGTGGCCAAACCATCCAGATATTTACTTCTCCGTCTTCCTCTTGTTCTCTTCCCCTCGATCTTGCCAGTTGTCACCAAGTTCTCCAATTTTTTTCTTTTCATAACATGCCCAAAAATTTTGACTGTCTGCGTCTAATTTCTCTAATCAGTGTACGATTTTCATTTGTTTCTTGCAGGACGCGGTCACTGGTTTTTCTGTCTGTTCATGATTTTCATTTTCATTATTTTCATACATACAGCTAATTTATTTAGCCCGACTCACAGTTGATATGCCCCATAGATTTCATTTGTCGTCCCCCCGAGGTTGTGATGTGTCATCTTGGAGCTCTATCAGCTCTGAAGACCCTGCCCTTTGCTCTCTTTTGTGTCTACAATATCCTTACCTTACTTCTTACAACAAACATCTCACAACCCACAGTTCACAGTCCAAATCTCACAACCCACAGCTCACAACCCAAATCTCACAACCCACAGTCAACATCTCACAATTACTTCATCATTTAATTACACCTTGTCCAGCATTCGGCGCTTCCCACAACCCACATCTCCAATGTCTGCTATTATTTCGTCATGTCGTTACCTCTTGTCCAGTATTCGCATGCGAACACAAAAACAGACCAGATACGGCTGTGCAACCTCTCACTCATCATCGTCATCATCATCATCATCATCATCATCATCTCATCATACTCCTCTTGTACCTTGCGGTGTCGAGATGAAGCATAAACAGCGGGAGAGTGCCCGTTTATGGGCTTCATGTACCGATATTCCCACGGACTCTGTTATTCGCTCTGTCCATCACTTGTTCCATATGGTCTGTACATAATTTTTTGTTGTGGTAACTGCTAGTTGGTAGGCCAGTTACGTGACCGGACCATTTCACTTGCTGTTTTCTAATGAAACCTCTCTCTGACAGCAACAAACACCCAGCTGGACACACAAAACAACAAAACAAAAAAGCCTTTATATGCAAACAGAAATGAGATTTTAATGCATGACAGGCGTCTAAATAAAATGGATACATCAAAATGCAGGAACAAACGGCAGACCAGCGGGACAATTATTCGCCGATAAGAAGAAACTAAGGTACACACTGTTGAAGACAGTCAAATATTGATTCACATCAATTCATTGTCATGTTAGCCCTGAACTGGTTCCAGTGAAGGTGATGAGGTGACTGAGATAATTAAACTAGTATTCAATGATTCATATGACAAGTGTCCGAATTACGACATCAATGATGCATTCATATAACAAACATCCGATTTACGATAGTATTGACTGATTCATTTAACGAGTGTCCGATTTACGATTATATTTAATTATTCATACAAGTGTCCGATTCACGATAGTATTCGCTAAGCCAAATAACAAGTGTCTTATTTACGATAGTATTCGCTAAGCCATATAACACGTGTTCGATTTACGATAGTCGTATCTAAGTCACACAACAAGTGTCTGATTTACGACAGCATTCACTCAAATAACAACTACCCTACCCACGCTACTAGTGTTTATCCATATAACAAATACTCGGCTTACGGTAGTACTGATTGGTAACGTAAGATATGTCTAAGACAACGGTATTGTCCGACTAGCGCGCACACATAACGCACATCTGCGTTGAGTGTAGGATCTATGTGTTCTTGGTGCACATCAAATTCACACATGAAGGTTGCTCACTCACCCAGGCTAGTTTTGATAATCAAGTTGACAGTATATTCGGCTTGCCTTGATCAACAGTAAACATGGCTGGAGTTGATAATTAACACCTACAGCGACCGATGTTAAATTTGATCAAATTAGTAGCACAAGTGGCTAGGTTTGATGATCAAGTTGATAGTCTCTGTGCCATGATGCGGTGACAGATGTCATGTTGTCTGTGGTAGGTTTAACAGTATAGCCGGTGGTAAATGTAGATAGATTTGATTATCTATAATTACGATAGGTTTGATCAACTATTATTATGATAAATGTGATCATCTAAAATTACGATAGATTTTGCTATATGTAATTTTGATAGAATTAATCATCTATAGTTCTGGTAGATTTAATTATCTACAATTCTGATAGATTTAATCATCTATAATTCTGATAGATGTATTCATCTAGAGTTCTGGTAGATTTAATTATCTACAATTCTGATAGTTTTAATCATCTATAATTCTGATAGATTTAATCATCTATAATTCTGGTAGATTTAATTATCTGCAATTCTGATAGGTTTAATCATCTATAATTCTGGTAGATTTAATCATCTATAATACTGATAGATTTAATCATCTAAAATTCTGGTAGATTTAATCATCTAAAATTCTGATAGGTTTAATCATCTATAATTCTGGTAGATTTAATCATCTATGATTCTGGTAGATTTAATCATCTATAATTCTGGTAGATTTAATCATCTGTAATTCTGATAGATTTAATCATCTAAAATTCTGGTAGGTTTAATCATCTATAATTCTGGTAGATTTAATCATCTAAAATTCTGATAGATTTAATCGTCTATATACACAGAATTCTGTAGATTTAATCATCCATAGTTATGGTAGATTTAATCATCTATAATTCTGGTAGATTTAATCCTCTACAGTTCTGGTAGATTTAATCATCTACAATTCTGATAGATTTAATCATCTACAATTCTGATAGATTTAATCATCTACAATTCTGATAGATTTAATCATCTACAATTCTGATAGATTTAATCATCTAAAATTCTGATAGATTTAATCGTCTACAATTCGTTTAGATTTGATCAGCTTAATTCTAATAGATTTAATAATATATGATTATAATTAATTCTTATAGATTTAATAATTTATAATTCTGATAAAATTGATCATCTATAATTCTGATAGCAACTGTGGCTACATGTGATAACCGATTTAATAGTATTTGTTCTTATGTGTACATCTAGTTCATCATGAAGATGGAGTCCGTGTAGGTAGTTCATCATGAAGATGGAGTCCGTGTAGGTAGAATTGATAACACTGGTTGGGAGTACTGCTAGATTTTAACATCAATGTTAGTTAGTTGTTAACATCCAGCAAGGCTTGAGACAGTAACATGTGTGTACACATTTAGTGCCATTGATGCGCACATACAGACAGCTATAAACATATCCCAATTACAGACACTTGCACATCAGGTTCCCTGTGAACCGCTACAAGTGTAAGAAGGAAAATGTCTTCTGTCTTTCACAAACTGAAAGTGTAAGCAGGTAGTTGTCTTCATTTGTTTTTTTCATAGACTGAAAGTGTAAGGACGTGAATTGACTTCTGCGTTTCGCAGACTGAAAGTGTAAGGAGGTACTTTGTTTTTTCCGACTCTTCCTCCTTCCTTGGCCGCCTGGACTGGGGAAAGCAAGGGCGACAACGACTCTCTGACCCTCCTCTGTCAATCTAACATGCTAATGACCTCGATGATGTTGTATTACTATGTGTTTCCCAGGTGTTTCAGCTATCCACATACCAGCTCCTCTGTCTTCCTCTGCCTCTCCTACCCAGTTATTTCCTACATGCGACAAATGTCTCTCCGCCTCTTATATTGGTGTGCTCCAAAGAAGTGCTCAACGAATAACAATGAGACGGCTTGTTCTCTGTCACCTTTGTTTTGACTGGCAGCAATATGGGAGTCTGAATTTAACCACAGGGTGGGGAGAAGAAGGACATGATTATGTAATTCGTTTGGCAAACGGTAAACAGTGAAATAATGCAAGTGACAGCACACGAAAGTTTCACACCTGTACACGCGAAAGTTGAAACACGTGTGTACACGAACGTTGGCAGACAGGTACACAAGTGTGACATGTTGGTACACGATCATGACCAGGATTGTCCATGCATCCATACGTCGATAGACATGATCTCTCAGACGTTGATTGTCCATCCATACAAGATGTTCTCAGACATATTTCCACCCATACAAGATGTTCTCAGATATATATCCACCCATACAAGATGTTCTCAGACATATTTCCACCCATACAAGATGTTCTCAGACATATTTCCACCCATACGAGATGTTCTCAGATATATATCCACCCATACAAGATGTTCTCAGAGATATGTCCACCCATACAAGATGTTCTCAGACATATTTCCACCCATACAAGATGTTCTCAGACATATTTCCACCCATACGAGATATTCTCAGATATATATCCACCCATACGAGATGTTCTCAGACATATTTCCACCCATACAAGATGTTCTCGACATATATCCACCCATACAAGATGTTCTCAGACATATGTCCACCCATACAAGATGTTCTCAGATATATGTCCACCCATACAAGATGTTCTCAGATATAATATGCACATCCATGCAAGATGTTCTCAGAAGTGCTATATCCACACATCCACGATGTTCTTAGACGTGCTACATCCATACATACAAGATGTTCTCAAATATAATATGTACAACCATACAAGATGTTCTCAGACATGGCGTGTTCGTCCATGAGAAGACAGTTTGAGACACCACATGTATTCTAACACTGTGCTCACTGTAGGCAGTGAGTCGTGCACAGATCCCTGGAGACAACAGAATCAGTCAGCTGGAACCTGCATTTCTGTGGGTATGTTCAGTTTCAATTGTAGCCACCAACTTACAGATAATCACACTCACTTGCAGACAGCTCCAACTTCCACTGAAAATTAAAAACACGAGAAGATAGCTACCCGTCTCTAAGATAGCCCCATCGGTTTGTGAAAGTCTAAAACACGCACATATAGTCCCACCTGTTTTGTGAAAGTCTAAAACACGCACATATAGTCCCACCTGTTTTGTGAAAGTCTAAAACATGGACAGATAGCTACATGTCATCAGATTGTCCTGTCCACTAGTAAAAATCTCTCGCCCACCGTCCAGCTGTGGGTGATTTCATGTAGCGGGAAAGCAGGACAACGTATGGAACCCAAAGCTCACCGCAGTGAGTCTTTCAGCGTCCCGAAGACTTGAGTGCTGTCCGGTGTGAGTTCAACCGTGCAAGTCACGAGAATGGCCGAGACAACATGGCAAGACGTGGCCGACCTGACGAGAACATCGAAGATCCGTGAATATCCCTGCAGAGCTGCCTAATGTACTCACAGTCTATGGTTACACAGCGAGTTCACTTTCTATACTGAAAGTATATGTATATGATTACTAAAGTTCATGTAGCTACAGAGGTCGAAGGTCAACAGATGGTCATTGGCTGTTCGAGCTGTTCTTGCTGATGCTGCAGTTTAACATTGCTGTCCTGTTCTGCCTTGGCCAGTTTGTTCTTCTCCGCATTCAGGTCAAGGACTTCCTTCATCAGGGGCTGTATGCCTTCAGGGTTGATCTTCAGCAGCACCTGGGAGTGTTCCTCGTTGAGATTACGAATGTCTGTGAGTTTCATGAGGAGTTTGGGGTACATCCAACGTATGACGTGGGCTGGGTGTTTGGACTCCAGGTAACGCAAGAGAAGCAAGGCGTATCGCTCCTGCTCCTCGGCCACATAGTGCTTGTCCACGATCTGTGGTCTGTCCGGCGAGTAGAGGGCGATCATTAGAAGCAGGATGAGCACCGTCTCGTCTGCTTGAAGATCAACAGCTAAACTCTTGACAAACCGCATGTGCTCATCGAACAGACCCGTGCCTTGTCCCATCTTCAGCTGATCTGTGGTCATGGCATACTTCTCCTTGTCGTAAGGGTCGAGGAACTGCATCTTATCGCTGTCAAAGGTGATCACGGAACGGATGATCAGCAGCTCAATGCTCCCGCCTTTCAGTAAACTGATCTGATCAGACTGTGACAGCGCCTTGAAGGATTTGATCTTCTTGGACATGTCGATGACCCGCCGGACGCTGATCTCGGCAATGTTGACCAGCTCGATCATGGAAGGGTGGTTCCTGGAGACTTCCGACTCCACGCAGATCTCCAGGCTCTGGTGGTAGGCGCTCACTATCTCGTTTATGGCCATTTCTTCTTCCGGTTCAAGGACACGGAGCCGGGGAGCGGCAGAAGATGATATATCCATACTCTGCGGCAGTTTAGCTTTTTCCACTTCTCGAAATTTGCTGAGGACAAAATCCACAAGATGCTGTTATTTATTTGCTGAAAGTTAACTACTTCTATAACCAACATTAATTATTGTGCTGTGAGATACAGCAGTAGAACACCCGTCTAGTAGCATGGAGGTCCGAGGTTCGCGCCATATTCCACGCTAGAAGAGGAAACATATCACATGCCTCTAATGGACCCTTCATTCCAAGGTAGAAGAGGATAGGGTATATAAGACACAAATAGACCGTTATACAACATATACGTATGTATATATAAGAAATATGTTAATGAAGAACACTTGTAGGTAGTGGGACATTTCGAATACTTGGGTCATTGATTACCAACAATGGTGACACAATGAAAGAAATTAAACGACGAATATCTATTGCTCTTCAAAAGTTAAAAGAACTGAATGTGTGCCTTGGATATAGAAAAGAACAAATGCATCCATACAACAAGAGTTGACTATTGAAGAAGGTTGGCTACTAAAGACGATAAAACAAAGACAATTGAAATATTTTAGTCACTTGAAACGTCACGAAAGTTTGGAGAGAACAATAATGGCGGGGTATATGCCCGGGAAGAGAGGAAGAGGAAGGCCACACATAAGATGGGTGCAGGATGTGGCGGATGATCTCCAGATGGGTGTATCAGACGCGGGACATCTTGCTTATAATCGAGAGGTTTTCCGGGAGGTTGTTATGGGAGCGAGGTTCTGAAAAGGACATGCTACTGAATGAATGTAAGTAAGATATACGTGTGTGTGTGTGTGTGTGTGTGTGTGTGTGTGTGTGTGGGTGGGTGGGTGTGTGTGTGTGTGTGTAAGTAAGACACACGTATGACTATATAACATTTACGAGTGTGTATATATAAGATACACGTATGTCTATATAACATTTACGTGCGTGTGTGTATATTATAAATGTTGCATGTCTTTTACAGAACGTTCATCTCTAACCCCAGACTTACTAGGCAAGATTACATCCAGTAGTTTGCCATTGCTTTCTGAACGAGAAGACGACATTAAGTCCAACCGACATGTGTAGGTGATGAACTCCCTACCTCACAGTCAGCGCACCGGCAGTTTACGCCTCGTGGCACGCCCACCTTCATATATATATATATATCATGTGCCATGCCGATAAGCCTTGGGCGGTCATGATTCGCCTTTTCACTCGATCACCAGAGTCGTGGATCAGCTCTGTTTTCTTGTCTCGAGCATACCACGTGGCCTAGCCATCCAGGTATTTACTTCTCTGTCTTCCCCTTGTTCTCTTCCCTTGGGTCTTGCCAGTTTTCAGCAAGTTCTGTAATTTATTTCTTCTCATAACATGTACAAAGCATTGTAACTGTCTACGTCTAAGTTTTCTAATCGGTTTATGATTTTCATTTGTTTCTTGTAGGACTTGGTCGTTGGTTTTTTCTGAACCTACACATTTTTAAACACACAACAGCGTATGCAGTAAATAATTACATGATGAAATAACAAAAGTTGTCCAATGAATCTATTGTCATTGTTGTGTCTGTCTCGGGAATCTATTGTCAATACTGTGTCCATCTCGTAAATCTAAGGCCATTGCTGTGTCCGTCTCGTAAATCTAAGGCCATTGCTGTGTCCGTCTCGTAAATCTAATCTATTGTCATTGCTGTGTCTGTCTCGTAAATCTAAGGCCATTGCTGTGTCTGTCTCGTAAATCTAAGGCCATTGCTGTGTCCGTCTCGTAAATATAAGGCCATTGCTGTGTCCGTCTCGTAAATCTAAGGCCATTGCTATGTCTGTCACGTAAATCTATTGTCATTGCTGTGTCTGTCTCATGAGTCTATTGTCATTGATGTGTCTGTCTCATGAATCTAATGTCATAGCTGGATCTGTCTCATGCAATTAGTTCCAGTAATGAGGAGACTGGTGAAAAATAATGTCCATGATTATTATCACTGTCACTGCCATCGTCATCATCATCCTCTACACTGCCATCGGCATCATCATCCTCTACACTGCCATCGTCATCATCATCCTCTACACTGCCATCGGCATCATCATCCTCTACACTGCCATCGGCATCATCATCCTGTACACTGCCATCATCATCTCTGTCATGGTTCCTCTTGGTGGTAGATTAGCTCCTGAAGTTAGTTCCACTGAGGGATAGAGAACTAAGACATCCGAGTGTCTAGGGGATATACATCTAAGACATCCGAAGTGTCTAGGGGATAGACAACTAAGACATCCGAAGTGTCTTGGGGATAGATAACTAAGACATCAGAAGTTAGTGCCATTACGGGATATAAAACTAAGATATTAGAAGTGTCTAGGGGATACTTGTAGCATCTTTCCTGGGTTCTACTGGCAATCTCCAAGCTGCCACATGTATGGGCATCACGAAGATGTCAGTAACACACACGAATGTGCATCATGAAGATATCAACAACACACACAAATGTGCATCATGAAGATATCAACAACACACACAAATGTGCATCATGAAGATATCAACAACACACACGAATGTGCATCATGAAGATATCAACAACACACACGAATGTGCATCATGAAGATATCAACAACACACACGAATGTGCATCATGAAGATATCAACAACACACACGAATGTGCATCATGAAGATATCAACAACACACACGAATGTGCATCATGAAGATATCAACAACACACACGAATGTGCATCATGAAGATATCAACAACACACACGAATGTGCATCATGAAGATATCAACAACACACACGAATGGGCATCATGAAGATGTCAACAACACACACGAATGGGCATCACGAAGATGTCAACAACACACACGAATGTGCATCATGAAGATATCAACAACACACACGAATGGGCATCATGAAGATATCAACAACACATACAAACAAGGACATATCTTAATTAAAACATGCTTACCACTCCAATGGTTTCCCAGTTGTCTTGTGGCTGAAACAAGGCGGAGAGAAAACAGTTTAACAACCATGAATATGTAGGTAAAGCAGGGACTTTATCAATGTGTCTAACTACGCGCAGATTAATGTGGCTAAAGTAGGGAGAACAGAAACAGTGTTAAAACATATAAATACTTGGCTGCAATGACAGTTACTAGTTTGTAAATTAACGACGCTGTGTTGCTATCGCTGGGTGTAAAGAGTTCACCGAAAAACAGATAATTAAGGCCAGGTAATGTTGGTTTGTTTTTGCCGTGCTGTCGGCAATAAGTTTCCTTTGTGTCTTTATTTACAACTGTCACTCATTTTCGATGTTCATGGTCCATTTAATTAACATTCTACTGTAAACCCGACTGACTCCGATGGATTTCTTGCTTAGGGACCAATTGTCCATGATTCCCTTGTACATGATATATTTAACTACAGAGTGCGTGATGCCCAAACTGCGATTTTGTGACAACAAACACAGGAGTTTATTGCATATGACGTCCTTCGTTTTATCAACGCGTAGTTTGTGTTTGTTTGTTGTTTCTGTGTCACGCACAACATTCTTCAGATGATATAACTAGATGTTGTTTGTCGTTTACTTGATATTCCTGAAATCTGCACCTTTAACTTTGCTTGTATTGTAGTTTCATCCGCTGTTATGACACGACGACCACTGTGCCACATGTAATGGATACTGTGACCCTACTTTGGGGTCATCCGCTGTTGTGATACGACGACCACTGTGCCATATGTAATGGATACCGTGAACCTACTTTGGGGTCATCCACTGTTGTGATAGACCATCACTGTGCCGTTCTTGCACGATCGCTGTAACCCCACGTGACAATTCCACAAATGCAGCAACACTTTTCTTCTAGCTCCTTTCGGGATTTTCCTGGTCCATGGCCACCTCAAGCCCAGTCCAAAATGTATCGATTTGATTGGTTACCGCCTGCTCCCAGTACATATGAGGTGTGCACTACGTGGCGAAGGCAGTTACGGAGACAGTTCGTAATCCCGTATACGGCGTCCGAAACACAGCTGTGGGCGATTTGGCAGAAGACCGCATTACATTGGTTTTTTATGAAATGGTAGGGGTGCCTGTCGTTCAGAAAGCAATGGCAAACTACTGAACGTAAACTTGCCCAGGAATTACGAACAGCCAAACAATGCTGGGGTTGACTGCTACGTCCTGTGAAGAATATGGAACCAACTTTAACTATGCATGTCATCTTCTTCTTCTTCTTCTTCTTCTTCTTCTTCTTCTTCTTCTTCTTCTTCTGCGTTCATCCGGAGTTTTTTTTTGTCGGACGTGATTGCGTTGTGCCTGTTTACAGCAGAGCTGCGTTCTTGCGCCGTTAGGCTGACACATCCGACTTCTGCGGTGCATGTCATCTGAGGTGACGGTGGATGGTTGGGGTGGAACCAGTCAACTCAGCTCATAGAACACTTTAGTTGGTAGATTCAGGTTATCATGAACACGTCTTTAGAAAAGATAAGAAAAATAACTCAGCAAGTCAAAATGAAAGGAGATTCCTAACTTTTATGTAAGGCAGCGTGTCTATATGTGTGAGTGTGTTTGTGGGTGGATGGGTGAGTGTGTGTATGTGTGTGATTGTGTATATGTGTATGTGCGTATGTCTGTGTATGTGTGTGCATATGAATGTGTTTATATGGGTATATGTGTTTGCATGTGTCTGTATGTGTTTATGTATGTGTGTGTGTGTATGTGTGTGTACGTGTATGTGTGTACGTCTGTGTATGTGTGAGTAAGTGCTTGTATGTTTGTGTACATGTGTGAATGTGTGTATATGAGTGTGTGCATGTGTGCGTGTGTGTATGTGTGTGTGTAAATATGTATTTATATGTGTATGCGTGTGTATATGTGTATGTATGTGCGTATATATGTGTGTATATGTGTATGCATGTGCGTATACGTGTGTATGTGTGAATATGCGTGTGTGTGTATATGTGTGTATGTGCGTGTTTATGTATGTGTGTGAATGTTCTTGTAAGTATGTGTATGTGTGTGTATGTATGTATGTGTGTGTGTGTGCGTGCGTGCGTGCAATGTATGGAAGGGGTTGTGTATTTGCATGTCATTGAGTGTGTGCATAACTGTGAGAGTGTGCAAATGATGTAAGTAACTATGCAGGTATGTATGAGTGCGTGTCTGTTTATGAATGTTTATCTGTGGCTGCCTGTCTCACAACATTGTAATATGCATTGTTTATGTTTACAACATAAATCTGACAATGTTTTTTTCCCCCCTATGTGAATGTAACTTGCACAATTAATGATCGAAAGATGAGTGATTGGAAAGGCCGAATGTAGAACGGGCCTGCGTGCCCAATTTGTGACCTTTTGAAAATAAAGTTCGCTCGTTCGTAACTCTGGAAGAGTGGCGGGCTTCCATTCATCAATAAAAAATAGAGAGCATCTGTTGGAGTTTGTCCCCAGGACATGCTGGCGGGGTGGGAAACGAGCAGGATGACAGATTGGCTGGGTCTGCAGAGCTCGGTGGAGAATTGGGGTAGATGTAGTCCGGGCACGTTGGAATTATGTGTATAGTTCAGCAGAAATAGATGGATCATCAAGGCCTGGAGGGAATGGTGCTGCAGGGAGTGACCAGAGCGTCCGGCCGACGCACAAACCTCCGAGTAAAGGCTAGACGGTCACATAATCAGACTGCTACTTGTATCATTAGTATTGGGACTCTTCGCTGGCTGTTGAAGATGAGGACAGAGCATATATGCGAATGTGCTGAGTGCTGTGATGCCGAGTCTTGACTCAACTCTAGAAGAAGTATGAGAAAGACTTGCAGCGAGCTGCAGGCAGCAGTACATGGCCTCAGGTGGTTGAGGGCAAATGCTCCATTGCGACATAACACGCAGCAGCAGCAGCAGAAGTCTATTATTAACATTACCTTAACAAACAAGGACAGACAACAAATACTGCCACATAAACAAGGACAGACAACAAATACTGCCACATAAACAAGGACAGACAACAAATACTGTCACATAAACAAGGACAGACAACAAATACTGCCACATAAACAAGGACAGACAACAAATACTGTCACATAAACAAGGACAGACAACAAATACTGCCACATAAACAAGGACAGACAACAAATACTGCCACATAAACAAGGACAGACAACAAATACTGCCACATAAACAAGGACAGACAACAAATACTGTCACATAAACAAGGACAGACAACAAATACTGCCACATAAACAAGGACAGACAACAAATACTGCCACATAAACAAGGACAGACAACAAATACTGTCACATAAACAAGGACAGACAACAAATACTGCCACATACACAAGGACAGACAACAAATACTGTCACATAAACAAGGACAGACAACAAATACTGTCACATAAACAAGGACAGACAACAAATACTGCCACATAAACAAGGACAGACAACAAATACTGCCACATAAACAAGGACAGACAACAAATACTGCCACATAAACAAGGACAGACAACAAATACTGCCACATAAACAAGGACAGACAACAAATACTGCCACATAAACAAGGACAGACAACAAATACTGTCACATAAACAAGGACAGACAACAAATACTGCCACATAAACAAGGACAGACAACAAATACTGCCACATAAACAAGGACAGACAACAAATACTGCCACATAAACAAGGACAGACAACAAATACTGTCACATAAACAAGGACAGACAACAAATACTGCCACATAAACAAGGACAGACAACAAATACTGCCACATAAACAAGGACAGACAACAAATACTGTCACATAAACAAGGACAGACAACAAATACTGCCACATAAACAAGGACAGACAACAAATACTGCCACATAAAGAAGGTAGACAACAAATACTGTCACATAAAGAAGGTAGACAACAAATACTGCCACATAAAGAAGGTAGACAACAAATACTGCCACATAAAGAAGGTAGACAACAAATACTGCCACATAAAGAAGGTAGACAACAAATACTGCCACATAAAGAAGGTAGACAACAAATACTGCCACATAAAGAAGGTAGACAACAAATACTGCCACATAAAGAAGGTAGACAACAAATACTGCCACATAAAGAAGGTAGACAACAAATACTGCCACATAAAGAAGGTAGACAACAAATACTGCCACATAAAGAAGGTAGACAACAAATACTGTCACATAAAGAAGGTAGACAACAAATACTGTCACATAAAGAAGGTAGACAACAAATACTGCCACATAAAGAAGGTAGACAACAAATACTGTCACATAAAGAAGGTAGACAACAAATACTGCCACATAAAGAAGGTAGACAACAAATACTGCCACATAAAGAAGGTAGACAACAAATACTGCCACATAAAGAAGGTAGACAACAAATACTGTCACATAAAGAAGGTAGACAACAAATACTGCCACATAAAGAAGGTAGACAACAAATACTGCCACATAAAGAAGGTAGACAACAAATACTGTCACATAAAGAAGGTAGACAACAAATACTGCCACATAAAGAAGGTAGACAACAAATACTGCCACATAAAGAAGGTAGACAACAAATACTGCCACATAAAGAAGGTAGACAACAAATACTGTCACATAAAGAAGGTAGACAACAAATACTGCCACATAAAGAAGGTAGACAACAAATACTGCCACATAAAGAAGGTAGACAACAAATACTGTCACATAAAGAAGGTAGACAACAAATACTGCCACATAAAGAAGGTAGACAACAAATACTGCCACATAAAGAAGGTAGACAACAAATACTGTCACATAAAGAAGGTAGACAACAAATACTGTCACATAAAGAAGGTAGACAACAAATACTGTCACATAAAGAAGGTAGACAACAAATACTGTCACATAAAGAAGGTAGACAACAAATACTGTCACATAAAGAAGGTAGACAACAAATACTGCCACATAAAGAAGGTAGACAACAAATACTGCCACATAAAGAAGGTAGACAACAAATACTGCCACATAAAGAAGGTAGACAACAAATACTGTCACATACAGAAGGTAGACAACAAATACTGTCACATACAGAAGGTAGACAACAAATACTGTCACATACAGAAGGTAGACAACAAATACTGTCACATAAAGAAGGTAGACAACAAATACTGCCACATAAAGAAGGTAGACAACAAATACTGCCACATAAAGAAGGTAGACAACAAATACTGCCACATAAAGAAGGTAGACAACAAATACTGCCACATAAAGAAGGTAGACAACAAATACTGCCACATAAAGAAGGTAGACAACAAATACTGCCACATAAAGAAGGTAGACAACAAATACTGCCACATAAAGAAGGTAGACAACAAATACTGCCACATAAAGAAGGTAGACAACAAATACTGCCACATAAAGAAGGTAGACAACAAATACTGCCACATAAAGAAGGTAGACAACAAATACTGCCACATAAAGAAGGTAGACAACAAATACTGCCACATAAAGAAGGTAGACAACAAATACTGCCACATAAAGAAGGTAGACAACAAATACTGCCACATAAAGAAGGTAGACAACAAATACTGTCACATAAAGAAGGTAGACAACAAATACTGCCACATAAAGAAGGTAGACAACAAATACTGCCACATAAAGAAGGTAGACAACAAATACTGCCACATAAAGAAGGTAGACAACAAATACTGCCACATAAAGAAGGTAGACAACAAATACTGCCACATAAAGAAGGTAGACAACAAATACTGCCACATAAAGAAGGTAGACAACAAATACTGCCACATAAAGAAGGTAGACAACAAATACTGCCACATAAAGAAGGTAGACAACAAATACTGCCACATAAAGAAGGTAGACAACAAATACTGCCACATAAAGAAGGTAGACAACAAATACTGTCACATAAAGAAGGTAGACAACAAATACTGCCACATAAAGAAGGTAGACAACAAATACTGTCACATAAAGAAGGTAGACAACAAATACTGCCACATAAAGAAGGTAGACAACAAATACTGCCACATAAAGAAGGTAGACAACAAATACTGCCACATAAAGAAGGTAGACAACAAATACTGCCACATAAAGAAGGTAGACAACAAATACTGTCACATAAAGAAGGTAGACAACAAATACTGCCACATAAAGAAGGTAGACAACAAATACTGCCACATAAAGAAGGTAGACAACAAATACTGTCACATAAACAAGGACAGACAACAGACACTGTCACATAAACAAGGACAGACAACAAATACTGTCACATAAACAAGGACAGACAACAAATACTGTCACATAAACAAGGACAGACAACAAATACTGTCACATAAACAAGGACAGACAACAAATACTGTCACATAAACAAGGACAGACAACAAATACTGTCACATAAACAAGGACAGACAACAAATACTGTCACATAAACAAGGACAGACAACAAATACTGTCACATAAACAAGGACAGACAACAAATACTGTCACATAAACAAGGACAGACAACAAATACTGTCACATAAACAAGGACAGACAACAAATACTGTCACATAAACAAGGACAGACAACAAATACTGTCACATAAACAAGGACAGACAACAAATACTGCCACATAAATAAGGTAGACAACAAATACTGCCACATAAATAAGGTAGACAACAAATACTGCCACATAAATAAGGTAGACAACAAATACTGCCACATAAATAAGGTAGACAACAAATACTGCCACATAAATAAGGTAGACAACAAATACTGCCACATAAACAAGGACAGACAACAAATACTGCCACATAAATAAGGTAGACAACAAATACTGTCACATAAACAAGGACAGACAACAAATACTGCCACATAAATAAGGTAGACAACAAATACTGCCACATAAATAAGGTAGACAACAAATACTGCCACATAAATAAGGTAGACAACAAATACTGCCACATAAACAAGGACAGACAACAAATACTGCCACATAAATAAGGTAGACAACAAATACTGTCACATAAACAAGGACAGACAACAAATACTGCCACATAAATAAGGTAGACAACAAATACTGCCACATAAATAAGGTAGACAACAAATACTGCCACATAAATAAGGTAGACAACAAATACTGCCACATAAATAAGGTAGACAACAAATACTGCCACATAAAGAAGGTAGACAACAAATACTGCCACATAAAGAAGGTAGACAACAAATACTGCCACATAAATAAGGTAGACAACAAATACTGCCACATAAATAAGGTAGACAACAAATACTGCCACATAAATAAGGTAGACAACAAATACTGCCACATAAATAAGGTAGACAACAAATACTGCCACATAAAGAAGGTAGACAACAAATACTGCCACATAAATAAGGTAGACAACAAATACTGCCACATAAATAAGGTAGACAACAAATACTGCCACATAAATAAGGTAGACAACAAATACTGCCACATAAATAAGGTAGACAACAAATACTGCCACATAAAGAAGGTAGACAACAAATACTGCCACATAAAGAAGGTAGACAACAAATACTGCCACATAAATAAGGTAGACAACAAATACTGCCACATAAATAAGGACAGACAACAAATACTGCCACATAAATAAGGTAGACAACAAATACTGCCACATAAAGAAGGTAGACAACAAATACTGCCACATAAATAAGGTAGACAACAAATACTGCCACATAAATAAGGTAGACAACAAATACTGCCACATAAATAAGGTAGACAACAAATACTGCCACATAAAGAAGGTAGACAACAAATACTGCCACATAAATAAGGTAGACAACAAATACTGCCACATAAACAAGGACAGACAACAAATACTGCCACATAAATAAGGTAGACAACAAATACTGCCACATAAAGAAGGTAGACAACAAATACTGCCACATAAATAAGGTAGACAACAAATACTGCCACATAAATAAGGTAGACAACAAATACTGCCACATAAATAAGGTAGACAACAAATACTGCCACATAAATAAGGTAGACAACAAATACTGCCACATAAACAAGGACAGACAACAAATACTGCCACATAAATAAGGTAGACAACAAATACTGCCACATAAAGAAGGTAGACAACAAATACTGCCACATAAATAAGGTAGACAACAAATACTGCCACATAAATAAGGTAGACAACAAATACTGCCACATAAATAAGGTAGACAACAAATACTGCCACATAAATAAGGTAGACAACAAATACTGCCACATAAATAAGGACAGACAACAAATACTGCCACATAAATAAGGTAGACAACAAATACTGCCACATAAATAAGGTAGACAACAAATACTGCCACATAAATAAGGTAGACAACAAATACTGCCACATAAATAAGGTAGACAACAAATACTGCCACATAAATAAGGTAGACAACAAATACTGCCACATAAATAAGGACAGACAACAAATACTGCCACATAAATAAGGTAGACAACAAATACTGCCACATAAATAAGGTAGACAACAAATACTGCCACATAAATAAGGTAGACAACAAATACTGCCACATAAATAAGGTAGACAACAAATACTGTCACATAAACAAGGACAGACAACAAATACTGCCACATAAATAAGGTAGACAACAAATACTGCCACATAAATAAGGTAGACAACAAATACTGCCACATAAATAAGGTAGACAACAAATACTGCCACATAAATAAGGTAGACAACAAATACTGCCACATAAATAAGGTAGACAACAAATACTGCCACATAAATAAGGTAGACAACAAATACTGCCACATAAATAAGGTAGACAACAAATACTGCCACATAAATAAGGACAGACAACAAATACTGCCACATAAATAAGGTAGACAACAAATACTGCCACATAAATAAGGTAGACAACAAATACTGCCACATAAATAAGGTAGACAACAAATACTGCCACATAAATAAGGTAGACAACAAATACTGCCACATAAATAAGGTAGACAACAAATACTGCCACATAAATAAGGACAGACAACAAATACTGCCACATAAATAAGGTAGACAACAAATACTGCCACATAAATAAGGTAGACAACAAATACTGCCACATAAATAAGGTAGACTACAAATACTGCCACATAAATAAGGTAGACAACAAATACTGCCACATAAATAAGGACAGACAACAAATACTGCCACATAAATAAGGTAGACAACAAATACTGCCACATAAATAAGGTAGACAACAAATACTGCCACATAAATAAGGTAGACAACAAATACTGCCACATAAATAAGGTAGACAACAAATACTGCCACATAAATAAGGTAGACAACAAATACTGCCACATAAATAAGGTAGACAACAAATACTGCCACATAAATAAGGACAGACAACAAATACTGCCACATAAATAAGGTAGACAACAAATACTGCCACATAAATAAGGTAGACAACAAATACTGCCACATAAATAAGGTAGACAACAAATACTGCCACATAAATAAGGTAGACAACAAATACTGCCACATAAATAAGGTAGACAACAAATACTGCCACATAAATAAGGACAGACAACAAATACTGCCACATAAATAAGGTAGACAACAAATACTGCCACATAAATAAGGTAGACAACAAATACTGCCACATAAATAAGGTAGACAACAAATACTGCCACATAAATAAGGTAGACAACAAATACTGTCACATAAACAAGGACAGACAACAAATACTGCCACATAAATAAGGTAGACAACAAATACTGCCACATAAATAAGGTAGACAACAAATACTGCCACATAAATAAGGTAGACAACAAATACTGCCACATAAATAAGGTAGACAACAAATACTGTCACATAAATAAGGTAGACAACAAATACTGTCACATAAAGAAGGTAGACAACAAATACTGTCACATAAAGAAGGTAGACAACAAATACTGTCACATAAATAAGGTAGACAACAAATACTGCCACATAAAGAAGGTAGACAACAAATACTGTCACATAAATAAGGTAGACAACAAATACTGCCACATAAAGAAGGTAGACAACAAATACTGCCACATAAATAAGGTAGACAACAAATACTGTCACATAAAGAAGGTAGACAACAAATACTGTCACATAAAGAAGGTAGACAACAAATACTGTCACATAAAGAAGGTAGACAACAAATACTGTCACATAAAGAAGGTAGACAACAAATACTGCCACATAAATAAGGTAGACAACAAATACTGCCACATAAAGAAGGTAGACAACAAATACTGCCACATAAAGAAGGTAGACAACAAATACTGTCACATAAAGAAGGTAGACAACAAATACTGTCACATAAAGAAGGTAGACAACAAATACTGTCACATAAAGAAGGTAGACAACAAATACTGCCACATAAAGAAGGTAGACAACAAATACTGCCACATAAAGAAGGTAGACAACAAATACTGTCACATAAAGAAGGTAGACAACAAATACTGCCACATAAAGAAGGTAGACAACAAATACTGCCACATAAATAAGGTAGACAACAAATACTGCCACATAAATAAGGTAGACAACAAATACTGCCACATAAATAAGGTAGACAACAAATACTGCCACATAAATAAGGTAGACAACAAATACTGCCACATAAATAAGGTAGACAACAAATACTGCCACATAAAGAAGGTAGACAACAAATACTGTCACATAAAGAAGGTAGACAACAAATACTGTCACATAAAGAAGGTAGACAACAAATACTGTCACATAAAGAAGGTAGACAACAAATACTGTCACATAAAGAAGGTAGACAACAAATACTGCCACATAAAGAAGGTAGACAACAAATACTGTCACATAAAGAAGGTAGACAACAAATACTGTCACATAAAGAAGGTAGACAACAAATACTGTCACATAAAGAAGGTAGACAACAAATACTGCCACATAAAGAAGGTAGACAACAAATACTGCCACATAAAGAAGGTAGACAACAAATACTGTCACATAAAGAAGGTAGACAACAAATACTGCCACATAAAGAAGGTAGACAACAAATACTGCCACATAAATAAGGTAGACAACAAATACTGCCACATAAATAAGGTAGACAACAAATATTGCCACATAAATAAGGTAGACAACAAATACTGCCACATAAATAAGGTAGACAACAAATACTGCCACATAAATAAGGTAGACAACAAATACTGCCACATAAAGAAGGTAGACAACAAATACTGCCACATAAATAAGGTAGACAACAAATACTGCCACATAAATAAGGTAGACAACAAATACTGCCACATAAAGAAGGTAGACAACAAATACTGCCACATAAATAAGGTAGACAACAAATACTGTCACATAAAGAAGGTAGACAACAAATACTGTCACATAAAGAAGGTAGACAACAAATACTGTCACATAAAGAAGGTAGACAACAAATACTGTCACATAAAGAAGGTAGACAACAAATACTGTCACATAAAGAAGGTAGACAACAAATACTGTCACATAAAGAAGGTAGACAACAAATACTGTCACATAAACAAGGGCAGACAACAAATACTGTCACATAAAGAAGGTAGACAACAAATACTGTCACATAAACAAGGAAAGACAACAAATACAGAGTCACTGAAACAAGGAAAGACAACAAATACAGAGTCACTGAAACAAGGAAAGACAACAAATACAGAGTCACTGAAACAAGGAAAGACAACAAACACCGAGTCACTGAAACAAGGAAAGACAACAAATACAGAGTCACTGAAACAAGGAAAGACAACAAATACAGAGTCACTGAAACAAGGAAAGACAACAAATACAGAGTCACTGAAACAAGGAAAGACAACAAACACAGAGTCACTGAAACAAGGAAAGACAACAAATACAGAGTCACTGAAACAAGGAAAGACAACAAATACAGAGTCACTGAAACAAGGAAAGACAACAAATACAGAGTCACTGAAACAAGGAAAGACAACAAATACAGAGTCACTGAAACAAGGAAAGACAACAAATACAGAGTCACTGAAACAAGGAAAGACAACAAACACAGAGTCACTGAAACAAGGAAAGACAACAAACACAGAGTCACTGAAACAAGGAAAGACAACAAATACAGAGTCACTGAAACAAGGAAAGACAACAAACACAGAGTCACTGAAACAAGGAAAGACAACAAATACAGAGTCACTGAAACAAGGAAAGACAACAAATACAGAGTCACTGAAACAAGGAAAGACAACAAACACAGAGTCACTGAAACAAGGAAAGACAACAAATACAGAGTCACTGAAACAAGGAAAGACAACAAATACAGAGTCACTGAAACAAGGAAAGACAACAAATACAGAGTCACTGAAACAAGGAAAGACAACAAACACAGAGTCACTGAAACAAGGAAAGACAACAAACACAGAGTCACTGAAACAAGGAAAGACAACAAATACAGAGTCACTGAAACAAGGAAAGACAACAAATACAGAGTCACTGAAACAAGGAAAGACAACAAATACAGAGTCACTGAAACAAGGAAAGACAACAAACACAGAGTCACTGAAACAAGGAAAGACAACAAATACAGAGTCACTGAAACAAGGAAAGACAACAAACACAGAGTCACTGAAACAAGGAAAGACAACAAATACAGAGTCACTGAAACAAGGAAAGACAACAAACACAGAGTCACTGAAACAAGGAAACACAACAAACACAGAGTCACTGAAACAAGGAAACACAACAAACACAGAGTCACTGAAACAAGGAAACACAACAAACACAGAGTCACTGAAACAAGGAAACACAACAAACACAGAGTCACTGAAACAAGGAAAGACAACAAACACAGAGTCACTGAAACAAGGAAAGACAACAAACACAGAGTCACTGAAACAAGGAAACACAACAAACACAGAGTCACTGAAACAAGGAAAGACAACAAACAGCCAGTCCCAGAAACAAGACACTAAGAGTTAATAGTTACCGGTTCTCTTCGATGCGCTGTCGCTTCCTCATCTTCTCCTCGTCTGTCAGGATGTATTCCTTGCGCATGCCGATCTCAAAGCATTTTCTCAAGCGACACCGTTTGCAGAACCTGCGGTTGGAGACATCCATCTTGCACTTCTCCTCATACGGGCATTTGAAGTACTCCTGCAGACAGATCATGGCATCTCAGTTAACTCTTTACCTCAATGTGAACATGACAATCTCAGTTAACTCTTTACCTCAATGTGAACATGACATCTCAAGTTAACTCTTTACCTCAATGTGAACATGGTAATCTCAGTTAACTCTTTATCGCAACGTGAACATGGCATCTCTGTTAACTCTTTACCTCAATGTAAACATGGCATCTCAGTTAACTCTTTACCGCATCCTGTATATGGCTCTTCAGGTACCTGTTCAAAGCCGACGATTGTGCCAAGAAGTTACAGCCTTGAATCAGAAACATTGTATTTTCAGTTTACAAACTGCCATTTTAGTAATTAGTCCGCGCAGTCACCGGTAAGGCCTGCTCTTTTCTATGTCAACCTGCTGAGGGATTGTAGCTTTTGTCTGAACAGACTAGATGTCCGATCCAGTAACCCAGGATCAGAAGAGTAAATATCATGTTTATTGTTTTCTATAAACAAACCCCCTACACCGCACACCTTCAACTAAGCATTAGTACAAAAGAAGATACCACCATGACTGATATATCTCCCTACTCCCGCCCCCAACCTCCACTCACACACTATCCACTCAACTGCACCACACAAGGACCAGTTCAACACACCAGGTCGTGCCAGGTACCGACTACCAGGTGATACATCGAATGCCAAGTCAAACGAACAAGTCATGAACTTGTTGACTCCAGGTAGGACTGCTGTCCAGGCTCCAGTATCTGTGTCACACTCCATGCCTCGCGGCTGACGGCATGTAATAGCCATGACAGCTCTTTCATCTGTCAGACATCTTTGGACAGATTATACCGACATGGTACACGTGAGAAAATCTGCCACATTGGACGCGGCTGTTTAAAACTCTCATCAGAGAATTCATTAGCTGTTGAGGTAGCAGTGTGAAATGTCTCGTCAGAGAATTCATTAGCTGTTGAGGTAGCAGTGTGAGCTGTCAGGTAGCTTTGAGGTAGCAGTGTGAACTGTCATGAGTTATTTTAGGAGGTTACGTACACAGCTCCCTTCCACTGTTTTTTCTCCTTCCACAAATGAGTTTGCGAAGGACGAATTAACAAATGAACTTTGTTTTCAAAGGGTCAATAATTGATGAAAGCAAAGACAGATGGTTAATCTGACAATGAAATGAATGCGAGATGCTACCACTGTACGCATTGTATAGAACTGTGTACATTGTATAGAACTGTGTACATTGTATAGAACTGTGTAAACATTGTATAAAACTGTGTACGTTGTATAGAACTGTGTACATTGTATAGAACTGTGTACATTGTATAGAACTGTGTACGTTGTATAGAACTGTGTACGTTGTATAGAACTGTGTACATTGTATAGAACTGTGTACGTTGTGTAGAACTGTGTACGTTGTGTAGAACTGTGTACATTGTATAGAACTGTGTACGTTGTGTAGAACTGTGTACATTGTATAGAACTGTGTACGTTGTGTAGAACTGTCTATGTTGTATAGAACTGTGTACGTTGTATAGAACTGTGTACGTTGTATAGAACTGTGTACGTTGTATAGAACTGTGTACGTTGTATAGAACTGTGTAAACATTGTATAGAACTGTGTAAACATTGTATAGAACTGTGTAAACATTGTATAGAACTGTGTAAACATTGTATAGAACTGTGTACTTTGTATAGAACTGTGTACGTTGTATAGAACTGTGTAAACATTGTATAGAACTGTGTAAACATTGTATAGAACTGTGTAAACATTGTATAGAACTGTGTAAACATTGTATAGAACTGTGTAAACATTGTATATAACTGTGTAAACATTGTATAGAACTGTGTAAACATTGTATAGAACTGTGTAAACATTGTATAGAACTGTGTAAACATTGTATAGAACTGTGTACGTTGTATAGAACTGTGTAAACATTGTATAGAACTGTGTACGTTGTATAGAACTGTGTACGTTCTATAGAACTGTGTACGTTGTATAGAACTGTGTACATTGTATAGAACTGTGTACATTGTATAGAACTGTGTACGTTGTATAGAACTGTGTACGTTGTATAGAACTGTGTACGTTGTATAGAACTGTGTACATTGTATAGAACTGTGTAAACATTGTATAGAACTGTGTACATTGTATAGAACTGTGTAAACATTGTATAGAACTGTGTACATTGTATAGAACTGTGTACATTGTATAGAACTGTGTACATTGTATAGAACTGTGTACATTGTATAGAACTGTGTAAACATTGTATAGAACTGTGTACGTTGTATAGAACTGTGTAAACATTGTATAGAACTGTGTACATTGTATAGAACTGTGTACGTTGTATAGAACTGTGTACATTGTATAGAACTGTGTAAGCAATGTATAGAACTGTGTACATTGTATATAACTGTGTACGTTGTATAGAACTGTGTACATTGTATAGAACTGTGTACATTGTATAGAACTGTGTACATTGTATAGAACTGTGTAAACATTGTATAGAACTGTGTAAACATTGTATAGAACTGTGTACATTGTATAGAACTGTGTACATTGTATAGAACTGTGTAAACATTGTATAGAACTGTGTACATTGTATAGAACTGTGTAAACGTTGTATAGAACTGTGTACATTGTATAGAACTGTGTACATTGTATAGAACTGTGTACATTGTATAGTACTGTGTACATTGTATAGAACTGTGTAAACATTGTATAGAACTGTGTACATTGTATAGAACTGTGTAAACATTGTATAGAACTGTGTACATTGTATAGAACTGTGTACATTGTATAGAACTGTGTACATTGTATAGAACTGTGTAAACATTGCATAGAACTGTGTACATTGTATAGAACTGTGTACGTTGTATAGAACTGTGTACATTGTATAGAACTGTGTAAACATTGTATAGAACTGTGTACATTGTATAGAACTGTGTAAACGTTGTATATAACTGTGTACATTGTATAGAACTGTGTAAACATTGTATAGAACTGTGTACGTTGTATAGAACTGTGTACGTTGTATAGAACTGTGTACATTGTATAGAACTGTGAGTGTTGTATAGAACTGTATAAGTTGTATAGAACTGTGTACATTGTATAGAACTGTGTACGTTGTATAGAACTGTGTACATTGTATAGAACTGTGTAAACATTGTATAGAACTGTGTACATTGTATAGAACTGTGTAAACATTGTATAGAACTGTGTACATTGTATAGAACTGTGTAAACATTGTATAGAACTGTGTACGTTGTATAGAACTGTGTACGTTGTATAGAACTGTGTACATTGTATAGAACTGTGTACGTTGTATAGAACTGTGTACGTTGTATAGAACTGTGTACGTTGTATAGAACTGTGTACGTTGTATAGAACTGTGTAAACATTGTATAGAACTGTGTAAACATTGTATAGAACTGTGTAAACATTGTATAGAACTGTGTACGTTGTATAGAACTGTGTAAACATTGTATAGAACTGTGTAAATTGTATAGAACTGTGTAAACATTGTATAGAACTGTGTACATTGTATAGAACTGTGTACGTTGTATAGAACTGTGTACATTGTATAGAACTGTGTAAACATTGTATAGAACTGTGTAAACATTGTATAGAACTGTGTACATTGTATAGAACTGTGTACGTTGTATAGAACTGTGTACATTGTATAGAACTGTGTACATTGTATAGAACTGTGTACATTGTATAGAACTGTGTAAACATTGTATAGAACTGTGTAAACATTGTATAGAACTGTGTACATTGTATAGAACTGTGTACGTTGTATAGAATTGTGTACATTGTATAGAACTGTGTAAACATTGTATAGAACTGTGTACATTGTATAGAACTGTGTAAACGTTGTATAGAACTGTGTACATTGTATAGAACTGTGTACATTGTATAGAACTGTGTACATTGTATAGAACTGTGTACATTGTATAGAACTGTGTACATTGTATAGAACTGTGTACATTGTATAGAACTGTGTAAACATTGTATAGAACTGTGTACATTGTATAGAACTGTGTACATTGTATAGAACTGTGTACATTGTATAGAACTGTGTAAACATTGTATAGAACTGTGTACATTGTATAGAACTGTGTACGTTGTATAGAACTGTGTACATTGTATAGAACTGTGTAAACATTGTATAGAACTGTGTACATTGTATAGAACTGTGTAAACGTTGTATAGAACTGTGTACATTGTATAGAACTGTGTAAACATTGTATAGAACTGTGTACGTTGTATAGAACTGTGTACGTTGTATAGAACTGTGTACATTGTATAGAACTGTGAGCGTTGTATAGAACTGTGTACGTTGTATAGAACTGTGTACATTGTATAGAACTGTGTACATTGTATAGAACTGTGTACATTGTATAGAACTGTGTACATTGTATAGAACTGTGTACGTTGTATAGAACTGTGTACGTTGTATAGAACTGTGTACATTGTATAGAACTGTTTACGTTGTGTAGAACTGTGTACGTTGTGTAGAACTGTGTACATTGTATAGAACTGTGTACGTTGTGTAGAACTGTGTACATTGTATAGAACTGTGTACATTGTATAGAACTGTGTACATTGTATAGAACTGTGTAAACATTGTATAGAACTGTGTACGTTGTATAGAACTGTGTAAACATTGTATAGAACTGTGTACATTGTATAGAACTGTGTACGTTGTATAGAACTGTGTACATTGTATAGAACTGTGTAAAAATTGTATAGAACTGTGTAAACAATGTATAGAACTGTGTACATTGTATAGAACTGTGTACGTTGTATAGAACTGTGTACATTGTATAGAACTGTGTACATTGTATAGAACTGTGTACATTGTATAGAACTGTGTAAACATTGTATAGAACTGTGTAAACATTGTATAGAACTGTGTACATTGTATAGAACTGTGTACATTGTATAGAACTGTGTAAACATTGTATAGAACTGTGTACATTGTATAGAACTGTGTAAACGTTGTATAGAACTGTGTACATTGTATAGAACTGTGTACATTGTATAGAACTGTGTACATTGTATAGTACTGTGTACATTGTATAGAACTGTGTAAACATTGTATAGAACTGTGTACATTGTATAGAACTGTGTAAACATTGTATAGAACTGTGTACATTGTATAGAACTGTGTACATTGTATAGAACTGTGTACATTGTATAGAACTGTGTAAACATTGCATAGAACTGTGTACATTGTATAGAACTGTGTACGTTGTATAGAACTGTGTACATTGTATAGAACTGTGTAAACATTGTATAGAACTGTGTACATTGTATAGAACTGTGTAAACGTTGTATATAACTGTGTACATTGTATAGAACTGTGTAAACATTGTATAGAACTGTGTACGTTGTATAGAACTGTGTACGTTGTATAGAACTGTGTACATTGTATAGAACTTTGAGCGTTGTATAGAACTGTGTAAGTTGTATAGAACTGTGTACATTGTATAGAACTGTGTACGTTGTATAGAACTGTGTACATTGTATAGAACTGTGTAAACATTGTATAGAACTGTGTACATTGTATAGAACTGTGTAAACATTGTATAGAACTGTGCACATTGTATAGAACTGTGTAAACATTGTATAGAAATGTGTACGTTGTATAGAACTGTGTACGTTGTATAGAACTGTGTACATTGTATAGAACTGTGTACGTTGTATAGAACTGTGTACGTTGTATAGAACTGTGTACGTTGTATAGAACTGTGTACGTTGTATAGAACTGTGTAAACATTGTATAGAACTGTGTAAACACTGTATAGAACTGTGTAAACATTGTATAGAACTGTGTACGTTGTATAGAACTGTGTAAACATTGTATAGAACTGTGTAAATTGTATAGAACTGTGTAAACATTGTATAGAACTGTGTACATTGTATAGAACTGTGTACGTTGTATAGAACTGTGTACATTGTATAGAACTGTGTAAACATTGTATAGAACTGTGTAAACATTGTATAGAACTGTGTACATTGTATAGAACTGTGTACGTTGTATAGAACTGTGTACATTGTATAGAACTGTGTACATTGTATAGAACTGTGTACATTGTATAGAACTGTGTAAACATTGTATAGAACTGTGTAAACATTGTATAGAACTGTGTACATTGTATAGAACTGTGTACGTTGTATAGAATTGTGTACATTGTATAGAACTGTGTAAACATTGTATAGAACTGTGTACATTGTATAGAACTGTGTAAACGTTGTATAGAACTGTGTACATTGTATAGAACTGTGTACATTGTATAGAACTGTGTACATTGTATAGAACTGTGTACATTGTATAGAACTGTGTACATTGTATAGAACTGTGTAAACATTGTATAGAACTGTGTACATTGTATAGAACTGTGTACATTGTATAGAACTGTGTAAACATTGTATAGAACTGTGTACATTGTATAGAACTGTGTACGTTGTATAGAACTGTGTACATTGTATAGAACTGTGTAAACATTGTATAGAACTGTGTACATTGTATAGAATTGTGTAAACGTTGTATAGAACTGTGTACATTGTATAGAACTGTGTAAACATTGTATAGAACTGTGTACGTTGTATAGAACTGTGTACGTTGTATAGAACTGTGTACATTGTATAGAACTGTGAGCGTTGTATAGAACTGTGTACGTTGTATAGAACTGTGTACATTGTATAGAACTGTGTACATTGTATAGAACTGTGTACATTGTATAGAACTGTGTACATTGTATAGAACTGTGTACATTGTATAGAACTGTTTACGTTGTGTAGAACTGTGTACGTTGTGTAGAACTGTGTACATTGTATAGAACTGTGTACGTTGTTTAGAACTGTGTAAATTGTATAGAACTGTGTACATTGTATAGAACTGTGTACGTTGTGTAGAACTGTCTATGTTGTATAGAACTGTGTACGTTGTATAGAACTGTGTACGTTGTATAGAACTGTGTACGTTGTATAGAACTGTGTACATTGTATAGAACTGTGTACATTGTATAGAACTGTGTACATTGTATAGAACTGTGTACGTTGTATAGAACTGTGTACATTGTATAGAACTGTGTAAACATTGTATAGAACTGTGTACATTGTATAGAATTGTGTAAACGTTGTATAGAACTGTGTACATTGTATAGAACTGTGTAAACATTGTATAGAACTGTGTACGTTGTATAGAACTGTGTACGTTGTATAGAACTGTGTACATTGTATAGAACTGTGAGCGTTGTATAGAACTGTGTACGTTGTATAGAACTGTGTACATTGTATAGAACTGTGTACATTGTATAGAACTGTGTACATTGTATAGAACTGTGTACATTGTATAGAACTGTGTACATTGTATAGAACTGTTTACGTTGTGTAGAACTGTGTACGTTGTGTAGAACTGTGTACATTGTATAGAACTGTGTACGTTGTTTAGAACTGTGTAAATTGTATAGAACTGTGTACATTGTATAGAACTGTGTACGTTGTGTAGAACTGTCTATGTTGTATAGAACTGTGTACGTTGTATAGAACTGTGTACGTTGTATAGAACTGTGTACGTTGTATAGAACTGTGTACATTGTATAGAACTGTGTACATTGTATAGAACTGTGTACATTGTATAGAACTGTGTACGTTGTATAGAACTGTGTACGTTGTATAGAACTGTGTACGTTGTATAGAACTGTGTAAACATTGTATAGAACTGTGTAAACATTGTATAGAACTGTGTAAACATTGTATAGAACTGTGTAAACATTGTGTAGAACTGTGTAAACATTGTATAGAACTGTGTACGTTGTATAGAACTGTGTACGTTGTATAGAACTGTGTAAACATTGTATAGAACTGTGTAAACATTGTATAGAACTGTGTAAACATTGTATAGAACTGTGTAAACATTGTATAGAATTGTGTAAACATTGTATAGAACTGTGTAAACATTGTATAGAACTGTGTACGTTGTATAGAACTGTGTAAACATTGTATAGAACTGTGTACGTTGTATAGAACTGTGTACGTTGTATAGAACTGTGTACGTTATATAGAACTGTGTACGTTGTATAGAACTGTGTACATTGTATAGAACTGTGTACGTTGTATAGAACTGTGTACATTGTATAGAACTGTGTAAACATTGTATAGAACTGTGTACATTGTATAGAACTGTGTAAACATTGTATAGAACTGTGTACGTTGTATAGAACTGTGTACATTGTATAGAACTGTGTAAACATTGTATAGAACTGTGTACATTGTATAGAACTGTGTACGTTGTATAGAACTGTGTACATTGTATAGAACTGTGTAAACATTGTATAGAACTGCGTACATTGTATAGAACTGTGTACGTTGTATAGAACTGTGTACATTGTATAGAACTGTGTACATTGTATAGAACTGTGTAAACATTGTATAGAACTGTGTACATTGTATAGAATTGTGTACGTTGTATAGAACTGTGTACATTGTATAGAACTGTGTACATTGTATAGAACTGTGTACATTGTATAGAACTGTGTAAACATTGTATAGAACTGTGTACATTGTATAGAACTGTGTAAACATTGTATAGAACTGTGTACATTGTATAGAACTGTGTACGTTGTATAGAACTGTGTACATTGTATAGAACTGTGTAAAAATTGTATAGAACTGTGTAAACAATGTATAGAACTGTGTACATTGTATAGAACTGTGTACGTTGTATAGAACTGTGTACATTGTATAGAACTGTGTACATTGTATAGAACTGTGTAAACATTGTATAGAACTGTGTAAACATTGTATAGAACTGTGTACATTGTATAGAACTGTGTACATTGTATAGAACTGTGTAAACATTGTATAGAACTGTGTACATTGTATAGAACTGTGTAAACGTTGTATAGAACTGTGTACATTGTATAGAACTGTGTACATTGTATAGAACTGTGTACATTGTATAGTACTATGTACATTGTATAGAACTGTGTACATTGTATAGAACTGTGTACATTGTATAGAACTGTGTAAACATTGTATAGAACTGTGTACATTGTATAGAACTGTGTACATTGTATAGAACTGTGTACATTGTATAGAACTGTGTAAACATTGCATAGAACTGTGTACATTGTATAGAACTGTGTACGTTGTATAGAACTGTGTACATTGTATAGAACTGTGTAAACATTGTATAGAACTGTGTACATTGTATAGAACTGTGTAAACGTTGTATAGAACTGTGTACATTGTATAGAACTGTGTAAACATTGTATAGAACTGTGTACGTTGTATAGAACTGTGTACGTTGTATAGAACTGTGTACATTGTATAGAACTGTGAGCGTTGTATAGAACTGTGTACGTTGTATAGAACTGTGTACATTGTATAGAACTGTGTACGTTGTATAGAACTGTGTACATTGTATAGAACTGTGTAAACATTGTATAGAACTGTGTACATTGTATAGAACTGTGTAAACATTGTATAGAACTGTGTACATTGTATAGAACTGTGTAAACATTGTATAGAACTGTGTACGTTGTATAGAACTGTGTACGTTGTATAGAACTGTGTACATTGTATAGAACTGTGTACGTTGTATAGAACTGTGTACGTTTTATAGAACTGTGTACGTTGTATAGAACTGTGTACGTTGTATAGAACTGTGTAAACATTGTATAGAACTGTGTAAACATTGTATAGAACTGTGTAAACATTGTATAGAACTGTGTAAATTGTATAGAACTGTGTAAACATTGTATAGAACTGTGTACATTGTATAGAACTGTGTAAACATTGTATAGACCTGTGTAAACATTGTATAGAACTGTGTAAACATTGTATAGAACTGTGTAAACATTGTATAGAACTGTGTAAACATTGTATAGAACTGTGTAAACATTGTATAGAACTGTGTAAACATTGTATAGAACTGTGTACATTGTATAGAACTGTGTAAACATTGTATAGAACTGTGTACATTGTATAGAACTGTGTAAACATTGTATAGAACTGTGTACATTGTATAGAACTGTGTACATTGTATAGAACTGTGTAAACATTGTATAGAACTGTGTAAACATTGTATAGGACTGTGTACGTTGTATAGAACTGTGTACGTTGTATGGAAGTTGGTACGACTTTGTATGTTGTGTAGGATTGTGTAGACTGTAGAGAGAGAGAGAGAGAGAGAGAGAGAGAGAGAGAGAGAGAGAGAGAGAGAGAGAGAGAGAGAGAGAGAGGTAGACAGAGAAAACCAACGAAGGAAAAGAAACTCAGCCTGTAGATGCTACAAATAGTCTGCCAGGATATAAATAATATGCAGGAGAATTACCACAGGTGTATGAAGTCTAATGACGTGTGATTAATGATGAGAGGCGCACAGGTGTGTGACCTAGTGAAACCTCCAGTGAGAGAGACACACAGAAGAGAGAGAGAGAGAGAGAGAGAGAGAGAGAGAGAGAGAGAGCGAGAGAGCCTCGACACCGGGATATGCCTGAACCAGATATTTGACGTCCAGTGATATGTCACTGACAGATGGTTGGTGAGTACCAGGTCACACGGTGCCTCCACAACCAACTGGTGCTTGGCCATCAAGTTCAGAGTTAACTCAATGTCCTTTACAGGACGTCACAATCAACCCCCAGCATCTTTGGCTGTTTGTGAGTTACTAGACACGTTTACGTTCAGTAGTTTGCCATTGCTATCTAAACGACCGGCACTGATACCACTGTGTAACATTCAACACAAGGCGGCTTGATTCCAAATCGCCTGCAGTTGATTTCGAACCCAGTATGTGGTATTTCGAGTCGGGTTGGCTAGCTCTTAGCCACTCACACAGACTGAGTATCTTTAGTTGTCTGGCATGTTTTGGCAGGTTCTGGCAAGTTCATCAGTGGCTATAACCATTATATTTTAGACAGCAGGAGAAGCAGACGGCGCAGGACGGATAAAAGCGCTCTAGCTGTTAAACTGTCGGTACGCTAACGGCAAGACAGCAGGATCAACCCATATAGCTGTTAGTTGGACGTAATCGTTGACTTCTCTTTCAGAAAGCAATGACAAACTACTGAACGTAAAATGGCCTAGATCATCAACATCGGATTGAGCACAACGTCCTGCAGAAAGAACACAGGTTAGAGCCCCTGCTTGTCACGGCAGTGCCTGGCTTACTACTCAGCAGTGGTAGAATGTTCACCACCCTTCAGTACCGCCCTGCGGCCGACCCGTGAAATGGGGACCGAACTATGATCATAATTCTCTGGAAGTTAAGGGAGGAAAGACTGGGAGGACAGAAACTTGTAACTAATTTCGTAACCTAGTATATACAACTGTCTGACACGTCACATCGTAACCTGGTATATACAACTGTCTGACACGTCACATCGTAACCTGGTATATACAACTGTCTAACACGTCACATCGTAACCTGGTATATACAACTGTCTGACACGTCACATCGTAACCTGGTATATACAACTGTCTGACACGTCACATCGTAACCTGGTATATACAACTGTCTGACACGTCACATCGTAACCTAGATATACAACTGTCTGACACGTCACATCGTAACCTGGTATATACAACTGTCTGACACGTCACATCGTAACCTGGTATATACAACTGTCTGACACGTCACATCGTAACCTGGTATATACACAACTGTCTGACACGTCACATCGTAACCTGGTATATACAACTGTCTAACACGTCACATCGTAACCTGGTATATACAACTGTCTGACACGTCACATCGTAACCTGGTATATACAACTGTCTGACACGTCACATCGTAACCTAGATATACAACTGTCTGACACGTCACATCGTAACCTAGATATACAACTGTCTGACACGTCACATCGTAACCTAGTATATACAACTGTCTGACACGTCACATCGTAACCTAGTATATACACAACTGTCTGACACGTCACATCGTAACCTAGATATACAACTGTCTGACACGTCACATCGTAACCTAGATATACAACTGTCTGACACGTCACATCGTAACCTGGTATATACAACTGTCTGACACGTCACATCGTAACCTGGTATATACAACTGTCTGACACGTCACATCGTAACCTGGTATATACAACTGTCTGACACGTCACATCGTAACCTGGTATATACACAACTGTCTGACACGTCACATCGTAACCTGGTATATACAACTGTCTGACACGTCACATCGTAACCTGGTATATACAACTGTCTGACACGTCACATCGTAACCTGGTATATACAACTGTCTGACACGTCACATCGTAACCTGGTATATACAACTGTCTGACACGTCACATCGTAACCTGGTATATACAACTGTCTGACACGTCACATCGTAACGATAGTGTCTGCTCAGGAGTTTTTATTTTTGCTTGCTCGGTTTGAACTCAAACGTAGTCCATACATGTGTACTTCAAGTGCACTAGACCAGTGGTTCTCAACCGTTGTTGGGCCGTGCCTCCCTTCACCATATTTTCAGAACGTCATCCCCCCCCCCCCCTTTTCGTATTTCCTACCTACAAAATTGGCCCGTGCCCCCCTTCACCATATTTTCAGAATGTCATTCCCCCCTTTCGTATTTCCTACCTAAAAATGCCGCCCCCGCCCCTACACAGTATACGTAATAATGGAAACTAAATTTAATAGCACATACTTCTTCTTCTTCTTCTTCTTCTTCTTCTTCTTCTTCTTCTTCTTCTTCTTCTTCTTCTTCTTCTTCTTCTTCTTCTTCTTCTTCTTCTTCTTCTTCTGCGTTCATCCGGAGTTTTTTTTTTCGGACGTGATTGCGGTGTGCCTGTTTACAGCAGAGCTGCGTTCTTGCGCCGTTAGGCCGACACATCCGACTTCTGCGGGCATTTGTTGACAGGGTAACCTTCCCGGGGTAATAGCACATCCTAAAACAAGTCTAGACGTCTCCATAAAACATGATTTGTGGGTTTACTTTATAAATTACATTTTAGAAGAGTGAGACGTACAGAACCTTACAGTATAAAGGGAAAAACAATCAAAAGTAATCGGTTCTTGTATTAAAGCGATCTTGAAATAATCTTAATCTCTCCCCCCCCCCCCCTGGAAACCCTAGAATTCCCCCTGGGGTGGGCGGAGGGAATTCCCCACCGGTTGAGAACCACTGCACTAGACTGATACTTGCATGTGGATTAGCTTTCCCTATTACCAGTATCCCTCGCCATCAGGCGAACCAGCTCCGCCTTCTGAGGTACTTGTATTTTACATTCCCAAGTCAAGGGCGAGAAGTCAACATCTTTGTGCAACGGACCGGTGTAGGGGTTGAATCTGATACTTCGTAATCAGCACACCGGATGTTTAAGAACGAGCGCTTTAACCCATTGGGCCGTGCGACCTCCATCCTGGAGATAACTGTTGGGTATACCTGTTCTCACCAAATGAATGAGCTACTGGGACATTTGCTGATGACATAGGCACAAGTTCAAGGCTTAGGGCTTGAAGCAGACTCCAAGTGCGCGCGCTGGATGTCAATGGAGACTCCATATTGACAGAAGCGTCCCTATAGTTAGGGTTCAAGGTCCCCTCTTTGGCTTAAGCATATACACACAGGGCGCGCCGTTGAAATAGTCAAACTTCTGAAGACTAGTGTTTGAAACAATGGCGCGACCCTAGCACAGCTGAGAACTACATAATGAACATGCCTGGGGGTTTTAGACTGGGTCTTGCTTCTATGACTTGAATACATGTAGCCAGCTGACGACATCAACAACAGCAAAGTTAGAGAATGAAGAAGTAGAGACCAGAAGATGCCCATTGCTATACACATTATTATAGCTATACATTATAAATATGTGCACGGTGCCTAGTGCGTCCTCTTGAATCCACTTCTTGCCTTCTAACAGCGACACACAACACACGTGTTTATTTATGAACTGTCTTAGTGGCCTCATAGGGTTCCCCAGTTGATATTTCTGTGTAATAACTTATAAAATGTAAAGGTAAATAGAAGAGAATATCACAACGTGTAAAATGTTGCCTTTGTTTGGGCTCATTGCAGGCTGTAAATTTAATGTAAATTTAATTTACCGTTACATTTTCTGTTTGGGCTATTCTACATTTAACTGCCTTATTACATCATCCATCCGCTGTTATTAAAGTACCCACATTTTAAAATACACAGACCTGTTTCCGACTGGTTCCACTCATCTTATTTTACTTAAAATACATTTTCGAATACTTTGTGATTAACGTAACTTCAGTTTTTCTGTTATTCAAACTAAGTCCTTTGTTCTCACTTTCTGTTGCAGTTATATCCATCATTTATTGTAACTGCGTTTCATTTTCGGCAACCAAAAGCAGGCCATCAACATAACGCATGTTGTTTACCAAACATCACTGGATATTCCTGGCTTGTCTTGTATGCATCTCATCATTATTTCGCTGCACAAATTGAACAGATCAGGGGAGAGTACACAACCACGTCTAACACCTTGTGTAATGTGTTAAAAAGTTCCCAGTTGGTTGTCGATTCTTATGACTTCCCCTTGTTGCCAATACATGTTTTATTGAATTATTCTGGTGTCTGTACCATCGATAAGTAACATTTCCAGCATTCTCAACATTCTTCCTCTTTTTATCATCTAATAGCACCTGTAGCACACGCTGTTCCCTGGCGAGAGAGGTAGCACCTGTAACACACGATGTTTCCTACTGGGCGAGGTAGCAACTGTAGCACACGATGTTCCCTACCGAGAAAGGTAGCCCTGTAGCACACCCTGTTCCCTACCGAGAAAGGTAGCCATGTAGCACACGATGTTCCCTACCGAGAGAGGTAGCACCTGTAGCACACGATGTTCCTTACCGGACGAGGTAGTTCTTGAATTCCCCTTGACGTCACCCTCGTTGAATAAATTGTCCACAGACATGTCATATGCCAGGCAGCTGTAAAGAACGCAGTTTGCCATCGCTTTCCTTCTTGGCAGTGACCATACTGGTCGGTGACCGTAGCCTTTGTCTACATATAAAGATGTCCTCTGCCTACCGTCGTGACACGTGAGACCTACAACTATCTATCGACTGCTCTCTAGCTACATCCACCAACTGCACGCATGATTTTACGTTACCCTGTTGGGGGGGGGGGGGGGTTGGGGTGGATATAACGAGTGCTCCACTTTAACTAAGGGTGTCCCTTAGGCTAGGGGAGGGACGGGGAAGGGACCTAACTTCTCCTTTGATAAGTGGTACCTCTTCACCGATTAGTTATTAAGACCTAAAAAAAAGATATGACGATACCCCCTTTACAATACAACAACTTGGCCACTCCCCAACACCTTTACAATACAACAACTTGGCCACTCCCCAACACCTTTACAATACAACAACTTGGCCACTCCCCAACACCTTTACAATACAACAACTTGACCACTCACCAGCACCTTTACAATACAACAACTTGGCCACTCACCAACACCTTTACAATACAACAACTTGACCACTCCCCAACAACTCTACAATACAACAACTTGACCACTCAACAACACCTTTACAGTACAAGAACTTAACAACTCACCAGCCCTTTGGGAGCGTTCCTCCGGAAGAAAGCCTTGCAGGACTCGCAAGAAATGGCATCAAAGTTGTAGCCCAGCGCCCGGTCTCCACACACCCCGCAATACTTGTCTTCCTTGTTCTTGCGCGCCTTGCCGCAGCCCATGCCGTCGGTGGGAGAGTGCGTGAGCGAGCGGTAGTGGTGAGCCATGTGCTCCATCCCGCTGGGGTCATCGAAGCTGAAATAGACAGACCACGCCCATGAACCATGTTCACCCCATCATAAATACCCACTCTCGTGTCAAATGCGGGATTTACGAATTAGTTACCTGCATATCCTTTACAGGACGTCGAAGTCAACTCCAGCAATCTTTGGCTGTTTGTGTTTTCTTGACTTATTTACGTTCAGTAGTTTGCCATTGATTTGTGAACGACTGGCACTCGTATCTTTTTGTTGAAACCAACACAAGACAGCCTGCTTCCAAACTAACCGCAGCTGTGGTTCGAACGCTAAACAATTGGTGGTTGACACACATACTAATGGGAAGAATATTTTATCATCACCACCACACCATCACCAAATATTCTATTCTTTGGGCGGGTCGGGAAGTTTCCTGATCATTCTATTCCACAGCTGTCTGCCTTGGGTCGCACATTTTACTAACTAGTATGTCTGAATCGATAGATCTGTGCGTTATCTTATATATAAATTAGGATGTGCGTATTTGCGTATTTATGTATGTATCTCTGTATGTATGTATGTATGGCCTTTATTTGTTCGCGAACGGCCCATCCGATTGAGATGAAATTTTCTACACGCCTTCCTTTCATTCCAGAGCTGACAACTGTGATATTTTGTTAGTGTGAAATCGCCTGCTTACTCAGTATTATTTCATTTTTCATTTTTCATCATAATTTCATATATTTCAGGGGACCTAACTCTGTAAACGTTATTTCAAGGGGCATAACTTTTCTGTATAACTTATAGTCATATTGTGGCATCGTTTTCAAAGATTTATAAACTCTTTGTCCATAGTTATGTACCGGCATATGAGTTATAATAAATAATGATACAATCTGTAAGGCATTTTTAAAGTTTTCATAAAAATGATGCACAATGCATAACATTGTAACTCATCTTTTTTTGCTTAAGAAGTTACTGTAGTCATGCAGGTGATTAGAAAGAGTTTTCATTAAAAATAATGGATGGTGTGTAGAAGAACGTTCTTTTAAGTTACTTTTTTTGTTGTATGAATTTAATGAAGCCGGACAGGGTCAGGCAGACAGATAGACAGACAGATAGACAGTCGGGAACGGGAACTTATATGACTACTTATATGAATTAAATGAGATGCTCCACATCAGGAGCTGGGCAATGCCGGGCCGGGTCAGACAGACAGACAGACAGACAGACAGACAGACAGACAGACAGACAGACAGACAGTCGGTAACGGGAACGGGAACTTATATGACTACTTATATGAATTAAATGAGATGCTCCCCACCAGGGTCTGGGCGAAGCCGGGCAGGGTCAGCTAGTCTTATATATAAATTAGGATGTGCGTATTTGCGTATTTATGTATCTCTGTATGTATGTATGTATGACCTTTATTTGTTCGCGAACGGCCCATCCGATTGAGATGAAATTTTCTACACGCCTTCCTTTCATTCCAGAGCTGACAACTGTGATATTTTGTTAGTGTGAAATCGCCTGCTTACTCAGTATTATTTCATTTTTCATTTTTCATCATAATTTCATATATTTCAGGGGACCTAACTCTGTAAAAGTTATTTCAAGGGGCATAACTTTTCTGTATAACTTATAGTCATATTGTGGCATCGTTTTCAAAGATTTATAAACTCTTTGTCCATAGTTATGTACCGGCATATGAGTTATAATAAATAATGATACAATCTGTAAGGCATTTTTAAAGTTTTCATAAAAATGATGCACAATGCATAACATTGTAACTCATCTTTTTTTGCTTAAGAAGTTACTGTAGTCATGCAGGTGATTAGAAAGAGTTTTCATTAAAAATAATGGATGGTGTGTAGAAGAACGTTCTTTTAAGTTACTTTTTTTGTTGTATGAATTTAATGAAGCCGGACAGGGTCAGGCAGACAGATAGACAGACAGATAGACAGTCGGGAACGGGAACTTATATGACTACTTATATGAATTAAATGAGATGCTCCACATCAGGAGCTGGGCAATGCCGGGCCGGGTCAGACAGACAGACAGACAGACAGACAGACAGACAGACAGACAGACAGACAGACAGACAGACAGACAGACAGACAGACAGTCGTTAACGGGAACGAGAACTTATATGACTACTTATATGAATTAAATGAGATGCTCCCCACCAGGGTCTGGGCGAAGCCGGGCAGGGTCAGCTAGTGTCTTATATAAATCGTCCCAGAGGTACCCCTTCCTACTGTCCCCAGTAGAGTGTCCTCTAATAATGTCGTTGGGTTTTTCGTTTCTTGATATCTTCGGGTTTGAGCCGTGAGATATTTGACCGTTTGATAAGTTTAAGAATTGAAGAAAAGATAGAACATGTGAGACTAATCCCCTGGCTCCACACACAGATGAAAACAAATGCTTCAAAAGGTAAGTATGCTGGCAGAGTCTGCAATAACTAGCCTTCATAGGGAACTTCAGCAAGCGGGTAATCACCTGTGTAGAATGTCCAGATTATTGGAGTTCAGGAATGCAGGTTTAGAAATGTTTACAGTGGTGTATCGTAGTCATCATCATCAAAGCCTCATCTCCATCAACATCATCATCAAAATCGTCGTCCCTTATCATCATTATCATCAATATCATCATCTCGTCAGTATGACCTAACCCCTATGGGCCTTCCACCTCCACTCACACCTGAACTTATCAGTCATGTTCAATTAAATGAGTCAACTGTAATGTGACAATTTTATTATTTCTCTGTGTGTTTGTTTCCCGATGACTTCTTATCGCCAGAAAGTACTCTGTTACTTGTGACCGTGTACAACCGACCATCTTGTCCGCCCTAATGTTTATTTCAATTGTCTGCGTTGTCATATGTGTGACAGAATGTACGAGCAACGAACGAGACCCATGTCAAATATGTGACAGAATGAACGAGCAACGTATAGGACCCATGTCACATGTGTGACAGAATGTTCGAGCAACGTACAGGACCCATGTCAAATATGTGACAGAATGCACGAGTGACGAACGGGACCCATGTCAAATATGTGACAGAATGCACGAGTGACGAACGGGACCCATGTCAAATATGTGACAGAATGTCCGAGTGACGTACAGGACCCATATCACATGTGTGACAGAATGTACGAGTAAGGACCCATGTCAAATATGTGACAGAATGCACGAGTGACGAACGGGACCCATGTCAAATATGTGACAGAATGCACGAGTGACGAACGGGACCCATGTCAAATATGTGACAGAATGTCCGAGTGACGTACAGGACCCATATCACATGTGTGACAGAATGTACGAGTAAGGACCCATGTCAAATATGTGACAGAATGCACGAGTGACGAACAGGACCCATGTCACATGTGTGACAGAATGTACGAGTAAGGACCCATGTCAAATATGTGACAGAATGCACGAGTGACGAACAGGACCCATGTCACATGTGTGACAGAATGTACGAGTAAGGACCCATGTCAAATATGTGACAGAATGCACGAGTGACGAACAGGACCCATGTCACATGTGTGACAGAATGTACGAGTAAGGACCCATGTCAAATATGTGACAGAATGCACGAGTGACGAACAGGACCCATGTCACATGTGTGACAGAATGTACGAGTAAGGACCCATGTCAAATATGTGACAGAATGCACGAGTGACGAACAGGACCCATGTCACATGTGTGACAGAATGTACGAGTAACGTACGGGACCCAGGTCTGGAGGTCCACTGAGTACATGGTGCTAGCCCATATTCTGACAGACCAGTCGGCACTTGGTCAGTGACATGGTCAATACTACACTGGCCATCTTCACTTCCCAGAATATTTTCTGGTACCCAAGCCAGGGGAAACCACCACATTATCTTCCTAAGACTTCATGAGAAAATACATCTCAGGCTTTTGAGAACACCGTTACAACTGGAAAGATCGAGGGAAAGAGAGGGAGAGGCAGACCAAGAGAAATGATGCTGAGACGGTGGCATGGAGGAATATCATCAGCAGAGTTGATCCAGAAAACCAAAGACCGAGATCTGTGGAAAGTCACGATTGCCTACGCGAGCCGGCATGCCACTTAATGATGATGACCTGGAAATTAAGGTCAATAGATTAATTCCCTTACTCCAGAGGATTTGAACATATTACCTCCGGGCCGTAGACAAGCGTGTTAGCCACCACGGCTCCAACAGAATGCATAGTTGTAGCAACAGAAACTCGCTGCGGCGCATCTCGGAAACCGGAAGGAGGTTCTCAGTTCGAGCACTTAAGCTGAAGGTCAACAGCCAAGTGCTCAGGTTGAGGTCAAAGAGTACAGAGCAGATTGTATCAGCCACACATTTCCCAACCACTGAACACGAACCGAGCGTCGGCCAACTGACCCTAGCAACTGTTGAAACAGCCGGAGGTCATTGTCAGTTCGTCATGCGGACAAGAAAACATCCACATTCCACAATGTTTATCCTAGCGCCTGTTCTGTCTCTCTCTCTTTTTTTGGGGTTTTATTTAACCTTATTTCAGCTTCAATGTTTCTTGACCCCAAACACGACCCCCGTACTGCAAGAACAGTGACCCCATAACTCTGGCTTGGGGCAGAAGTTTGGCCATGCCGTGTGGCTAGGGAATGCTCACAAGTTTATTGCTGGGACACATACCTGTTGACATGGCTTTCCCTAGACTGCCGGGGTTAAATGTAATCTGGAAGAGTCAGGACATCCGAGTTTTTATGTCGTCGGTTCACATCCTGTCTCTTCTGGAGTCTCCTCCAGCCTTTCTCAAATGTTTTATGTGACATGTCATCTCACATGTCATCTCACATGTCATCTCACATGTCATCTCACATGTCATCTCACATGTCATCTCACATGTCAAACGTTTTATTTAGTGGAAAGTGAGACCTAGTTGGACATTGACAACAATGACACCTAGTATTTATTATTTGTCGCCCGACTTCTATTGCTATCCTCGGATGTTTGAGTGTACACGACAACCTTTGCCTGTTGGCGGCTTGTCTGTGTCTCTCAGTCGTATCTGTCGTCTTGTCTGTGTCTCTCAATCGAAACTGTCGTTGTGTCTGTCTCTCTCAGTCGAATCTGTCGTCTTGTGTGTGTCTCTCAATCGAAACTGTCGTTGTGTCTGTCTCTCTCAGTCGAATCTGTCGTTTTGTCTGTGTCTCTCAATCGAATCTGTCGTCTTCTCTCTCTCTCTCTCTCTCTCTCTCTCTCTCTCTCTCTCTCTCTCTCTCTCTCTCTCTCTCTCTCAGTCGAATCTGTCGTCTTATCTGTTTCCCTTAGGTCTAATATATCGTCTTTTGGTGAAGGTTAATTTCATCTCCTGTACAGGAGGCAGCAAGCAGCCCCAACATTTACTGGCTTTACGTGATTTACTGGGCAGTTTTACCCTCAGTAGTTTACCACAGCTGTCCAAAAGGCCGACGCTCATGCTATCGATTTCAACACAATGCGATCTACTTCCAAATCGAATGCTGATCTCTAACCCTCGACCCTGTATGTCAGGCAGCTGTATAGTCACAGACGCCTACTTTGTCCTCTATAGACTTCAGTTCATCAGTGATCATCAGACTCCACACATCCCTGGCAGTTCGTCAATCAGTGACGATCAGACTCCACACATCCCTGGCAGTTCGTCAATCAGTGACGATCAGACTCCACACATCCCTGGCAGTTCGTCAATCAGTGACGATCAGACTCCACACATCCCTGGCAGTTCGTCAATCAGTGACGATCAGACTCCACACATCCCTGGCAGTTCGTCAATCAGTGACGATCAGACTCCACACATCCCTGGCAGTTCGTCAATCAGTGACGATCAGACTCCACACATCCCTGGCAGTTCGTCAATCAGTGACGATCAGACTCCACACATCCCTGGCAGTTCGTCAATCAGTGACGATCAGACTCCACACATCCCTGGCAGTTCGTCAATCAGTGACGATCAGACTCCACACATCCCTGGCAGTTCGTCAATCAGTGACGATCAGACTCCACACATCCCTGGCAGTTCGTCAATCAGTGACGATCAGACTCCACACATCCCTGGCAGTTCGTCAATCAGTGACGATCAGACTCCACACATCCCTGGCAGTTCGTCAATCAGTGACGATCAGACTCCACACATCCCTGGCAGTTCGTCAATCAGTGACGATCAGACTCCACACATCCCTGGCAGTTCGTCAATCAGTGACGATCAGACTCCACACATCCCTGGCAGTTCGTCAATCAGTGACGATCAGACTCCACACATCCCTGGCAGTTCGTCAATCAGTGACGATCAGACTCCACACATCCCTGGCAGTTCGTCAATCAGTGACGATCAGACTCCACACATCCCTGGCAGTTCGTCAATCAGTGACGATCAGACTCCACACATCCCTGGCAGTTCGTCAATCAGTGACGATCAGACTCCACACATCCCTGGCAGTTCGTCAATCAGTGACGATCAGACTCCACACATCCCTGGCAGTTCGTCAATCAGTGACGATCAGACTCCACACATCCCTGGCAGTTCGTCAATCAGTGACGATCAGACTCCACACATCCCTGGCAGTTCGTCAATCAGTGACGATCAGACTCCACACATCCCTGGCAGTTCGTCAATCAGTGACGATCAGACTCCACACATCCCTGGCAGTTCGTCAATCAGTGACGATCAGACTCCACACATCCCTGGCAGTTCGTCAATCAGTGACGATCAGACTCCACACATCCCTGGCAGTTCGTCAATCAGTGACGATCAGACTCCACACATCCCTGGCAGTTCGTCAATCAGTGACGATCAGACTCCACACATCCCTGGCAGTTCGTCAATCAGTGACGATCAGACTCCACACATCCCTGGCAGTTCGTCAATCAGTGACGATCAGACTCCACACATCCCTGGCAGTTCGTCAATCAGTGACGATCAGACTCCACACATCCCTGGCAGTTCGTCAATCAGTGACGATCAGACTCCACACATCCCTGGCAGTTCGTCAATCAGTGACGATCAGACTCCACACATCCCTGGCAGTTCGTCAATCAGTGACGATCAGACTCCACACATCCCTGGCAGTTCGTCAATCAGTGACGATCAGACTCCACACATCCCTGGCAGTTCGTCAATCAGTGACGATCAGACTCCACACATCTCTGGTAAGCTTGTGGGGACTGTACACCCTCTGGCCACAGATTCAAGACACGGGACCAGTTTTTGACACTCAGACTCAACCACCCACCCATCCAACCAACCCATCCACCCACCTATCCAACCCACCAACCCACCCACCCAGCCACCCACCGAGACACCCACCCACCCGTCTCAGACAAACGTTATAACGTCGCTCCGTGTCGAAGAAGTTACGGACACAGTTCGTAATCCCGCTTACCGCGTTCGAAACACAGCTGCGGGAGATTTGGCAGCAGACAGCCTTGTGTTGTTTTCTTTTTTGAAATGGTATGGGTGCCGGTCGTTCAGAAAACAATTGCAAACTACAGAACATAAACTTGTCAAGAGACCATAAGCAACCAAACAATGCTGGGGTTAACTGCGACGACATGTAGAGGAGATGCAACTAACTAACGTTGCACAAAGGGGGAAAAAAAAAAATAAACAAAAGCACAAACTATTACTTTTTTGTGTTTATTTGTTGTTGTTTTGTCCCCTTTGTGCAACGTTATAGTTAGTTGCATATTGTCTAATGTCAATTTTACTGCTTCCAAGATGGCGGTGTAAACCGCGTCGCTCGATTCGGAGATTAATTATGTGTTCTGTGCGTGTTTCTTAACATCAATTTGTTCAAATAAGGATGAACCTACGACAGGTCCAGCAAACCGGTAGGGAATTTATTTGTTCAAGAACTATTGCTCGCGAATTATGGAGGAAATTGAGAGAAAAACGCAGCTCTATCAGCGTTCACGCCGGAAACTACACACCGAAGCGTCACAACAAACGACTAACGACGACAACCGCTAAATTTCGACACACTTCAAATAGAAAGGAGATTTTTGCAACTTGGAATGTTACAGGTCTAGGATATAAGGAACCAGCTCTTGTAGAGTTTATGAACCAATCAAATATTCAATTATTAGGACTCGCAGACACTAGGAAAAAGGGGCAGAACACGAAACAAACACATGAAGGTTACGTTCTTATATGGAGTGGCGTCGACCAGCGAGCTACAGCTAAACATGGAGTGGGTTTTTTGTTGCATCCAGACAAAGCGAAAGCCATTATCAACACTAAATTTATATCAGAAAGGATAATACTAGTACAGATCAAAGAAGGAAATAGAACAACAACTTTTATACAAACATACGCCCCATGTAATGACACTTACAGCGACGAAGACAAAGACGAATATTTTGATAAACTTGCAGACACGTTAAATAATGTCAAGGAGACAGATGAACTAGTTCTGATGGGTGATTTTAACGGACGAATAGGCACACGAAGAACACCGTGGGAGGATTGCATGGGGCCATTCAGCGACACAGAGACTGATTGTAACAGCAATGGTCAACATCTACTCAACATATGTTCGGAACATGGACTAATAATAGCAAATAGTTTTTTTCAACATCGTCGTAGCCACACCAAAACCTGGTATAAATGGAATGACATAAACCAAGCATCCCAAATTGACTTTATTCTAATTAGGAAATCAGACAGAAGGCTACTATTAGATTCAAGAGCACTCCCAAATACAGATGTTGATACTGATCACAAGCCAGTCATAATAAAAAAGATTTCATCACACAGGAGAATAAGAAACAAAAAAGTAACAACACATGTCATCAATTATAGGAGGCTGCAGGAAAATACAGTTAAAGACGAATTCAATCAAGAAATCCAAAACCTACATAAGAACATCCCTGATGACCACTCAAGCGTAGATAAGGAATGGACATGTTTCAAGGCTGCCATGCTCGACACACTGAAAAATAAATGTGGAACAAAGAAAGTAGGGCAAGACAAAAGATTAAGAACAGCCTGGTGGAACAACGAAGTTAAAGATAGCATATTCAAAAAGAAGGTAGCATTCAAAAAGTGGACCACAACTAAATCTGAACAGGACTATATTACTTATAGAATAGCACGACGTAATGCCAAACGAACAATTAGAGCATCTAAAGATGAATCCTGGAGAATATACGGTGAACAGATGGCGACCCTTAGCAAAGACTGCCCAAGAGAATTTTATAAACGTGTCACCACAATGAGAAACAGAGATGCATGTTACAACCCAACCACCATCATAAACAGCAAAAGAGGTATACCAATATTTAACCCACAACAAAGACTAGCAAGATGGGCAGAATACTTTCAAGAACTACTTAACCCCACACATAACAAAGAAAACCTCACTTTTGTGCCTAAACGCCAGGGACAGCAAGAACCAAATTTCATACATGCAGAAGTCAAAGCAGTTATACAGAAAAGTCCTAAGAACAAATCACCAGGTCCAGATGGAATAACCACAGAAGCTATTCAGGCCTGTGGGGAAACAGGAGTTAAATGGCTAACAAGACTTTTTAATATAGCATGGGAAGAAAGAAAAGTCCCAGATGATTGGCAACAGGCAATAATAGTACCAATATGGAAAAAGAAAGGCAATATGAGAGAGTGCGAAACATACAGAGGTATATCACTCCTAAGCCATATAGGGAAAATGTATGCAAAACTTTTGGAACAAAGAGCTAGACAAATAGTTGAACAACAGTTAAGCAAAGCACAATTCGGTTTTCGGAAAGGTAAAAGTTGCACTGATGCATTATTTACACTTAGACAAATTTGTGAAAAAACTATTGAATATAGTGACCAGCAGAATATTGTGTTTGTAGATCAGGAAAAGGCTTTTGATAGAGTAGACAGATACAAATTATGGACCATCCTTGAAGACTATGGGATAGAAGGGCAACTGCTAGAAAATATCATAGCCATGTACCACTCGAGCCAAAGTGCAGTAAGAACACAGGAAGGTATATCAGATATGTTCACAGTCAATACAGGAGTGAGGCAGGGATGTGTGCTCTCTCCCCTGCTATTCAATATCTACATGGACAGAATTTCCAAAGAAGCAAGTCTCGACAGACCAGATTCAGAAAATTTAGAACTCTTTACTCCAGATGAAACAACTGACCCACAGGGAATAAATGAACTTCTATTTGCAGATGATCAGTGCCTGTTTTACAGCGATGAGGGCAGACTACAAAATCATATTACTAATCTGAGTTCAACCTGCAGCAGATACAATATGAGTATAAACACAGCCAAAACCGAAGTAATGCAAGTTAGCAGATCGCCAGGCCCACTAAATATACAGATAAATAACACACCTCTAAAACAAGTTAAAGAATTCAAATACCTTGGAAGTATGATCACAGAAGATGGCAGATTGGACAGAGAAATTGACATCAGATGTCAAAAAGCTAGTGCACTTACATATCAACTATCACCCTTACTGAAACATCCAAACATACCCATGTCCGCAAAACGACAGATAATAAACAGCATATTCACACCAACCCTATGCTACCAATCTCAAACCTGGACTTTATCCAAATTACACCTTCGCAAAATCAACACCTGCGAAATGAGATGCCTGAGGAGAGCTGCCAACTTAACAATCCGAGACCGAGTAAGAAATGCTACTATCAGACAGACTGTTGGATCAACACCTTGTGCCACATTTATTGACAGACAGAAGATCAAGTGGTTTGGCCATGTCATTAGAATGCAACATCAACAACTACCATCACTGGCCTTACATCAAAGATCATCTGCGACGAGACCACGAGGACGTCCAAGAAGAAAATGGATTGACGACATCAGAGACATTGTACAACCTCACGGAATGACACTATCCAGTGCCGTCCACCGGGCGCTGGAACGCAAATTATTCCTCCCCACGACGCTTGACGGCAGAAGTGGAAGATGATGATGATGATGATGATGATAGACTATTTCGCATACAGATAAAACTATTTCAGAGAAAGAAATTTATGTTAATGAGGAAAAATTGTGGGTGGTGAAAAATTTCGAATATCTTGGGTCATTAATTATCAACAATGCTGACACAATGAAAGAAAGTAAAAGACGGGTATCTATTGCTCTTCAAAAACTAAAACAACTGAATAAATTGTGAAGTGGGACAGATAGAACTACAACAATTTGATGTTTAAGAGCATGACATTTTCCCATTGCAACATGGGCATGGGATCTGGACTTAAACAGGTTCTAAGAATATCTTGGATACAGAAAAGAACAATTCATTCATACTTCAAGAGCTGAATCTTGAAGCATGTTGGCTACTAAAGACAATAAAACAAAGAAAATTGAAATATTTTGGTCACTTGAAACGTCATGAACGTTTGGAGAGAATAATCATGGAGGGGTGTATTCTCAGGAA
>OY992877.1:216789275-217046775 GCA_963921405.1 Cepaea hortensis | reverse complement strand
ACGTTAAGTAGTTTGCCATTGTTTCTGAACGACCGGCACTCATACCATTGTATGGAAACCTACGCAAGGCGGTCTGCTTCCAAATCGCCCTCAGCTTGTTTTGAACGCGGTATGCGGGATTACGAATGATGATGGTGATGATAATGCCGATTAATCATTGTAAACACTTTGGAAAGGAGTACAAATATAAAATGAGGAAACCTGAATTTACGAAGAGTTGCCACAGATACAAGACACAAACGATCAACATTCTTGTTTATGCACTTGATGCTGCAGGAGAAACCGGATTACGTCGTAAAATTGACTGAGAACGGAAAATAGACACCAGATACGCTGGCATAACCGAATTACAAAGACAGCACAGGAATGAATAAACAGGACAGGAGGAAGGAGGTTATGTCAGGATCGGCTAGAACTATGTGCAGCGCACTGACATAACCCCGACAGCTGGAGCTGGCATTCTCCCCGAGTTAAGCTAAACAGGAACAATAACTGTGCACTGGTTTCACCCATCATCAACTGACCTCGTTTAGATCAGGCCACGCCCCCTTGATTGTCCTGGTAATGAGTGTACGAGGCTTCGCGGGGGTAACATTCCCAGGCTAGGCGAGCTAAACGTGGTATTGCCAACAACAGGGTTGTTGGGAGGCCGGGAGGGAACGGATGAACGTGAGAGAGAGAGAGAGAGAGAGAGAGAGAGAGAGAGAGAGAGAGAGAGAGAGAGAGAAATTGATAGAGAGAGTGTGAGAGAGAGAGAGAGAGCGAGCGAGAGAGACAGCGAGAGAGATAGTGACAGAGAGAGTGATAGAGAGACAGAGAGAGAGCGAGATTGAGAGAAAGTGTGAGAGAGAGAGAAACCGAGAGAGAGAGTGATAGAGGGAGAGTGCTAGAGAGAGTGAACTATCGAGAGAAAGAGTGAGTAGAGAGAGAGAAAGAAAGAGTGAGCGAGCGAGAGAGAGAGAGAGAGAGAGAGAGAGAGAGAGAGAGAGAGAGAGAGAGAGAGAGAGAGGGGAGAGATTACATAAGATAAATGAACAATATGGCTAGAAGGTAAATAAACTCAATGCGAAAGACGGCATCGACAGGAAGTGGTTGTGTCAAGTCTGAAGTGTTTGTATCTTTCAGTTTTTCCGTTGGCTCGTTTCAATACGTGTTCGATCGATTTAGTTTGATTATGTTATATATATATATATATAACATAATCAAACTAAGCTCACGTTCATATAAGCTCACGTTCCCGTTCCCGACTATCTATCTGTCTGTCTGTCTGTCTGTCTGTCTATCTGTCTGTCTGTCTGTCTGATCCGGCCCGGCTTCGCCCAGCCCCTGATGGGGAGCATCTCATTTAATTCATATAAGTAGTCATATAAGTTCCCGTTCCCGACTGTCTGTCTGTTTGTCTGTCTGTCTGTCTGTCTGTTTGTCTGTCTGTCTGTCTGTCTGTCTGTCTGTCTGTCTAATCATTTATTGGTTGCAGTTAGAACAACCTTAGATAAACGAAGACCAACTTACAAAAAGCATTAGAAAGAGCACTTGAAAGATCTTTACATCTTCCCCCAACAATTAACTTGGGTAAATGGAGCAGCGGCAGCAGCAGCAGAAGAAGAAGAAAAAGGAGGAGTAGGAGCTGGGAGGAGGAAGAGGGAGGTGGAGGAGGGAGGAGGAGGGAGGAGTAGGAGGGAGGAAGAGATAGGCGGAGAGAGGAGGAGGAGGGAAGAGGAGGGAGGAGGAAGGAGGAGAAGTAGTAGGGAGGAGGAGGGATTAGGAGGAGGAGAGAGGAGGAGGAGGGAGGAGGAGGATGAGGGAGGAGGAGGAAGCAGGAGGAGGTGGGAGGAGGAGGGGGAGGAGGAGGGAGGAGGGGGAGGAGGGAGGAGGAAGAGGGAGGAGGAAGAGGGAGGAGGAAGGAGAAGGAGGAAGAGAAGGAGGGAGGAGAAGAACGCAGGAGGAGGAGGGAGGAGGAGAGGGAGGAGGAGGGAGATGGAGGAGGAGGAGGGAGATGGAGGAGGAGGAGGGAGGAGGAGGAGAGAGGAGGAGGAGGGAGAAGGAGGAGGGAGGAGGAGGGAGGAGAAGGAGGGGGAGGAGGAGGAGGGAGGATGAAGAGGGAGGAGGAGGGATGTGGAGGGAGGAGGAGGAGAGAGGAGGAGGAAGGAGGTAGAGGGAGGAGGAGGGAGGAGGAGAGAGGATGAGGAGGGAGGAGGAGAAGGGAGGAGGAGAAGGGATGAGGAGGAGGGAGGAGGAGATGGAGGAAGAGGGAGGAGGAGGGGGAGGAGGAGAGAGGAGAAGGAGGGAGGAAGAGGGAGGAGAAGGAGGAGGAGGGAGGAGAAGGAGGAGGAGGGAGGAGGGGGAGGACTAAAAGGAGGAGGAGGGAGGAGGAGGGAGGAGGAGGAGGGAGTAGGAGGAGAGAGGAGGAGAAGGGAGGAGGAAGGAAGAGGAGTGATTAGGAGGAGGGAGGAGGGTGAGGAGGCAGGAGGAGGAAGAGGGAGGAAGAGGGAGGAGTAGGAAAGAGGAGGAGGAAGGAGGAGGAGGAGGGAGGAGGAGGGAGGAGGAGGAGAAAGAGGGAAGAGGAGGATGGAGGAGGGAGAGGGAGGAGGGGGAGGGGAAGAGGAAGAGGGTAGGAGGTGGAGGAGGGGAGAGGAGGAGGAGGAATATAACGCATATGCCTGTAGATTTAATAATGGCTGAAGTTGTTCCATGTCTTCTTAGAGTTTGCGACAGTGTAAAGAAATACAAAATCTTCAAACTTTATAGAGATAAGGTAACTATTATTTATTTATTCTTTAAGCATAAAAAGATGAGTTACAATGTTATGCATTATGCATTATTTTTATGAAAACTTTGAAAATGCCTTAAAGATTGTATCACTATTTATTATAACTCATATGCCGGTACATAACTATGGACAAAGAGTTTATAAATCTTTGAAAACGATGCCACAATATGACTATAAGTTATACAGAAAAGTTATGCCCCTTGAAATAACTTTTACAGAGTTAAGTCCCCTGAGATATATGAAATTATAATGAAAAATGAAAAATGAAATAATATTGGGTAAGCAGCCGATTTCACACTAAACAAATATCACAGTTGGCTGCGCTGGAATAAAAGGAAGACGTGTAGACAATTTCATCTCAATCGGATGGGCCGTTCGCGAACGCATAAAGGACATACGGCCATACAGACAGACGGAGATCGCCTTTTATATATAAGATATATATATATATATATATATATATATATATATATATATATATATATATATATATATATATATATATATATATATATATGTGTGTGTGTGTGTGTGTGTGTGTGTCTCTCTCTCTCTCTCTCTCTCTCTCTCTCTGTGTGTGTGTATGTGTGTGTGTGTATCTACTATACATATAAAAGAGAATGTTTGTTTGTTTGTCCTTTATGCGTTCCCGAACGGTCCATCCGATTGAGATGAAATTTTGCATAGATGTTGTTTTCACTCCCGCGGATCCAACTGAAATAGTCAGTTAGTTTAGAACAGTTTTGTACGTAATAAAACAACATTAAAAGGAAAGACGTATATTTAAAATATTGCAAGTGGACTTAACAAGAAAAGTTATATCAAGGGACATTACTTTTAGTAATTCGCTGTGAATTCGTGGATTCTAAAGGATGTGTGTATAAAAGGCTCCGTGTGAAGGTGACACCTGGAGGCGGTAATTTCGTGATGAAGCAGCTGGGAGTCCGGAGAGGAATATATTAAAGACAACACAACAGTAGAAAGACCGGGTGCGGATACCTAGACTTTTATTTAATCAGTTGAACTGAGGATTTGGATAATTAAGCCTCAAGGGCAGCGAGCTGGACTCGGAGCTCGTAAGTAGATGTTATTTAAGTGAGCGCCGATCCTGTGTATAGGGATCAGCTCACGTTTCTACAAGAGTTATATCTTTTGTCCTGCGGCGGAATAAAAGTACGTCTTTCGCTTGCTCGATTTGAGTCTGCCATATGTTCATGATCCTGTTGGTAAGATAGAACATGTTTTGTTGTTCTGATCTGTTCTTGACGAGTTCAATTTGAGTTGCTTTTAGTGTACGGTCGAATTACTTAATACCAAGAATTATTCGCAGACACCGCATATGAAAGCTGTTTAAACGTTTCTCTTGGTGTGAGTAAGTTGTCCAGGTTTCACTGCCATAAAGAAGAGTACTAAGGACACAGGCTTGGTAGACGAGGACTTTTGTTTTGGCAGTAAGCTTCCTGTTCTCCCAGACTCTTTTTGTTAACCTGTTCATTGTTGTTGCTGCCTTACCAATCCGGATGTTGATTTCCTGATCTAGGGATAATTTGCTATTTACCACTGATACTAGATATGTAAAATGGTCTACTATCTCTAGTTCTGTGTCGTCAATAACGATTGATGGTACCCCATGTGCACCTTGTGACATAATCTGTGTCTTCTTTTTGCTAATTGTTAAACCAAATTTAGAACAAGCATTGGAGAATGCAGATAGTAAACATTGCAATTCTTCCTCAGAGTGGGTCGTAACTGCAGCATCATCTGTAAAAAGCAACTCTCTGATCAGTACCCTCCTAATTTTGGTCTTGGCCTTCAATTTCTGAGCATTGTAGAGGCCGCCATCTGAGCGTGAGTGAATGTATATACCACCATCCTGATCACGAAAGGCATATTTCAGTAGAAGTGAAAAGTATATTCCAAAGAGGGTGGGAGCTAGTACACAACCTTGCTTAACTCCATTCTTGATTTCAAACTCTTCAGAAGTTGCACCATCAAACTTGATTATACCCTTCATGCCTGTGTGGAACGATTCCACAATGGACAGAAGAGTTGGTGGGCAGCCAATCTTCTTTAGTGCCTTGAACAGACCCTCGCGGCTGACCAAATCAAATGGCTTTGTTAGGTCGATGAAGGCAATAAACAGTGGTTGATTCTGTTCACGGCATTTTTCTTGCATTTGTCGCAATGAGAATATCATATCAATGGTAGACCGGTTCTGTCGAAAGCCACACTGTGATTCGAGGTAGACTTGATCTCCTAGGACTTGAAGTCTGCGCAGAACAATTCTGGCAAATACTTGTCCAACAATACACAGAAGTGAGATACCCCTATAGTTGTTGCAGTCGCTCCGATCGCCCTTGTTCTTGTACAGTGTTATAATGCTTGAATCTTTGAAATCCTGTGGGACTTATCCTTCTCGCCAGCATAGCTCTATTAGCTGGTGGATCTGTAGAGTGAGTGTGTCTTGCCCACTCCTGATAACCTCTATTGGAATCCCATCCTTACCTGGAGCCTTGCCAGATGCAAGTTCATTTATAGCACACTTAACTTCTGTTATGGTGGGAAGTGTGTCCAGGTGGTCAAGAGTTTGTAGAGCCTCTATGGCGTTGAAGGGCATCATCTGCTAGTTTGGTCTCACTTAAGTAAAGCTCCAAATAGTGCTCTACCCATCTGTCCATCTGCTGTTTCTTATCAGTTATGATTTCTCCAGTCAAGGTTTTCAATGGTGCACTTCTATTGATCACTGGACCACAGGCTTTCTTTATTCCTTCATACAACCTTCTGATGTTTCCCTTATCACTTGCGATTTGAATGGACTCACATAACTTGATCCAATAATCATTTGCACACTGCCTGGCAGCCTTTTGCACATCCTTCCTAGCTTGCTTTAGCTCACTCAGAGTGTTACGCGTTGGTCTTTCCTTGTTTCTTAGGAGGGCTATCGTCTTCTTATCAATCAAGGGCTGCAGAGTCTGGCTGTTTGCCGCAAACCAGTCCTGCCTTTTATGATCCACAGTGGCGTAAACCCCTACGGCAGTTTTATAAAGAGTTTCCTTAAGTTGACCCCACTTTTCATTTACTGTACAATTTTCTGGTGTATCAGTGAAAGCGTCTTCAAGTTGCTGTTGAAACTGAAAGCACTTTTCAGGATTGTGAGTGTTAATAATATTAATCCTTGGGCTAGATTTGTGTTTAGCTGTGTAGATTCTCTTTGGTCTCAGTCTAACCCTTTCAACAACCAAAGAGTGATCCGTATCACAGTCAGCACTGTGGTAACTTCGAGTCAATGATATATGGTTCAGATGTTGTCTCCGTGTGATGATGAAGTCCAGCTGGTGCCAATGGCCGGATCTTGGATGTTTCCATGTGACCTTATGCAGCTCTTTTGTTTAAAAAAAAAGAGTTTGTAATACATAGGTCATTTCTGGTGCAATGCTCCAGCAGCCTTTGCCTATTTTCATTCATGCGACCGATGTTGTATTTTCCAAGGCACACTGGCCATGAACTCGAGTCCTATTCTTATATTTTTTTTTTTTTTTGCGTATCCTTTTACAGGACTTAGCTGTCAACAGCAGCATCTTTCAGCTGTCTGTTGATCTCTTGGCAAGATTACGCTCAGTAGTTTGCCATTGCTTTCTGAGCGGCCGGCTCAGTATCCGCAAGTCACGAGCGGGGGTCGAACCACCTCAGTTCTCGCTCCGCTGCGAGACTCTGCGTGATAAACGGGATTACAGAGAGAAAGTGTTGTAACCCCACAGCCAGAGAGACCGGCTATTCTTATATTACTACACTAAATAATGTAATTTTTTTTTGAGAGAAAGTTAGTTGCATATCCTTTGAAGCGCGCAAGTCTTGGCAAGTTTACGTTCAGTAGTTTCAGGTTGCCTTTTTTAGTTATTGGAATGAAGATAGTTCTCTTCCAATATTTTGGCCATATACCATCTTCTACTATCTTCTACTATTCTACGATATATAAAAAAGATAATGTTTGTTTCTTTGTGTGCCCTTTATGCGTTCTCGAATGGTCCATCCGATTGAGATGAAATTTTGTACAGATGATGTTCTCACTCCCGCGGATCCAACCGAAATGGTTAGTTAGTTAGTTAGTTAGTCGTTCCTCTTGAGCCTAAGGCGGCGCATAGGGCAGAAGTCATGGCTCTCCAAGTCCGGCGGTTCGCTGCTACCTGTTGTAGATCCTTGATGTTCACTTGGCCGTTGAATAAGCCTTCCCTGATGATGGTTCTACGCAGGGTCTCTCTTGAAATGGTTAGTTAGTTTAAAATCAATTTTTATTTTTTACACGAAAGAAAAAGGCATTACGAGCTTCAGAAACAGACGAGCAGCGGGAACGGGAACGGGAGCATCAGAAACAGACGAGCAACGGGAATGGGAACGGGAGCATCAGAAACAGACGAGAAACGGGACCAGGAACGGCAGCAAGGGCCAAACGCGTACTCTGTGCGCTTAGAGAAATATATTTGAATGTATAATGACTACTTATATGAATTAAATGAGACGTCCCCCGCCAGGTGCCTGACGACGCCGGGCCGGGTCAGCTAGAATATATATATATATATATATATATATATATATATATATATATATATATATATATATATATATATATATATATATATATATATAAATCTTGCTCCGCGGCGAAGCTTTACGGACGTGATTCGTAATCCCGTATACCAGGGTTCGAAACACAGCGGCGTTGGTTTTTTCGAAAAAGGTATAGGTGTCGGTCGTTCAGAAAGCAATGACAAACTATTGAACGTAAACCTTGCTCAGGAATCACGAACACCCAGAATGCTGGGGTTGACTGCTACGTCCTGTGAAGGACATGCAACAGAATTTGTAAATACATATATCTTCGAGCAAAAACAATGCATGGGTTTGGTTTGTCAACTGAAACATTTAAACAACCCGTCGTAATTTGGGGGTGACGGGTTCCAATCCGGCTAATATAGCTTTGAACTTTTCTAGTCTTGCGTATCTTCCAATGCTTACATATTTTTGCGCCTACTATCAGTGCCAATCAACATCCGTGAATTTATTTCTCAGGCTACATCATGACCTCAGTGAGTACCCATGGATTGCTATTTCTGTGTGCAGAGCACATATGACTCCAGAAGTCACCGGTTAATATATAAGGTCACTGTGCTGACTCACGTTGTCATTGACTGAGGCATCAAACACATCATTCTGCTGACTTAGGCAGTGTTAGGGCATCAAGTTCTTCAACTTGCTGACTCCTCGTAAAATGATGTAATGTACGAAACCAGCGACCAGGCAATCACACAAGTCAGAGTTACAGAAGTAAACACGCGTGTCTTATTACAAATATGTCTCCAATGTCTACTTCACCCGTCTATCATCTATGAGTGCTCATCAGCAACTGTTCATGTGTGTTGGTGCTATTCCAATATCTCACCGGGTACCCAAATGTGCACGGAAACAATCGGCGACCCGGGTTTATCTTGTATAAATCATCTCACGTTTATAACTGTATAGAGCGTTACACCCGTCAAGAGGTCTTTGTTGTAATTGGAACGGAGAAGATGGAGAGGGGAAGTTATGGAGAAGATGGTGAGGCTGGGCGACCGTTTCTCTTCTTCGTTGTTAGGAAAGGTGAGAAGGTTGAGTGAAAAGGTATTTGACGTTCAGAATTATGAAACATAATGAAAGACGCGTGCTTCCCATTACATTTAATACAGATCATAAATAAAGACACTCGGTCAGTTCGTGTCTTAACTACCGACGGGCCGACCCACTAAACGACTGACTTCTTTCTGACAGTTTCTCCTATTTCACAGTGGCAGTGAAGTTGGCAGATTTCAACAAAGAAAATAACAGTCTCCCTCGTCTAAATAGATCCCCAGCAAACATTGAATCGTCGTTTGAACAAACAGATGTCAGTATTTATTTTAGCCACCTCGGCTTTTCACAACTCGGCCATCTTGCAAAGTGAAATAATTTGGCGCGGTGAGATGTGAGGCGGTCGTTTGAACTTGTGAGGATGGGGTTGTGTTTAAACATGGGGGATCGAGGCCGTCTGCTTTATAGCAGCGTGCACACACGCACAGACACACACACACACACAGAGCGAGAGAGAGAGAGAGAGAGAGAGAGAGAGAGAGAGAGAGAGAGAGAGAGAGAGAGAGAGAGAGATGAATACAGGTACATGTAGGTGTGCATCCGTTTACTTGTCCGTGTGTCCGTGTGCTGGTGAGTCCTCGTGATTGCCTTTAGAACCAAGGAACAGATGGGCTTACAGCAGCCAGTCCCCCCCCCCCTCACCCCAGCCGCCTACACACGCCCTTTAGCACACAGCCGGGTACATGTTTATAGTTCCGCATGTTTATAGTTCCGCATGTTTATAGTTCCACATGTTTATAGTTCCGCGTGTTTATAGTTCCGCGTGTTTATAGTTCCGCATGTTTATAGTTCCACATGTTTATAGTTCCGCGTGTTTATAGTTCCGCGTGTTTATAGTTCCACATGTTTATAGTTCCACGTGTTTATAGTTCCGCGTGTTTATAGTTCCGCATGTTTATAGTTCCACATGTTTATAGTTCCGCGTGTTTATAGTTCCACATGTTTATAATTCCACATGTTTATAGTTCCGCGTGTTTATAGTTCCGCATGTTTAAAGTTCCGCGTGTTTATAGTTCCGCATGTTTATAGTTCCACATGTTTATAGTTCCGCGTGTTTATAGTTCCGCATGTTTATAGTTCCACATGTTTATAGTTCCACATGTTTATAGTTCCGCGTGTTTATAGTTCCGCATGTTTATAGGTCCACATGTTTATAGTTCCGCGTGTTTATAGTTCCGCATGTTTATAGTTCCACAGGTTTATAGTTCCGCGTGTTTATAGTTCCGCGTGTTTATAGTTCCACATGTTTATAGTTCCACATGTTTATAGTTCCGCGTGTTTATAGTTCCGCATGTTTATAGTTCCACAGGTGTATAGTTCCGCGTGTTTATAGTTCCGCGTGTTTATAGTTCCGCATGTTTATAGTTCCACATGTTTATAGTTCCGCGTGTTTATAGTTCCGCATGTTTATAGTTCCACATGTTTATAGTTCCGCGTGTTTATAGTTCCGCATGTTTATAGTTCCACAGGTGTATAGTTCCGCGCGTTTATAGTTCCACATGTTTATAGTTCCACATGTTTATAGTTCCGCGTGTTTATAGTTCCACATGTTTATAGTTCCACATGTTTATAGTTCCACATGTTTATAGTTCCGCGTGTTTATAGTTCCACAGGTGTATAGTTCCGCGTGTTTATAGTTCCGCATGTTTATAGTTCCACATGTTTATAGTTCCGCGTGTTTATAGTTCCGCATGTTTATAGTTCCACATGTTTATAGTTCCGCGTGTTTATAGTTCCGCATGTTTATAGTTCCACATGTTTATAGTTCCGCATGTTTATAGTTCCACATGTTTATAGTTCCGCGTGTTAATAGTTCCACAGGTGTATAGTTCCGCGTGTTTATAGTTCCACATGTTTATAGTTCCGCGTGTTTATAGTTCCGCATGTTTATAGTTCCACATGTTTATAGTTCCGCGTGTTTATAGCTCCGCATGTTTATAGTTCCACAGGTGTATAGTTCCGCGTGTTTATAGTTCCGCGTGTTTATAGTTCCACATGTTTATAGTTCCACATGTTTATAGTTCCACATGTTTATAGTTCCGCGTGTTTATAGTTCCGCGTGTTTATAGTTCCGCGTGTTTATAGTTCCGCGTGTTTATAGTTCCACGTGTTTATAGTTCCACGTGTTTATAGTTCCGCATGTTTATAGTTCCGCGTGTTTATAGTTCCACAGGTGTATAGTTCCGCGTGTTTATAGTTCCGCATGTTTATAGTTCCGCGTGTTTATAGTTCCGCGTGTTTATAGTTCCGCGTGTTTATAGTTCCACGTGTTTATAGTTCCACGTGTTTATAGTTCCGCATGTTTATAGTTCCGCGTGTTTATAGTTCCACAGGTGTATAGTTCCGCAGGTGTATAGTTCCGCGTGTTTATAGTTCCGCATGTTTATAGTTCCGCGTGTTTATAGTTCCGCATGTTTATAGTTCCACAGGTGTATAGTTCCACATGTTTATAGTTCCACAGGTGTATAGTTCCACAGGTGTATAGTTCCACACGTGTATAGTTCCACATGTTTATAGTTCCACATGTTTATAGTTCCACATGTTTATAGTTCCGCATGTTTATAGTTCCGCAGGTGTATAGTTCCACATGTTTATAGTTCCACATGTTTATAGCTCCGCATGTTTATAGTTCCGCATGTTTATAGTTCCGCAGGTGTATAGTTCCACAGGTGTATAGTTCCACAGGTGTATAGTTCCACAGGTGTATAGTTCCACAGGTGTATAGTTCCACAGGTTTATAGTTCCACATGTTTATAGTTCCACATGTTTATAGTTCCACATGTTTATAGTCCCACATGTTTATAGTTCCACATGTTTATAGTTCCACATGTGTATAGTTCCACATGTTTATAGTTGTGCATGTTTATAGTTCCGCATGTTTATAGTTCCGCATGTTTATAGTTCCGCATGTTTATAGTTCCACAGGTGTATAGTTCCACAGGTGTATAGTTCCACATGTTTATAGTTCCACATGTTTATAGTTCCACATGTTTATAGTTCCACATGTTTATAGTTCCGCATGTTTATAGTTCCGCATGTTTATAGTTCCGCATGTTTATAGTTCCAAATGTTTATAGTTCCAAATGTTTATAGTTCCACATGTTTATAGTTCCACATGTTTATAGTTCCACAAGTGTATAGTTCCACATGTTTATAGTTCCACATGTTTATAGTTCCACATGTTTATAGTTCCGCATGTTTATGGTTCCGCATGTTTATAGTTCCGCATATTTATAGTTCCGCATGTTTATAGTTCCGCATGTTTATAGTTCCGCATGTTTATAGTTCCAAATGTTTATAGTTCCATATGTTTATAGTTCCACATGTTTATAGTTCCACATGTTTATAGTTCCACATGTTTATAGTTCCACATGTGTATAGTTCCACATGTTTATAGTTCCACATGCTTATAGTTCCACATGTTTATAGTTCCACATATTTATAGTTCCACATGTTTATAGTTCCACAGGTGTATAGTTCCACATGTTTATAGTTCCACATGTGTATAGTTCCACATGTTTATAGTTCCACATGTTTATAGTTCCACATGTTTATAGTTCCGCATGTTTATAGTTCCACGTGTTTATAGTTCCACATGTTTATAGTTCCACGTGTTTATAGTTCCACATGTTTATAGTTTTGCATGTTTATAGTTCCACAGGTGTATAGTTCCGCGTGTTTATAGTTCCACATGTTTATAGTTCCGCGTGTTTATAGTTCCGCATGTTTATAGTTCCACATGTTTATAGTTCCGCGTGTTTATAGTTCCGCATGTTTATAGTTCCACAGGTGTATAGTTCCGCGTGTTTATAGTTCCGCGTGTTTATAGTTCCACATGTTTATAGTTCCACATGTTTATAGTTCCGCGTGTTTATAGTTCCACATGTTTATAGTTCCGCATGTTTATAGTTCCACGTGTTTATAGTTCCACGTGTTTATAGTTCTGCATGTTTATAGTTCCACATGTTTATAGTTCCGCGTGTTTATAGTTCCGCATGTTTATAGTTCCACATGTTTATAGTTCCACGTGTTTATAGTTCCGCATGTTTATAGTTCCACAGGTGTATAGTTCCGCGTGTTTATAGTTCCACATGTTTATAGTTCCACGTGTTTATAGTTCCGCGTGTTTATAGTTCCGCGTGTTTATAGTTCCGCGTGTTTATAGTTCCGCGTGTTTATAGTTCCGCGTGTTTATAGTTCCGCGTGTTTATAGTTCCGCGTGTTTATAGTTCCGCGTGTTTATAGTTCCACATGTTTATAGTTCCACATGTTTATAGTTCCACATGTTTATAGTTCCACATGTTTATAGTTCCACAGGTGTATAGTTCCGCGTGTTTATAGTTCCGCATGTTTATAGTTCCACATGTTTATAGTTCCGCGTGTTTATAGTGCCGCATGTTTATAGTTCCACAGGTGTATAGTTCCACATGTTTATAGTTCCACATGTGTATAGTTCCGCATGTTTATAGTTCCACAGGTGTATAGTTCCACAGGTGTATAGTTCCACATGTTTATAGTTCCACATGTTTACAGTTCCACATGTTTATAGTTCCACATGTTTATAGTTCCGCATGTTTATAGTTCCGCATGTTTATAGTTCCGCATGTTTATAGTTCCAAATGTTTATAGTTCCAAATGTTTATAGTTCCACATGTTTATAGTTCCACATGTTTATAGTTCCACATGTTTATAGTTCCACATGTTTATAGTTCCACATGTTTATAGTTCCACATGTTTATAGTTCCACATATTTATAGTTCCACATGTTTATAGTTCCACAGGTGTATAGTTCCACATGTTTATAGTTCCACATGTGTATATTTCCACATGTTTATAGTTCCACATGTTTATAGTTCCACATGTTTATAGTTCCGCATGTTTATAGTTCCACGTGTTTATAGTTCCACGTGTTTATAGTTCCACATGTTTATAGTTTCACATGTTTATAGTTTTGCATGTTTATAGTTCCGCATGTTTATAGTTCCGCATGTGTATAGTTCCACATGTTTATAGTTCCACATGTTTATAGTTCCACATGTTTATAGTTCCACATGTTTACAATTTCTCACTCCACATGCTCATCCTTCCACGTGTGCAAAACACGTGTATGGTTACATATGTTTGGTTGGTTATTTGGTCGGCTGACCGGTTCTATGGCTCCTTGGTTGCTTGGTTTGCGGGTAGAGTTGTTGGTTGGCTGACCGGTTCGATGGTTGCTTGGTTGCTTGGTTTGCGGGTAGAGTTATTGGTTGGCTGACTGGTTTGGTGGTTCGTTTGATGAATTGTTGCTTGGGTTGCGGGTAGGGTGGTTGATTGACTGACTGGTTTGGTGGTTCGTTGAATGGTTGGTTACTTGATTTGTGGGTAGGGTGGTTGGTTGGCTGACTGGTTTGGTGGTTCATTGGATGGATGGTTGCTTGGTTTGTGGTAAGGGTGATTGGTTGGCTGAATGGTTTAGTGATTGGTTGGATGGTTGGTTGCTTGGTTTGTGGGTAGGGTGGTTGGTTGGGTGACTGGTTTGATGGTTGGTTGGTTGCTTCGTTTGTGGGTAAGGTGGTTGGTTGGCTGACTGGTTCGATGGTTGCTTGGTTTGTGAGTAGGGTTGTTGGTTGGATGATTGGGTTGATGGTTGGTTGGTTGCTTGGTTTGTGGGTAGGATAGTTGGTTGGCTGACTGGTTTGGTGGTTGCTTCGTTGCTTGGTTTTTGGGTAGGGTGGTTGGTTGGCTGACTGGTTTGGTGGTTGGTTCGTTGCTTGGTTTTTGGGTAGGGTGGTTGGTTGACTGAATGGTTTGATGGTTGTTTGGTTGCTTGGTTTGTGGGTAGGGTGGTTGGTTGGCTGACTGGTTCGATGGTTGCTTCGTTGGCTGCTTGATTGGTTAGTTCGTTGATTGGTTGGCTGCTTGCATTGTTGGTTAGTTGCTTGGTTGCTTATTAGTTGATTGGTTGTTTGGTTGCTTAGTTAGTTGTTTGGTTGTTTGGTTGCTTAGCTAGTTGGTTGGTTGCTTAGTTGGTTGGTCCGTTGCCTACTTGGTTGGTTGACTGCCTAGTTGGCTGATTGGTTGCTAAGTTAGTTGATTGTTTGAATAGTTGGTTGGTTGGCTGCCTAATTGGTTGGCTGCCTAGTTGGTTGGCTGCCTAGTTGGTTGGCTGCCTAGTTGGTTGGCTGTCTAGTTGGTTGGCTGCCTAGTTTGTTGGTTGCCTAGTTGGTTGGTTGTGAGCCATCAGGAAGACTGAGCTATAACCATTTATTCCGGTATATTGTGGTTCAGATTCTGGAAGTCCAGGAAAATGGCTTGTGTCTGCCGGAGTAGGGATGCTTGTATCTGCCGGAGTGAGGATGTATCTGCCGGAGTGGGGAGTCTGTAGACATTCTGGGAGTCCAGAAAAATGGCTTGTATCTGCCGGAGTGGGGATGTATCTGCCGGAGTGGGGATATGTCTGCCGGAGTGGGGATGTGTCTGCCGGAGTGGGGATGTGTCTGCCGGAGTGGGGATGTATCTGCCGGAGTAGGGAGGTATCTGCCGGAGTGGGGATGTATTTGCCGGAATGGGGATGTATTTGCCGGAATGGGGATGTGTCTGCCGGAGTGGAGATGTATCTGCCGAAGTGGTAATGTATCTGCCGCAGTGGGGAGGTATCTGCCGGAGTGGTGATGTATCTGTCGGAGTGGTGATGTATCTGCCGGAGTGGGGATGTATCTACCGGAGTGGGGATGCTGTAGACATTCACCGGACTGAGCTACATCCCTCTCTGTCCCCACTCCAAGCCCAGAAACCCTCGCGGTGTGCAATACCGGTACTAGATTGTTACAGACATTTCAACCAGACAGACATTTCATCCAGACAGACATTTCATTCAGACAGATATTTCATCCAGACATAAATTTCATCCATTAGACATTGCTTCTTTAAGTCAGATGCGTCATCTTTCAGACAGACATTTTACGTACCAGACATTGACAAGCTTTGTATCTTCCAGACAGACATTGGTCTCCCAGAACATTCGTGGATCTACTGTCCGGGCAGAGAATACCAACAATAGATAACTTATTGACCTGTTTCTGAAACATCCCTAGCTAGTGCTTAGCGCGTGGATAAGATGTCAATTCTGTCTGATGTTCATGACTGTCCGATGTATGATGTTCATGACTGTCCGGTGTCTGATGACTTTCTGCATGGACTCACCTAATACTGCAGTCTGTTCATAACCTCCGATGTCTGAAGAGCCCGTATGGACATCACATCACATTTGCTGGAGTCTAGATACCAGCTCGATACTCAGGCTAGAGAATGCATTAGAGAACGAACATACATACAACATGCTTTAGGATCTGTCACCATGGGTGCACTCCGCTTGTGAACACTGAGCACGAGTAGTTTTGTCCGGAGAGCAGTGGTGTAATCTCTTCCCGAGTCTATGATCTACCAAAACTCCGTCACTATTTTTAACGAGCAATTGTCTCCCTTATTGTACCGGAAGTCTCTTGTTACGAGCATCCTTCCTGATGAACAGCCAAGCAGGACCCTCATCGCCTGATCCAGGGCGCTGATAACATCGTCTTCACAAACCGGAAACAGTGCAACTGCCTGGAAACATGGTATGACGCATCATCATCAAGTGCCCTGCCAGCTGGGGTAGGCGTTCATGGCTCTCCACAGATCTGGGTCCTTGGTGTTCTGGATCAACTCTGCTGATGATGTCCCTCTATGTCACTGTCTCAATCCGTCCAGCATCATTTATCCTGGTCTACCGCAGACTCTTTGCCCACTGATTCTTCTAGTTGTCACGATGTTCTCCAATGCCTCACTTATCATCACACGATTTTCCCACTGAGCCTTCTAGTTGTCACGATGTTCTCCAATGCCTCACTTACCATCACATGCCCAAAGAATGTTATTTATCTGTTTCTTATAGTTGTATATATTGTTATAGTTTCATTACCCTTTTAGGGCAATGTTGTTGGTTACTCTGTCAATCCAAGGTATTTTTCTCAGGAACCACTTCTTTGTTGCTTCCAAGCTCTTCCTAATTTAGTTACTCACGTCCCATGATTCCCCGCCATACAACAAACCAGGTTCCATCAAACATGTAAGCACTCCCCGCCATACAACAAACCAGGTTCCATCAAACATGTAAGCACTCCCCGCCATACAACAAACCAGGTTCCATCAAACATGTAAGCACTCCCCGCCATACAACAAAACAGGTTCCATCAAACATGTAAGCACTCCCCGCCATACAACAAAACAGGTTCCATCAAACATGTAAGCACTCCCTGGAATATGTAAACCAACAACAGTGTAAGTGGAACAGGTCAGATTTACAAGACCGCAAACACAAGCCACAAAAAGAACGTCGCGGTTAGAAAGCTTTCGTCAGCACACACATACACGACACAACCAAACAACTGCATGAAAAACACACGAAAAAGCCACTTAGCTTGTAGAATGAGGGTGTTTGTACGAGTACCAGAAGTGGTTGGAAATATGGGGTACTTCTTGAATCCAGGCTAGAAGAGGAGGGACCAACTAATCCCGTATCTATTTATATAAGTAAACGAACAAACGAATGAACGAGCTTTGAAAGGGTCGAGAATTGGGCACGTAAGCCCGTCTGACATTCTGTCCTTCTGACCTCTGCCCTTATACATTATTTTTTGAATACATCACTTATGCGACCAATCACAGACAACAAGACCAGGAACAATATATGCATTTTAAACGCACGGGAAGTGCGCCCCAATCACGGCCACCAGGCTCACAAACATCGATTATTGTCCTGGCAATTGTTGCTGGCCAGGGAAGATAACTATACCACAGGTGGGGGGGACAATTAATATACTACGATTATTATTATTATTATTATTATTATTATTATTATTATTATTATTATTATTATTACTATTATTATTGTTTGTTTTTTTTTTAAAATTAAACGGTGGGGCATTTAGTTTGTACTGAGATAGTTTTCAAATAGGTTGTGATTGTGTGTATAGAGGTTGTGATTTTATGCACAGAGGTTGTGATTGTATGTACAGAGGGTGTGATTGTATGTACAGAGGTTGTGATTGTATTACAGAGGTTATGATTGTATGTACAGAGGTTGTGATTGTATTACAGAGGTTATGATTGTATGTACAGAGGTTGTGATTGTATTACAGAGGTTATGATTGTATGTACAGAGGTTGTGATTGTATTACAGAGGTTATGATTGTATGTACAGAGGTTGTGATTGTATTACAGAGGTTATGATTGTATGTACAGAGGTTGTGATTGTATTACAGAGGTTATGATTGTATGTACAGAGGTTGTGATTGTATTACAGAGGTTATGATTGTATGTACAGAGGTTGTGATTGTATTACAGAGGTTATGATTGTATGTACAGAGGTTGTGATTGTATTACAGAGGTTATGATTGTATGTACAGAGGTTGTGATTGTATTACAGAGGTTATGATTGTATACAGAGGTTGTGATTGTATGTGCAGAGGTTGTGAATATGTGTACAGAAGTTGTGATTGTATTACAGAGGTTTTGATTGTATGCACAGAGGTTGTGATTATATGTACAGAAGTTGTGATTTTATGTACGTAGGTTGTGATTGTATGTACAGAGGTTGTGAATGTGTGTACAGAGTTTGTGATTTTATGTACAGAGGTTGTGATTGTATGTACAAAGGTTGTGATTGTATGTACCGAGGTTGGTGGTGTCTTTGACTGGTTGCGGAAGAGCAAAAACAAAACAAGGCTGTAACATATTTCTATAGATGAGACAAGAAATACTACACATAACTGTAGCAGGTTCAACTCCTCCACCGGTTAGTTGGACCACAATTTTGACTTCTCGCCCTTGACTTCGGGACGTAAATTATAAGCACCCCAGAAGTCGGAGTGGGTTCGCCAGATGGCGAGGGACACCGGTAATAGGGAAAGCTAACCCACAAGCTAAAATCAGTCCGGTTCACTAGAACAAGTAACATGTGTGTGGACTACGCTTGAGTTCAAAGAGAACGGGGGAAAAAAAATCTCTACCGGGACTCTCAAGTGTCCAGGCCGTGTAGCGTCACATCTGCCTTGCCTTAAGTGCGGGCGCACTGAGCGAACAATGCTCGGTGACGTGTTGGCATCGATCCTTGACTAAACTGGAATTATTGATATGTGTGACCGCCATGATCAAACCCATTCATTTCAAGGTGAACATGGCTGCTCACGGGCCTCTCAGCAAACACACCCCAGTGGTGATGGGCGATCAATGGATCTCACACGGCCGGTGTGTGGGGGAGGGACTACATGATGTACTGTGTGGGAGCAGGACTAGATGATCTATATGTGGGAGCGAGACTACATGATGTTCTGTGTGGGAACGGGACTACACAATGTTTTGTGTGGGAGTGGGACTACATGATGTTATGTGTGGGAGCGGGACTACATGATGTTCTGTGTGGGAGTGGGACTACATGATGTTCTGTGTGGGACAGTCCTTCGAGTCGGACAATGACTCTTTGGCATTAGTCTGGTTAAGTCCACGTAAACATGTTTATTTAACGCTACTCCACAGCTAAACTATCATCAGATTGTTGCTTCACTCATCACTCACTCACTCACTCACTCACTCACTCACTCACTCACTCACTCACCCACCCACCCACTCACTCACTCACTCACCCACCCACTCACTCACTCACTCACAAACTCACGGATTCACTCATTAATTAAATCATCCATTCCCTCATCAACCCGCCCACTAAATCTCTCATCTATCCACTCAATCATTCAATATTATTCATCAGTTCACTCAATCATGCATTCACCCATCTACTTACCAATTAACACACTCACGCACCCACACACCCCCTCATTTACCCACCCACACCCTTCTTAATCACCCAACTACCCAATCGTCAATTCACGAGCACACACACACACACACACACACACACACACACACATACACACACATACACACACATACTAGCTGACCCACTCACCCACCCATTCACCAGTAACTCAACCCGTCTCTTGAAAGATATATCTCCAATCTTGTGGCGCACAAACTCTTCTACCCTGAGATATATCTCCAGTCGTGTGACGCACAAACTCTTCTATCCTGAGATATATCTCCAATCTTGTGGCGCACAAACTCTTCTACCCTGAGATATATCTCCAGTCGTGTGACGCACAAACTCTTCTATCCTGAGATATATCTCCAATCCTGTGACGCACAAACTCTTCTATCCTGAGATATACCTCCAGTCTTGTGACGCACAAACTTTTCTATCCTGAGATATATCTCCAGTCTTGTGACGCACAAACTCTTCTATCCTGAGATGTATCTCCAGTCTTGTGACGCACAAACTCTTCTATCCTGAGATGTATCTCCAGTCTTGTGACGCACAAACTCTTCTATCCTGAGATGTATCTCCAGTCTTGTGACGCACAAACTCTTCTATCCTGAGATGTATCTCCAGTCTTGTGACGCACAAACTCTTCTATCCTGAGATGTATCTCCAATCTTGTGACGCACAAACTCTTCTATCCTGAGATATATCTCCAGTCTTGTGACGCACAAACTCTTCTATCCTGAGATGTATCCCCAATCTTGTGACGCACAAACTCTTCTATCCTGAGATATATCTCCAGTCTTGTGACGCACAAACTCTTCTATCCTGAGATGTATCTCCAATCTTGTGACGCACAAACTCTTCTATCCTGAGATATATCTCCAGTCTTGTGACGCACAAACTCTTCTATCCTGAGATGTATCTCCAATCTTGTGACGCACAAACTCTTCTATCCTGAGATATATCTCCAGTCTTGTGACGCACAAACTCTTTTATCCTGAGATATATCTCTAGTCTTGTGACGCACAAACTCTTTTATCCTGAGATGTGCAGGTATCTTACACGAGACTTTCGTTGTCCCTAAAGAGGTTAAAGCAACTTCGTAATCTGGTGTAATTGATGTCTCCTTTCCCCTCAATCAATCACTCAATCACTCAATCACTCAATCAATCAATCAATCAGGTGCCGTCTCTACAACGAAGGTTTGCTGCAATGGATCTCCAACACTGTCTGTCTCTCGCCCTGACTGTACATTCTGTCAGATTCCTGTTCGTCCAACTGTGATGTTATCTTCCCACTTGTACCGTTGTCTACCTCTTGCTCGCTTGCCTTCAGCCTTACCCTCCCCACACGAAATCCCAAGGAAATAAAAAATAAAAAATCGTCGGCTCGAGGGAGATTCGACGACATTACCCCTGCGTTGGTAGCCACCCCGCCACAATGGCTGCCCCAGGGTTTGGAGTGTCAACATTGCGGGTGTTTTGTATTGATGCAGAAAACAAATCCGGGGAGGTAGACAACAAGCGAGGTGTCGAACCTTACCTTTCACGATAGAAGGCCACCTTACGAACCACTCTCCTCACCACCAGGCGGCCGAGAGACCCCAGACATAACACATACACAGCCTGGGAGATCTGGCTGGATGCAAAGCACCATTGATTTGTCTCCGTGGCCAGGTATGAATGAAGATGCTGTATTGATTCTGGCATGAATGAATGGCCGTAGCCTGGGCTGCGAGGGGTTGGGGTGGAGACGAGCCTACAGACACTGTTGTACCACTGTTGGTCGTCAAACATGGCGTGCGTGCATGTGTGAGTGAGTATCTTTCACGTGAAGGTACAATCACGTAATGCATTTTGTACAGCATGTCTTTCATGTATTCTTCCACCTGTCTAGGTAACAGTTCATTTACCTACATATACGCGTACCTACCTACTTACCTAAACTTACCTACCTGTCTACCTATGTAACTACCTACCAACACACGTCCTTACCTGCCTACTATAATTACTACCTATCTGTCTACCTACATACTTATCACCACACCTACATATCTATCCCCCTACAAACACACTACCTACCTACCTACCTACGTAACTACCTACCATCATATCTACCTACTTGCCTACCTACCTATCAACACACCTACATGCCTAACTTCCTAACAACACATTACCAACCTACGTACTTATCAATACACGTACTACTTATACGCAAGCTACATACCCAAACGCCCACCTACCTACCTACTTGCCTACCTACCTACATAACCACACACCTACCGATGTACAGATCTGTCTATCTGACTGATTGTCTGTCTGCCGTCCCACCTGCCGCCTGTCTTTCTGTTTGTTATATGTATGTCTGTATGTTTCATTCTGTCGGTCAGCCTACCTTTATGTATGTATCGGTTTGTCGGTCTGTATGTCTGTCTATATGTCTGTGTCTGTCTGCCGTCCTGCCTGACTGTCTGTCTACATGTATGTCTGTCTATATGTCTGCGTCTGTCTGTCGTCCTGTCTGTCTGTGTCTGTCGTCCTGTCTGTCTGTCTGTCGTCCTGTCTGTCTGTGTCTGCCGTACTGCCTGCCTGTATATATGTATGTCTGTATGCTTGTCTATAAGTCTGTGTCTGTCTGCCGTACTACGTGTATGTGTCCATCTGCCTTCCTGTCTGTCTATATGTATGTCTGCCTATATGTATGTATGTGTGTGTGTGTGTGTGTGTGTGTGTGTGTGTGTGTGTGTGTATCTGTCGTCCTGCATCTTTGTGTCTGTCTGCCGTCCTGCCTGTCTGTCTATATGTATGTCTGCCTATATGTCTGTGTGTGTGTGTGCCTGTCTGTCTGTCGTCGTGCCTCTCTATGTCTGTCTGCCGTCCTGCTTGTCTGTCTATACTATGCGTGTCTGTCTGTCTTCTGTCTGTCGCCCAGCCTCTCTGTGTCTGTTTGCCGTTCTGCCTGTCTGTCTATATTTATGTCTGTATGTCTGCATATATGTATGTGTGTCTGTCTGTCTGTCTGCCGTCCTGCCGGCCTGTCTGTCTGTTTAATGTCCTGAATACCCGCCAGGAAACAAACATGGCAAGACAAGACAATGAAGGTAACAGTCCGGTAAGGAGGCGGCCACCATCCCCCAGGTAGAGACACTCGCCGTGGACGAGGCTGTAACCCGGCCGCAGTGGTTGTGACAGCTCCATGAACACGGCAAATCCTTGTCTCGTTCGCGTCTTTGTTGTGGAACCATCCATCATCCCGCAAGGGGAACATGGCAGGAACTTGTTGGGAACATCAACAAACTGCAGCCGCCTCGCTCCACTTGTCATATCCTTACACCGGGTGACGTTCTGGCCAGGCCGCGCTCGTAAACAAACAAATACAGACACGCTCGTTGGTCAAACAGTGCAACAAGAAGACTTCCAACCCACACGAGAAAACAGAGAGGGTAGGAAGTCACATCTTAGTGCAGGACGTTTCAATCAACACTAGCATTTATTGGCTGTTTGTGATTTACCGAGCAAGTTAGTTCTGCAGTTTGCCATTCTAAGAATATCTTGGATACAGAAGAGAATACATGCATCCATACGACAAGAGCCGAACATTGAAGAATATTCGCTACTAAAGACGATAAAGCAAAGAAAATTGAAATATTTTTGTCACTTGAAACGTCACGAAAGTTTGGAGAGAACAATAATGGAAGGGTATATGTCCGGGAAGAGAAGAAGAGGAAGGCCAAAGAAAAGATGGGTGCAGGATGTAGCAGATGATATCCATATGGGTGTATTGGACGTGGGACAGTTTGCTTATGACCGAGGAGTTTTCCGGACGATTGTTATGGTAGCGAGGTTCTGCAAAGGATATGTTACTGAATGAATGAGTTAGCCATAACATTCTAACCGGCCGATGCATTAACTAACTTTGGGATAAACATTCTCCAGCTGAAGGTTAAACATAATCTCGCTACATATTAATCCTTCTCTCAATATAGGTTAAACATTATCTTGTTTTGGGTTAAATAATTAGGCGCCGTATTTATAAATCTCTCTCGCTATATGGTAAATATTATAATGATATATGTTAAACATTCTTCCACTAATGTCTAAATATTCTCTCGCTATAAATTAATCATCTCTCACTAAAGTATAAATATTCTCTCACCGGGGGTTAAATATTCTCTGGTTATATATTATAGATTTGTTTTCGCATATCCTTTACAGGACATCGCTGTCAACACCAGCATTATAATGCTGTCAACAATTACTGGATACAAATTAAACATTCCCATGTTTAGGTTAGCCGGATCCGTGGTGTAGGTGTTACGAATGCAATTCGTAATCCCGCAAACCGAGTTCGAAACACAGCAGCAGGCGATTTAGAACCAGACCGGCTTGCGTTGGTTTTCATACAATGGTATGAGTACCGGTCGTTCAGAAAGCAATGGCAAACTACTGAACGTAAACTTCTCCAGGAATCACGAACAGCCAAAACATCCTGGAGTTGACTGCAACGTCTTGTGTAAAGGATATGCAACTAACTTGTTTGATGTATTGGTTAAACGTGTGATTTGTTTGATGTATAGGTTAAACGTGTTTACGTTAAAGATGATTTAGCTATAGATTTAACTATTTCTCGGTAAAAGTTCAGCATGCTTTCGCTATAGGTTGAGCATAGCTGGTTATAGATTAATCATTTAGATGACTAGAGAATCAATCAGTCAATCAATCATGTGCCATGCCGGAAAGCGTGGGCGGTTATGACTCGCCATTTTACTCGATCACCAGCGTCGTGGATCAGCTCAGTGTTCCTGTCTCGTTCATACCATGTGGCCAAGCCATCCAGGTATTTTCCTCTCGGTCTTCCTCTTGGTCTGTTCCCTTCGATCTTGCCAGTTGTCACTAAGTTCTCCAATCCATTTCTTCTCATAACATGTCCAAAAAATCTTGACTGTCTACGTCTAATATCTCTAATCAATTTACGATTTTTATTTGTCTCCTGTAGTACTTGGTCATTGGTTTTTCTGTCTGCCCATGGTATTCTTTGCATTTTCCTCAGAAACCACATTTCTGCAGCCATCAGATGGTTTTCAGCTTGATTGCTCATTGTCCAAGTTTCACATCCATACAAAAGAACAGGCTCTATGTACCCCCTCAACACTCTTTTTCTCTTTTCAATTGATATCTTTTTATTGGGCACAATGTCTTTCATCTTGCTAAAGGCTACTTTCGCCATGTCGATTCTTGTTCTAATCTCTTCAAGGCATCTCCCATCAGATGTTATGACTGTTCCGAGATAATTATACCGATTAACTTGTTGAAGAATAGTGCATTTATAATCTAATCAATTAATTCGGCATAGACTAATCACTTCCTTCATAGCTGGTTTATCGGTTTCCTCGCTATATGTTAATTATTTCACTCATAGTATGTTAATCATGCCCCTCTTTATATGTTAATAATGTCCCTCACTTTATCTTCATCATCTCTATCGCTATATGTTAATCATTTCCCTCACTATATGGTAATAATTTCCCTTGCTGTATGTTAATTATTTCCATCGCTTTATGCGAATCATTTCCCTCGCTATATGTTAATCATTTCCCTCGCTATATGTTAATCATTTCCCTCTCTATATGTTAATCATTTCCCTCGCTATATGTTAATTATTTCCCTCACTTTATGTTAATAATTTCCCTCTCTGTATGTTAATCATTTCCCTCTCTATATGTTAATAATTTCCCTCTCTGTGTTAATTATTCCACGGGATAAAAGTTTAGAATCCCTCTCAGTGTTCTCAAACTGGCACGCGATACCCCGTGAACGTGGTGCATGGTCTGAGATTTAAAACACATTGAAATCCTTCTCCTTCCGTATGTAACTGGCAAATGAACGAGTTCAGGAACATAATATCAAAGATGTATTCTTGAAGTAATGAAAACACAACGACATTGGTGCTTTAGAGTGGCCTTACGATATGAAGAAGCGTCAAAGAGTTGAGTTGCGCTGAGTGGGGCCAAGAACCGACATTACCGCACTTGGGACATTCCCATACGGGCTCTGTCCTCATCTACAACAGCCAGCGAAGAGTACCAATACTAATGGTACCGGTAGCAGTCTGATTATGTTTCCATCTGGCTTTTGCTGGGAGTTTGGAGTGTCGACCAGATCCTCTGCAGCACTTTTCTCCCCAAGCCGTGTTGATCTGTCTGTGCTTCTGCAGTATACTCAGCATCCCACCGGGCCCCGACCACATCTGCCTTATCACGCACCAATACCCCGCCAAGGGGTGCAGATCCAGCCAATCTGTCCACCTGCTCGTCAACCCATCATCAAAGACAGTACCAGAGACGAAAAACTATTGGTGGAAAGGAAGAAAAGGTAGACAAGGTGGCTGATACAACAGGCACGCACAGACCTATCAATGCTGACACGTGGACATAGCCAGCGACATGAGACAGACAACAATCGAATGATCTGGAACAGAACTCGAGACCAGTTAGTAGGACATGGTATATCTGGATCTTTCTGTCTGTCTGTTGTCTAATGCAGGGGTCACCAATCTAGACCCGCGGGTCAGATCCGGCCCGCGACGTCAGTTCATCAGGCTCGCCGACGGTACTCGAATTTGCTTGATAAAACGTATGAAAGACGAGACGTTGTGATACAAATTAAATTTAAATATTATGTTTAGAATACTAGGAGATCTTCACACGTGCGGGGACCTCCTGACTGTTATGTGCCTTAAATTTACTATCGTAATTTTAAATTACTGTTTTTGATTGTTTATTGTAATGTTTGCTTATTTCGCGCCATTCCAAGTCCTTCCCCGACTCGTGGCAGCTCCCCCTACGTTCTGACGTTACCAAGATTTCCATGGCAACACACACAAACACGCATCTTTACCTCCCCCAGATGCGTTCGGCTGTCAACACAGGTCTGACGCGCCAGAAATATTTATATCTTTTTGCCTGTCATCCATTTTATAGGTATGTGACAAGGATTTCTTTGTTTGGTGGTAATAGGTAAGTGAACTTCAAGTGTGAATAGAGGCAATAAAGTAGCGACAATAGCATTAAAATGCCACAGAAGCCTCATGTTATTACGAAAATATTATCCCCGGCTCAGAAAAATTTCCCGGTCAAGATGTTAATCGAGCTGGTCTCTAGGCCACTGTAGTTAAACCTTCTGCTGGAGCAGATCCTTACGTAAATGTTTACGTTGTTCAATGGGCTCTGTGTCTGTTCTACTTTATGTAATCAACCAGATGTGTTGCCTGATGTGCACATCCCCCTTGCTAGTCTTCCATGGAATCATTGCAGGATTATGTCAGTCTGTCTGTTGTCTAGTGTGTTTCCTAATGTCATTATGACCACTCCCCCTTGCTAGCCTTCCATGGAATCATTGCCGGATTGTCTCGACAGCGGGATCGTTAGCGTAACGGTTAAGAGTTTGCGGTGAAAATGCATGAGCACGGTCGGACGAGTTGATTGGGCAGTTAAACTGAGAATACCGAATTTAATTTGTAGCTGATTGAATAGTTAAACCTAGAATACTGAATTTAGTTCTAGCTGCTTGGGTAGTTAAACTGAGAATACTGAATTTAGTTTCTAGCTGATTGGCCATTTAAACCGAGAGTCCTGAATTTAGTTTCTAGTTGATAGTTGAAAACGAGAATAATGTATTTAGTTTCTATCTGATTGGGTCGTTAAACCGAGAATAATGAATTTAGTTTCTATCTGATTGGGTACTAAAACGGAGAATACTGAATTTAGTTTCTACCTGATTGGGTAATAAAACGGAGAATAGTGAATTTAGTTTCTACCTGATTGGGTAATAAAATGGAGAATACTGAATTTAGTTTCTAGCTGATTTGGGTAGTAAAACATAGGATACTGAATTTAGTTCATAGCTGACTGGGTAGTAAAACTCTAGAATAATAAATGTAGTTTATAGATAATTGGGTAGTTAAACCAACAATACTGAATTTAGTTTCTAGCGGATTGGGTAGTTCAACTCGAGAATACTGAATTTAGTTTATAGCTGATTGGGTAGTTTAACCGAGAACACTTAATTTAGTTCCTACCTGATTTGATAGTTAACCGAGAATTCTGAATTTAGTTTCTAGCTTACTGGATAGTTAAACCGAAAATCCTGAATTTAGTTTTAGCTGATTAAGTAGTTAACCCAAGAATACGGAATTTAGATTCTAGCAGATTGGGTAGTTAAACCGAGAATGGTGAATTTAGTTTCTAGCTAATTTGGTAGTTAAACCGAGAATACTGATTTTAGTTTCTAGCTGAGTGGTTAGTTAAACCGAGAATACTGAATTTAGCTTATAGCTGATTAGGTAGCTAAATTGAGAATATCCAATTTAGTTTCTAGCAGATTGGGTAGTTAAACCGAGAATACTGAACTTAGTTTATAGCTGACTGAGAATTTAAACAGAGAATACTGAATTATGTTTCTGTTTGATTGGGCAGCCAAACTAAGAATACCGAATATAGTTCCCCGGGAAGGTTAACCCGGTCAACACATGCCTGCAGAAGTCGGATGTGCCTGCGGTAGTCGGATGTGCCTGCGGTAGGTGCAAATATCGCAGCTCTGATGTTAAAAGGCACAACGCAATTACAACCAAAATAACATTCCGGGCGAACGCAGAAGAAGAAGAAGAAGAAGAAGAAGAAGAAGAAGAAGAAGAAGAAGAAGAAGAAGAAGAAGAAGAAGAAGAAGAAGAAGAAGAAGAAGAAGAAGAAGAAGAAGAAGAAGAAGAAGAAGAAGAAGAAGAAGAAGAAGAAGAAGAAGAAGAAGAAGAAGAAGAAGAAGAAGAAGAAGAAGAAGAAGAAGAAGAAGAAGAAGAAGAAGAAGGAGAGGAAGAAGAAGAAGAAGAAGAAGAAGAAGAAGAAGAAGAAGAAGAAGAAGAAAGAAGAAGAAGAAGAAGAAGAAGAAGAAGAAGAAGAAGGAGAGGAAGAAGAAGAAGAAGAAGAAGAAGAAGAAGAAGAAGAAGAAGAAGAAGAAGAAGAAGAAGAGAAGAAGAAGAAGAAGAAGAAGAAAGAAGAAGAAGGAAGAAGAAGAAGAAGAAGAAGAAGAAGAAGAAGAAGAAGAAGAAGAAGAAGAAGAAGAAGAAGAAAGAAGAAAAGAAGAAGAAGAAGAAGAGAAGAAAAGAAGAAGAAGAAGAAGAAGAAGAAAGAAGAGAAGAAGAAGAAGAAGAAGGAGAGAAGAAGAAGAAGAAGAAAGAAGAAGAAGAAGAAGAAGAAAGAAGAAGAAGAAGAAGAAGAAGAGAAGAAGAAGAAAGAAGAAGAAGAAGAAGAAGAAGAAGAGAAAGAAGAAGAAGAAGAGAAGAAGAAGAAGAAGAATATAGTTCCAGATGAGTAAACACGAAGAATTTTATGTTTTATTTAATGAGTTGCAAGTATTTGATGAAATATAAATTATATTATAAAGTATAAATACAACTCATTAAATTATCTGTCAGTTATGACAGAAGGTTTAATTAGTTGAAATTATACGTTATAATATAGTTTTTATTTCATCAAATACTTGCAACATTAAAAGAGTATCCAGCAGATCGATAAGTTAAGATATTAATATTGTTTCCATTCGATCAGTGGGTTAAAACTGATGTAGATTTCAATTAATCAATTAGTTAAAACATTAATATACTTTCTATTCGATCAATTTGTTGAACCAATAATATATTTTCTACTTATTAATGAGTTAAACAATAAAACAGTTTCTAGTTGATCCATCAGTAAAACTATTAACATAGTTTCTACTTGATCAATTAGTTTAACATAAGCATAGTTTCTAGTTGATACATTAATTAAACATTAGTATAGTTTCTAGTTCACCAATTAATTAAACCATCGATATAATATAGCCGGCTCCCTGGCCGGGGAGTTAGCAGCTTTCTCCGTAATTCCGAATACTCTCGTGGTTGACGTGAGTGCACGAGAATTGGAAGCGGTTCGAGTCGCACCAGTGACTTATAAGAGTATGGAGCCGGTCGCTCAGAAAGTCGTGGCGTGCTGATGAGCGTAATCTAGCCTAGGAATCAACATACAGCTGAAAGATGCTGGTGTTGACCGCAATATCCTGAAACAGGATGGAAACGCGGGAAAACAAATCAATATTCCATTTGATCAATTAGTTTAACCATTAATATAATATATTTTCTGGTTGATCAATTAGTTCAACCGTAATAGAAAATAGTTTCCAATTGACCAATTAGTTCAACCATCGATATAGTTTCTAGTTGATCAATTAATTTAACCATTGATATAGTTTCTGGTTGTTTTTTCTCGATTATACTATTACCTCTACCCATTTAACCTCAAAGAGAAGTTATATTAGGGTCCATTCCTGGCTCAGATTGAGTCTTCGTGGCGAAGTGGTCAAGCTGTTTTACTCGGGCTCCGAAGGTTGTGGGTTCGATTCCGGGCCGCGTCCTTCGATTCACGAGTTAAATTTTTCGGAGACTCCTGTGGGTCGTCGCAAGAGCTACAGAGTTCGTGCTTTGTACGACGCTTTCCGCGCTGCGGAAAGAGACCGAGCCATATGGGACAACACCCGGTGCAATGAAGTCGACCCTATCTACTTTTAAGCGACTTTTTAATAATCCTGTGACTGAATCAGCCTTAAATAGCGGCTGGCCACGGTTTTACCCTCACAAGACGGTTAATTTGAAGGTGATTGTTGTCCAAAGTGGGGAACGGCCATAAAACATATTCTGCATCAACCGAGAATGGAACACGAATGGAATGCTTGAAAGGCATCCATGCTACCCTTTACATCACCGACGTCTCTTAAGTTCCGTAATTCAATCAATCAATCATGTGCCATGCCGGAAAGCGTGGGCGGTCATGATTCGCCATTTCACTCGATCACCAGAGTCGTGGATCAGCTCAGTGTTCCTGTCTCGTCCATGCCATGTGGCCAAGCCATCCAGGTATTTTCCTCTCGGTCTTCCTCTTGGTCTGTTCCCCTCGATCTTGCCAGCTGTCACCAAGTTCTCCAGTCCATTTCTTCTCATAACATGTCCAAAAAATTTTGACTGTCTACGTCTAATTTCTCTAATCAATCTACGATTTTCATTTGTCTCTTGTAGACTTGGTCATTGGTTTTTCTATCTGTCCATGGTATTCTTTGCATTTTCCTCAGAAACCACATTTCTGCAGCCATTAGATGTTTTTCAGCTTGACTGCACATTGTCCAAGTTTCACATCCATACAAAAGAACAGGCTCTATGTATCCCCTCAACACTCTTTTTCTCGTTTCAATTGACATCAATTTATTGGTCAGAATGTTCCGTAATTATCAAGTGATTAAGACGGGAATAACGCTGACTGCTGATCTAACAGTTCAACAATTAGCATACTTTCTAGCTCAGTGCTTCTAACCCTTTTTTGGCCCGTGCCCCCCTTCACAATATTTTCAGAACGTCGCCCCCCCCCCCTTTTCGTAATTCCTCCCTAAACCCCCCCCCCGCCCCTACACAGTATACGTAATAATGGAAGGTAAATTTAATAGCACATACTAAAACAAGTCTAGACGTCTACATAAAACGTTATTTGCGGGTTTACTTACGTTATAAAATTAATTTCAGAAGGGTGAGACGTGCAGAACCATAATGTATGAAGGGAAAAACAATATCAAGTAATCGGTTCTTGTATTAACGCGATCTTGAAATAATCTTAGTCCCCCCCCCCCCCCGGAAACAGCTGTATTCCCCTGGGTGGGGGGGGGGGGAATTCCCTACCGGTTGAGAAGCACTGTTCTAGCTGGTGGAGATTGTCAACAGTTGTACAGGTTTGTTTAACTGTGAGCAATAATGACTGGGATTTGACCCCAACATGTGAAGTTGACAGTCGGGGTTGGAAGCGGCGGCCTGGGTTGCAGTCTACTTCTGTAGTTGTTTATTTCTTGTTGCATATTTGTTGTTGTATATTTTTGTTGTATATTTATTGTTATATATTGTTATTGCATATTAATGTTGTTGTATATTTGTTATTATATATTTGTTGTTATATTTTGTTGTTGTATATTTGTTTTTGTATATGTGTTTTTGCCGGCTTCGTGGCTTAGAGGTTATGACTTTTCTCCGTAATCTCGTATACTCTCGTCGGTAACGTGATGACGGTAAGAATCAGCAGTGGTTCGAATCGCATCGGTAACTTACGGGGTATGTGAGCAGGCCGCTCAGAAAGCAATGGCAAACTACTGAGCGTAATCTTGCCAAGAAATCAACATACAGCTGAAAGATGCTGGTGTTGACAGCGATGTCCTGTAAAGGATATGCAAAAAAAAGGGGTTTTTTAATATTTGTTGTTACATATTGTTGTTGTATATTTGTTGTATATTGTTGTTGTATACTGTTGTTGTATATTGTTGATGTATACTGTTGTTGTATATTGTTATTAAATACTGTTGTTGTATATTGTTATTAAATACTGTTATTTTCCGCGTTTCCATTCTTTTTCAGGATAGTGCGGTCAACACCAGCATCTTTCAGCTGTATGTTGATTCCTAGGCTAGATTACGCTCATCAGCACGCCACGACTTTCTGAGCGATTGGCTCCATACTCTCATAAGTCACTGGCACGACTCGAACCGCTTCCAATTCTCATGCGCTCACGTCAACTACGAAAGTATTCGGAGTTAACGGAGAAAGCTGCTAACCCCTCGGCCAGGGAGCCGGCAAATAATGTTGTTGTATATTGTTATTAAATATTGTTGTCTATTGCTATTTGTTATTTGTGTTGCATAGTGTTATTGTGTGTTTGTTGTTGTATATTGTTATTGTAAACTATTTTTGTATATTGTTGTTGTATATTGTTATTGTATATTGTTATTCTATAATGTTATTGTACAATGTTACTATATATTTTTTATTGTATATTGGTATTGTATATTTCTTATTGTATATTGTTATTTTCTAATGTTATTGTAAACTGTTATTATATATTGTTATCGTATGCTGTTGGTGTATATTGATATTATATTTCTCATTGTATAATGTTATTGTATATTGTTATTGTATATTTCTTATTATATATTGCTATTGTATATATTGTCATTGTACTGTATTGCAACCAAAGTACCAGTGTCCTTGAAAACAGAGGTAACAAGCGCGCGCGCGCGCGCACACACACACACACACACACACACTACCATACGCGTAAACGAACACGCACAGAAATATTAGACTGCCACGGATCTGGTGGATACATAATGAGATAGAAACGTGGGTGAGTGGTTAGTAGATTTATGAGAGGAAAGCGAGAAGAAGGGCAGAATGACAAACGGGCCTGCGTGTCCAATTCTTAACCATTTTAAAATAAACTTTGTTCGTTCGTTCGTTCAACTCGCTAATTTTCTCTCAACTCGCTAATTTTCCCTCAACCTGCTAATTTTCTCTCAACCCGCTAATTTTCTCTCACCCCACTACCCGTCTCTCAACACTCTACCTTTCTCTTAACCCACTTCCAAAGTAACATCTCCATGGGGTTTGATGCAAAGTTCTCCCATCCCTCTCCAAGCTCGGAAGCCAACGGGGTATGGAAGACGGGTACTGAGATCTCACACCTGTAAGAGACGCAGGATTCTGCACAGCACTTTCTGACGGACTGGAGGTCTCGTGTCCTCCACAGGCATTGTCACCAGACACCCACTCCACCCCCCCCCCCCCCCCCCGACCCCATCCTCCTCAACAGTGTGCCCAGATAGAAAAAGAGTTACTTAATGTGAAGACTAAAATCAGACCTACCATTTGACAAACAGATCTCCAAAGAGACAGGTGAACACATCGCTGGTGGGGTCCATCCGGGGTCGCGGGTGGTGTGGAACGGAATATGGAGCATATTCCTGGAACATCCGGGCCTGGCGTGGGTCGCAGAAAGACAGCATCGTGAAATCCTCTTGTGTTGAAGTCAGAAAGTTAATGCACGTGAAATATCCACGAACAGGTCTTTGCAACAAGACTGTCCACTCGGGCTGGTCACTCACACATTGATTACACTGTCCAGCCGGACAAAATCTAACGTGGATGTTTGAACAACCGATGACCGCACACTGTTCCTTGGCGAAATGGAAGTTAGTCAACTGCTACGTTCATTCTAGAAAATTCTGTCAACTCTTCGAAAACTCGAGTGACTATACAAGAATATACAAAACGCCGTGTTAATCACATCTAAGGTAGCTTTTTGAAAGGTAGAAAACATACTGACCAAAAAAAAGGATGTCAATTGCAACGAGAACAATTGTGTTGAAGTGTTACAGAGAACCTGTATTTTCGTATGGAGGTGAAGCGTTGACAGTGAGCAAACAAGAGGTATAGATGTGGTTTCTGAGGAAAATGCAAAGACTATTAAGGACAGCCCCCCCCCCCCCCCCCCCACGAAATAAAAACAAAAGAGCAAGTCCTACACACACACACACAAAAAAAAAATGAAAACCGTAAAATGATTGAAATTAGGCGCAGTCAAAATTTTTTGGACACATTATAAGAATAAATAAATCAGAGAACCTGTGACACCTGGCAAGATTGAGGGGAGAAGAACAAGGGGAAGACGGATAAGTAAATACCTGGATGGCTTGGCCATGTGGTATGGTCGAGACAAGTCACTGAGCTCATCCACGATTATGATGATGGCGTGGTATGGCGAAACATGACCTCCCCCCGCTTATCGGCATGGCACGTGATGATGATGTTAACCAAATACTCGCGAACGTTGGTTGCACTTTTGGACTCACAACGTTAGGACCCAGTACTTTCTTTATCTACAGTGATTGTGGTAAAGATGAGTATCTCTTTTCGTTCTAGTACAGCGAATGTTCTATAGTTTAGAATCCCCCTTTCGTTCTAGTACAGCGAATGTTCTATAGTTTAGAATCCCCCCTTTCGTTCTAGTACAGCGAATGTTCTATAGCTTAGAATCCCCCTTTCGTTCTAGTACAGCGAATGTTCTATAGTTTAGAATCCCCCCTTTCGTTCTAGTACAGCGAATATTCTATAGCTTAGAATCCCCCTTTCGTTCTAGTACAGCGAATGTTCTATAGCTTAGAATCCCCCTTTCGTTCTAGTACAGCGAATGCTGTACGGTTTAGAATTGTCATTTCGTTCTAGCACAGTGAATGTTCTACAGTTTAGAATCTATCTTTCGTTCTAATACAGCGAATGTTGTACTATATCGAATCTCTATTTCGTTATAGTGCAGCGAATGTGTGAAAGTGTAGGACTTCAGGTGCATCTAGCACAGTTATAGTTTATACAGGCAAGCAATACTGCAAAAGTTGTCAGCCAAGGCACACATTCACTCATCTCATCTCATCATGTTTCTCTTGTACCTTGCGGTATGGAGGTGAAATATAAACAGCGGGAGAGTGCCCGTCCATCATCCCATCTTGTTCCTCTTGTACCTTGATGTGTCGAAGTGAAGCATAAACAGAGGGAGAGTGCCCGTCCATCATCTCATCTCATCTTGTTTCTCTTGTACCTTGTGTAGTGGTGATATATAGACAGCGGGAGAATGCCCGTTTATGGGCCTCACACATTCACCAGTGACTCGAATTGAGAACTGGGTGTTTTGAACTGATTCGCTGACTGTCTTTTTCTGTCCTTTAGATCGCCCCCTCCCTCCGAACCACCACAAGCAGACCTATATTTTGCTATCTCCCACAGCTCCCTGCGCGTCCTCCCATGATTATTTATCTCTGCAATTCTCTTCACCATGTATTTTAGGTCTTCCGCTATCCCGTTCATGTTGTGGGTTTCAGACAAGAGAGTGACTAGTTATACTATCCTGAGGTTTTCCCAGTGTGTGTCCTGTCTACTGGGTTTCAGACAAGAGAGTGACTAGTTATACTATCCTGAGGTTTTCCCAGTGTGTGTCCTGTCTACTGGGTTTCAGACAAGAGAGTGACTAGTTATACTATCCTGAGGTTTTCCCAGTGTGTGTCCTGTCTACTGGGTTTCAGACAAGAGAGTGACTAGTTATACTATCCTGAGGTTTTCCCAGTGTGTGTCCTGTCTACTGGGTTTCAGACAAGAGAGTGCCTAGTTATATTATCCTCAGGTTCTCCCAGTGTATGTCCTGTCTACTGGGTTTCAGACAAGAGAGTGTCTAGTTATATTATCCTCAGGTTCTCCCAGTGTATGTCCTGTCTACTGGGTTTCAGACAAGAGAGTGACTAGTTATACTATCCTCAGGTTCTCCCAGTGTATGTCCTATCCAGCACGGGCATCTCTTCCTGACCTCCTGGTCCACTGGGATTTGTTTAGTTCTCTCCATGAGCTCCACATTGGTGCATCGGTCATCCCATTTTATTCCTACAATTCAGCCTCTTCTTCTTCTTCAGCTTTCCGAGCCATTGAGGTTCTTTTTTGCAGATACAATCCGTCTCCATTCGTCTCTCTGGTTGACTTTCTCTTGCCAGTCGTTGATTCCAAGTGCTTGTAGGTCTGTATATGTATTATCTCTCCACCGTCTTCTTGGTCTACCTCGGGGTCTACGATCATTTATTTCCTGAGTGTAAGCGAGTTTTGTTTCCCTACAATTCTGCATAGGCAACAATTAGTGAATGTTTGTAGTTTGTTAGTCATTCTTGTGGTGTTTTCCGTGTTTCTGTCCCATACAGTAGTACCTGCTGGTGTTTTCCATGTTTCTGTCCCACACAGTAGTACCTGCTGGTGTTTTCCGTGTTTCTGTCCCACACAGTAGTACCTGCTGGTGTTTTCCATGTTTCTGTCCCATACAGTAGTACCTGCTGGTGTTTTCCGTGTTTCTGCCCCATACAGTAGTACCTGCTGGTGTTTTCCATGTTTCTGCCCCATACAGTAGTACCTGCTGGTGTTTTCCATGTTTCTGTCCCATACAGTAGTACCTGCTGGTGTTTTCCGTGTTTCTGCCCCATACAGTAGTACCTGCTGGTGTTTTCCGTGTTTCTGCCCCATACAGTAGTACCTGCTGGTGTTTTCCGTGTTTCTGTCCCATACAGTAGTACCTGCTGGTGTTTTCCGTGTTTCTGCCCCATACAGTAGTACCTGCTGGATTTCATTGACTGTCGTTCCATCGACGATGAACTATATTTTGTCGTGACCGACTTTTGTGTTGGATTTTGGCAGCGGTATAATGCATAGTATACCTGTGCGGCCTGTTGGTTTGTCGAGAATCCTGTCTGCTCCACTGTTCACACGGGACAGTGAGGGGCATTTTGTGTGATATTCACTGGCACAGGAATGGAGCATTATGGGGCAACCCTTTGCCGTGAAGTTGATTCCGCAACTAACTAACAGTTGTACCGGTTCAACACTGGAATTAAACTTTCTAAGCTTGATGCTAAGTTTAACTTCCTCTGACTTCCCCACATTTCCTAGTGCAATGGAAGCTCCCCCTGCCTTCCGATGGTAGCCGGCGAGAGAACAGTTAACGGTAGAGGTCAGACCAGGAAGAAGAAGGGGTATAAATAAACGGAGGTGTCACCGCACATTCCTGGAACATCCCAGAGTGCGGGGGACGATCGTAAAACAGCAACAACTGACGGGACTGATGGCGACACAGATAAAATAGCGGCCAGGCTGGAGACACGGGGAGGCTGTCTGACACTGGCCTGGGGGAGAACCAGAATTGAGGTGATAGAGATTCAAGTACCTCCATGAACAGAGAGAGAGAGAGGAGTTAGGCAGGAGAGGGGAGCCGGAGGGAAGGGGGAGGGAGAAACACGTTTCATATGACATGACATGACTTCAAATAAAGGTGGGGAAGGGGTGGGGTAATAAATATAATCCTGAATAGAAGAAAGAAGGACAGAATTAAAGAAAGAAAGAAAGAAAGAAAGAAAGAAAGAAAGAAAGAAAGAAAGAAAGAAAGAAACGATTATTGAAAAAAAAAAAAAAAACGATAAGAGCGACCAGAACACTTAACAACAACTGAAGATGTAATGTGTAAATGTGAAGTGTGAATGTGTGTAATGTGTATGTGTGTACGTGTGTATGTGTGTGATGTATTTGTGTAAATTGTGTATGTGTGTAATGCGTGTGTGTAATGCGTGTGTGTAATGTGTTTGTGTAAAGTGTTATGTGTGTACTGTTTACCTATGACGTGTGTACGTATGTGATGGGTTTGTGTGAAGTGTGTGCGTGTGTAATGTGTAAGTGTGTACGTCTATTGTGTAAGTGTGAAGTGTGTACATGTGTAAGTGTGTACGTGTCTAATGTGTAAGTGTATGCGTGTGTAATGTGTAAATGTGAAGTGTGTACATGTGAAATGTGTAAGTGTGAAGTGTGTGCGTGTGTAATGTGTAAGTGTAAAGTGAGTACGTGTGTAATGTGTAAGTATGAAGTGTGTACGTGTGTAGTGTGTCAGTGTGAAGTGTATTCATGTGTATTGTGTAAGTGTGAAGTGTGCGTGTGTAATATGTAAGTGTGAGTTGTATGCGTGTGTAATGTGTAAGTGTGAAGTGTGTACATGTGTAATGTGTAAGTGTGAAGTGTGTACATGTGTAATGTGTAAGTGTGAAATGTATGTGTGTAATGTGTAAGTGTGAAGTGTGTATGTGTGTAATGTGTAAGTGTGTGCATGTGTAATGTGTAAGTGTGAAGTGTGTATGTGTGTAATGTGTAAGTGCATGTGCGAAGTGTGTACATGTGTAATGTGTAAGTGTGAAGTGTGCATGTGCGTAATGTGTAAGTGTGAAGTGTAAGTGTGAAGTGTGCACATGTGTAATGTGTAAGTGTGATGTGTGTGCGTGTGTAATGTGTATGTGTGAAGTGTGTGTGTGTAATGTGTAAGTGTGAAGTGTGTACATGTGTAATGTGTGAGTGTGTACATGTGTAATGTGTACGTGTGAAGTGTGTACGTGTGTAATGTGTACGTGTGAAGTGTGTACGTGTGTAATGTATATGTGTGAAGTGTGTAATGTGTATGTGTGAAGTGTGTAATGTGTAAGTGTGAAGTGTGTACGTGTGTAATGTGTAAGTGTGAAGTGTGTATGTGTGTAATGTGTGTAATGTGTACATGTGAAACGTGCTTGTATAGTGTGTAACGTGAGTATGTGGTATGCCTGCTCTATAACATCTGCAATCACACGGAGACAAAGAGCACAACAACATAATTGACCACAATCCCGATTGTACAACAACTGTTGAGCAGGCCTACGTGCGCAGAGACCGGTGCACTCCACGACATGTGCACACAGTCCGTGACCTGTGAACTCAAGTACTTCTTGAGTGCCAACATCCACACACAGACTGGGAACTGTACACGCGGGCAAGACCGAATTTTCTAGTACTTTTTGGGGCAGGAGGGGAAAGACTGCAGCCCACCAGAGGCCAGTGTCATTATAACGTGAGAAAGACAGCAGACACACAAGTATACAAAACATATCTACTGAAATATATTGCCTTTCTTATTTAGACACCATTTAGCCAGGTCTTAGATATGGCTGAGCTACCGTATGACAGTAGACGGTATTACCCGCTTTCTGTTAGGTCCGAATGTTGGGCGGCGTTCACCAAACCCGACACCTCACATTCACCATCGGCTTCGGGCGGAGGATACAAGCCTTACCCTAGTGCGAGGAAATGCAGCCTAAAGACTAAATGTTATGGCAGGGCAGACCAGGCCCAAAGCCTTATCACAACTGGTCTAAAATCGAAGCTCCGACAGGCGGACAGTTAGAGCATTGCTTTGCTAATCCGGCAACTTGTTATGTTTCACATGTTACCTTTCCTCTGGACCAATCTCCAGTCTCCAATATGTAGAAAAAGTTAAAAAAAAAAAGAAAAAAAAAATTCCACCTCCTTCAACCAGCTTTAGCAGCCTTGGTTATAATTGTGGTGGTTCAGTGTGCGGGTTTAGTTTCCCTCGTCTTCTGTGTCATAGTTAGCTGACTTTCCGATTTCGCAGAGTTCCTGCCTGTGACATCAGCTGGGGGGTTGGCCGGCGGGTTCTCCTGTGTGTCCTTTCTGTTCTTAGTTGTTCTTTTTCTGTTAGAACCGCCTGTAGTATTTCTTAAATTTTTTTTTTTTTAAAAATCCAAGCCATTTGTTTCACCTCTTGCTGGATGCTGAGTTGTATTTCCTTCATTTCCTCCAGAAATTCTACGTTGTTGCCGGTATCTTGTTTGTGGTTGTCATTGGTTGGCTTCGGTGTCAGAAGTATCTTGATTTGTTTCTTCAGACAATTTATCTGGCCTTGAAGCTGGTTTTTCCCCCATCCTGTGGCAGTCTCGCACCTCCGTCGTGCTCCCTTGAATGGTGGTTTTGTGGTAATGGCGTCTCTCTGTCTTTGGAGGTACGGGCAGCCTAGGTATCATTCTCCTTGCTTTCCGTGGCAGTTGGCGCATTTTCTATAATCATTAAGCTTTCGGAAGTCCTTGTCCTATTTGGCCAGCGGACATTCCTTGAAGGCGTGGTGTTCGGCGCAGTAACGACAGATCTCTGTCTAGCAGTGACACGTTGTTCTACTGTAGCCGGCCCTGAGCAACGAGCGCATTGTGTGATTCTAGGGATAAAGAGTTCAGGCTGATGTTGTCTCCTGTCTATCGTTACTTTGATAGGCATCTCGCTCCCCTCCGTTGTCACCACGCTAGAGTTGTAGGTCTCTTGGAATAGGTCAGAAGCTGCTCCGCCTTTATGACTCTAATGTGAAGATTCTCCTGTTGCAGCTGTTTCATTATCTGGTCGTCTGTAAGCTTTACTTGAAAGATTTGATCATCAATCTAATCGTCTGCTGCATGTCGGTTTTTTTCCTTTCTCCCGATTATGGTGTCTTTCTCCTCACTCTGCTTCTGGGTAGTCTTTGATCTATGTTGTGGTGGGTTGTCGTCGCCTCTCCCTGTGGTCACTTCATTTGTGGTTTCTGCAGGTTTTGGCGCTTCGGTGCAGCTAGTAGACAAGATCTCTCACCCGTTTTCTTGACGGCCTTGGTGTCCCTTCTTGAACGTCGGGTGTCTTCTTGTTTTCGGTAGGCCTGTAACGTGCCATTCTCTTCCCCGTATATGGTTTCTTGAACAGTTGGGTTACTTGTTCTCGATAAGGCTCCGCAGTTGCGAATGTTCCACTGCAGTAAACTAGGCAGACCGAGAAAGGGATCATGCTGCATGGGCAACACATGGTCTCTACAACTCAGCCCAAGCTTTGTGTTTTGGAGAGGTATAACTCCATTTTACAACCTATCACCTGTCAAGGCGGAAGGTGCCAGTCATGTTTAGACAAGAACCCTGCCAGCAGCAGAAAGATTCACAAAACATTCTTCATGTTATTTTAACGAAATGTCTCATGAAAGCAAACTACTGCACTCATGTAATGATGTAACGTGTAGAAATATCCCATGAAAGCAAATTACTGCACTCATGTAACGTTGTAACGTGCAGAAAACGGAAGTTATCCACTGAGTAGCCAGATTTCTGTAGTATGGGCTGGCGAAACATTGAAATAATCAGACACAAAACACGTTGCTTACACTGTCAGAGCAAACAGGTATTGATGTATGAGATCAAGTGCCCAAGCAATGCCTAGTACACAGTACTAAATAGATCACAGTTAGACCCCCAAGGTACCTAAAAGTCTCAAGTTAAATCCGTATCTACTGACTGGCTTTAGTATAAGACAAGGGATATCCCTCATCTTGTCGTCTCTCCTCTCGACTTGTGTCAGTTGTTATTAATACTGATCAAACTAGATCCATCCTGCCAACTCTTTTTTGTTTCCTGCCTCGTCGCGTCGTCGGATAAAAAAAAAAAAATTGTCCGTGTGTGTGCCAACATATTTTCAAATCCATTTGTATGTACACGAATGTCCGCTTATCTTTGTTTCTACTTCCTAATGAAGGTTTTATCGCCGTAACGTCCGTTCTTGTATCTGTAATTGCGTGCCACTCTCGGCGTGTTTCTGGTCCTCTGCCCTGACAAGTCTACTGTGTCATGTGTTGATCATGGGATTTGCCCTGACAAGCCTACTGTGCCATGTGTTGACCGCAGGATCTTTCAATGTACCACGAGTTCTGAACACAGCATCTTCTGACAAGACATTCACTCCACTCTGTATGTACGTAAGGTCGATTCAAAGCTGCGCTGGTTGTCAAGGATGGTGGTTTATATTTCCAGTTTCCCTAACAGAGCACTGGTGGTTTTCTCAGATACACAGTATCCATGTGAGGTTAGATGACATGTGTGTCAATGTTGTTGACATCTGGTCTAGACTAGATCAAATTTGTCAATGTTACTAGTATTTCACGGAGACAATGTTATTTGTGTCTCACAGAGAAAAGATCAATAAGAAACACGGATCAATAGATACTAAAAAAAAAAACACTTTACAACACAATCTTCCTACCAACACTATGTTACCAATGCCAAACCTGGGCAATGTCGGAAACAGAGAAAAGAAAGGTTACAACAACAGAAATAAGATTCCTGAGAAGAATACTCAATGTATCAAGAAGAGAGAAAGTCAGAAATAAAGAAATCAGGACTAAAGTGGGGGTTACAGCAGCGCTAGAGTTTATCATAAAACAGCGGTTAAATGGTTTGGCCATGAAACTAGATTACAAACTAACAGTATACCTCAACAAGCAATGATGTACAGACCAGAGGGAAGCAGAGAAAGAGGTCAGTCAGATGGACAAAAGGAATAACAGAGTCCATGTTGTAGAGACAAGATCACATGTGACAATGTACTAGTATCTTGTAGAGACAAGATCACATGTGACAATGTACTAGTATCTTGTAGAGACAAGATCACATGTGACAATGTACTAGAATCTTGTAGAGACAAGATGGCTTATTTCATTGTAGAGACAAGATCACATGTATCCATGCACTAGTATCTTGTAGAGACAAGATCACATGTGACAATGTACTAGTATCTTGTAGAGACATGATCACATGTGACAATGTACTAGTATCTTGTAGAGATAAGATCACATGTGACAATGTACTAATATCTTGTAGAGACAAGATCACACGTGACAATGTACTAGTACCTCGTAGAGACAAAATCACGTGTGTCAATGTTATTAGTTAGTACCACAGAGAGAAGATAACGTGTGTCGATGTACTAAAATATTGTGAAAACAAAATCACATGTGTCAATGTTATTAGTAGTATCTCACAGAGACAAGATCACATGTGTCAATACTGTTGAAATCTCAACGAGATAAGATCACACGTGTCAATATTGCTGGTACCTCAATGAGACAAGATCACATGTGTCAATGTTTCTAATATCTTACAATGTGTCTATAGCCAAACGAAGACTAGATAACAGGAGTGGCAACGTTGGTGGTACATTACTTAGACTAGATAATATTTGTGTCCATGTTGCTAACAGGAAGGATAATCACCTGGAAATCCATAATCTATGCCCTACTAACTGTATTAATGCCTGCAGCTTTGTTTTTTCCTTCTGATCCTTAATGTTTATTGTCGCCCCCCTTGTCCTTTCAGATTACAAATCAATACCTAAACATTAAAAATAAAAACCTTATTTACTTTAATAACCTCTGAGGTTTCTCCTTCTTCTATAAAACAATTCATAAGTACAACATGGTTATACATAACACGCCCGTTTGAGTGTCGACCCGATCAATGAAGTCATATAAATGCCATTACTAGTCCCAGACAACCTAGGCTTGTGGACACAACAATTACCAGACTTGAAGTCGTCCAGGCAAGACCGACCTAGAGAAGCAGATACACCGGGTATAAGATGGTACATGCAACAAAGAAACTAAACCCAGCTATCGATGAAGACAACAATCAACTAACAATGAACCACTAACTAGAAAGTAGTCGTTTACAAAGAGTTACACTTTCGTTTTCTTACCACTAAAATCAAATAAAACTGAAACACTATCTGGAATATATTCGTGCACAAAGTGACAAGCAACACAACCGTTTCATTACCACTAGTTAAGCACAAGGAATCGCGGTCGCACAGTCGCAGGACATTTCACATGAACATCTAGTCCAAGTATCAAGTGTTGATGACACTGTGTGTGGCCGTCACTGAACTAAACCACTGTCCGGCCGACACGATGACAGCCACACTGGATGATCGTCCAGGTTTGACTAGACCTTGTCACTGACACGGCGGTGTGCTGCGGAGACGACCAGCCGTCTGAGGGCGACTTTCTCTCGATGTACGGCCCAGGTTGCGGTGAAGGATTCAGCAACGTGAAGAATATAACAGCCTAGAGAAAGCACAAGAAAGCGGCCAGGGGATGCCTGTAGCCCGCTCTGTGAGGACCTGGTCTCCCCATTCACCCACACGTCCCGCCGGTAAACAACTCACGTCACCGGGTTCACTCGGTGCAAGCTCCGCCCCTCCACCAATCAACACCAGGCAGGGGGGCCGGCCCATTCCTCGGTGACTGACACATGGGTGTCAGACAGGCGGCTTCTTGAAGTTTGGACAACTGGGGTCTCTAACTCCGCCCTGAGCGTCTTGTTACTAGAAGTTTTATGTGCATATTTCTACTCGCCGACCCAGCTTCCGACACCCACCTCTCCTCTCTCTCTCCCTCCTCCCCGTGTTTATTCTGCCACCACAGCGCATGGATCCTCCACGTGTGGCTTACCTAACTCTACATCTAACAACACTTTCTGTACCGAACAACGCACCAAGAGTTTGTTCATTATCCGCCACATTCCACCACAATAAGTACGTGTCTTTAAGCAAGCTTAAATAGTACTGATACACATATGAAGAAAGACACTTTGGAGTAAAGACCCAGCTGGATCGCTTAGATCGTAAATGTTGCTACGAGGGTACGTTAATAAGTAAGTCACAAATGCCTGTAGAAAACTAACTAAATATGATAATAACTTGAAACCAGTTTATTTTTATACATACATTGTCCCTTTATTTTCCAACATAATTTTCACCAACATTGATGCACTTATCCCATCGTTTTATCAGTCCTCCCATACGGATGCATTGAACTATGTGCTTTGTGTTCATTTACCTGCCATCCCACATAACTGTGTGACTTACTTATTGACTCGCCTTCGTAACTTTTTCTACCCAGCTATGCACCGCTTTACGGGAAATCGTTAGTTGCTAAGTGCACTGAAAACATACCTTGGCGGGAGACATTTCGCGAATGACGCCGAAGCTGAATGTGAAGTGAAATCGTGGTGTAGAAAACAGAGCACACAGTTCTATACAGCCGGTTTGGGAGGAATGATAAAACGATGGGATAAGTGAATCAATGTTGGTGGAAATTATGTTAAGAAATAAAGGGACAATGTATGTATAAAAATAAACTGGTACCAAGTTGTTATCATAGTTAGTTATTTTTCTACAGCCATTTGTGACTTACTTATCAACTTACCCTCGTAGTATCTCACATGAAATATTCGTGGAATGGGTTGAGATGCTTCTGACGATTAGAAAACTATTGTTGGATTATTTCCACAGTAGAGTTTATACACGTGAAAGATCTAGTTTGAGCGCCAAGGGGTCTATTGGGTTTTAAGACTTGTGTGTTTGTGTGTGAGTGTGTGTGTGTGTGTGTGTGCGCGCGCGCACTAACCTCATAAAGGTTGTCCCACAGCATCTCCTGGCACTGGGGCGTCAAATGTTGGGCGTTCACATATTCTAGGTACAAAACAAACGCGCGAACTAACGAATGAAGGAACTGTACTTTCGAAGGGTTAAGAATATGGCATTTTGCCCTTCTCATCTATCTGCTCTCATACATTATTTCACCCATCCTTCTCATCTCTCTGATCTCATACATTATTTCACCCATCCTTCTAATCTCTCTGCTCTCATACATTATTTCACCCATCCTTCTCATCTATCTGATCTCATACATTATTTCACCCATGCATCACTGATGAAGCTAGTATTAGACAACAACCACAACAACAGAAATTTAGCAGTGTGGGAACATCTAAGGTGACATACTACAGACAGTGAGAAGTGTTGGAATATCTATGGTGACATACTACAGACAGTGAGAAGTGTTGGAATATCTATGGTGACATACTACAGACAGTGAGAAGTGTTGGAATATCTATGGTGACATACTACAGACAGTGAGAAGTGTTGGAATATCTATGGTGACATACTACAGACAGTGAGAAGTGTGGGAATATCTATGGTGACATACTACAGACAGTGAGAAGTGTGGGAATATCTATGGTGACATACTACAGACAGTGAGAAGTGTGCGAATATCTATGGTGACATACTACAGACAGTGAGAAGTGTTGGAATATCTATGGTGACATACTACAGACAGTGAGAAGTGTGGGAATATCTATGGTGACATACTACAGACAGTGAGAAGTGTGGGAATATCTATGGTGACATACTACAGACAGTGAGAAGTGTTGGAATATCTATGGTGACATACTACAGACAGTGAGAAGTGTGGGAATATCTGTGGTGACATACTACAGACAGTGAGCAGTGTTGGAATATCTATGGTGACATACTACAGACAGTGAGAAGTGTGGGAATATCTATGGTGACATACTACAGACAGTGAGAAGTGTGGGAATATCTATGGTGACATACTACAGACAGTGAGAAGTGTGGGAATATCTATGGTGACATACTACAGACAGTGAGCAGTGTTGGAATATCTATGGTGACATACTACAGACAGTGAGAAGTGTGGGAATATCTATGGTGACATACTACAGACAGTGAGAAGTGTGGGAATATCTATGGTGACATACTACAGACAGTGAGAAGTGTTGGAATATCTATGGTGACATACTACAGACAGTGAGAAGTGTGGGAATATCTATGGTGGAAGACTACAGACAGTGAGAAGTGTTGGAATATCTATGGTGACATACTACAGACAGTGAGAAGTGTGGGAATATCTATGGTGGAAGACTACAGACAGTGAGAAGTGTTGGAATATCTATGGTGACATACTACAGACAGTGAGAAGTGTGGGAATATCTATGGTGACATACTACAGACAGTGAGAAGTGTTGGAATATATATGGTGACAGACTACAGACAGTGAGAAGTGTTGGAATATCTATGGTGACAGACTACAGACAGTGAGAAGTGTTGGAATATCTATGGTGACATACTACAGACAGTGAGAAGTGTTGGAATATCTATGGTGACATACTACAGACAGTGAGAAGTGTTGGAATATCTATGGTGACAGACTACAGACAGTGAGAAGTGTTGGAATATCTATGGTGACAGACTACAGACAGTGAGAAGTGTTGGAATATCTATGGTGGAAGACTACAGACAGTGAGAAGTGTTGGAATATCTATGGTGGAAGACTACAGAAAGTGAGAAGTGTTGGAATATCTATGGTGGAAGACTACAGACAGTGAGCAGTATTGGAATATCTATGGTGGAAGACTACAGACAGTGAGCAGTGTTGGAATATCTATGGTGGAAGACTACAGACAGTGAGCAGTATTGGAATATCTATGGTGGAAGACTACAGACAGTGAGCAGTATTGGAATATCTATGGTGGAAGACTACAGACAGTGAGCAGTATTGGAATATCTATGGAGACAGGCTACAGACAGTTAGCAGTGTTGGAATATCTATGGTGGCAGACTACAGAAAGTGAGAAGTGTTGGAATATCTATGGAGGCAGACTACAGAAAGTGAGAAGTGTTGGAATATCTATGGTGACAGACTACAGACAGTGAGAAGTGTTGGAATATCTATGGTGGAAGACTACAGAAAGTGAGCAGTGTTGGAATATCTATGGTGGCAGACTACAGACAGTGAGCAGTATTGGAATATCTATTGTGGCATACTACAGACAGTGAGAAGTGTTGGAATATCTATGGTGGAAGACTACAGAAAGTGAGCAGTGTTGGAATATCTATGGTGGCAGACTACAGACAGTGAGCAGTGTTGGAATATCTATGGTGGAAGACTACAGACAGTGAGAAGTGTTGGAATATCTATGGTGGAAGACTACAGACAGTGAGCAGTGTTGGAATATCTATGGTGGCATACTACAGACAGTGAGAAGTGTTGGAATATATATGGTGGCAGACTACAGACAGTGAGCAGTGTTGGAATATCTATGGTGTCAGACTACAGACAGTGAGCAGTGTTGGAATATCTATGGTGGAAGACTACAGACAGTGAGCAGTGTTGGAATATCTATGGTGGCATACTACAGACAGTGAGAAGTGTTGGAATATCTATGGTGGAAGACTACAGAAAGTGAGCAGTGTTGGAATATCTATGGTGGCAGACTACAGACAGTGAGCAGTGTTGGAATATCTATGGTGGAAGACTACAGACAGTGAGAAGTGTTGGAATATCTATGGTGGAAGACTACAGAAAGTGAGCAGTGTTGGAATATCTATGGTGGAAGACTACAGACAGTGAGCAGTATTGGAATATTTATGGTGGAAGACTACAGACAGTGAGCAGTGTTGGAATATCTATGGTGGAAGACTACAGACAGTGAGCAGTATTGGAATATCTATGGTGGAAGACTACAGACAGTGAGCAGTATTGGAATATCTATGGTGGAAGACTACAGACAGTGAGCAGTGTTGGAATATCTATGGTGGAAGACTACAGAAAGTGAGAAGTGTTGGAATATCTATGGTGGAAGACTACAGACAGTGAGCAGTATTGGAATATCTATGGTGGAAGACTACAGACAGTGAGCAGTGTTGGAATATCTATGGAGACAGACTACAGACAGTGAGCAGTGTTGGAATATCTATGGTGGAAGACTACAGACAGTGAGAAGTGTTGGAATATCTATGGTGGAAGACTACAGAAAGTGAGAAGTGTTGGAATATCTATGGTGGAAGACTACAGACAGTGAGCAGTATTGGAATATCTATGGTGGAAGACTACAGACAGTGAGCAGTGTTGGAATATCTATGGTGGAAGACTACAGACAGTGAGCAGTATTGGAATATCTATGGTGGAAGACTACAGACAGTGAGCAGTATTGGAATATCTATGGTGGAAGACTACAGACAGTGAGCAGTATTGGAATATCTATGGAGACAGACTACAGACAGTGAGCAGTGTTGGAATATCTATGGTGGAAGACTACAGACAGTGAGAAGTGTTGGAATATCTATGGTGGAAGACTACAGACAGTGAGAAGTGTTGGAATATCTATGGTGGAAGACTACAGAAAGTGAGCAGTGTTGGAATATCTATGGTTGAAGACTACAGAAAGTGAGCAGTGTTGGAATATCTATGGTGGCAGACTACAGAAAGTGAGAAGTGTTGGAATATCTATGGTGGAAGACTACAGAAAGTGAGAAGTGTTGGAATATCTATGGTGGAAGACTACAGACAGTGAGCAGTGTTGGAATATCTATGGTGGAAGACTACAGACAGTGAGAAGTGTTGGAATATCTATGGTGGAAGACTACAGAAAGTGAGAAGTGTTGGAATATCTATGGTGGAAGACTACAGACAGTGAGCAGTGTTGGAATATCTATGGTGGAAGACTACAGACAGTGAGAAGTGTTGGAATATCTATGGTGGAAGACTACAGAAAGTGAGAAGTGTTGGAATATCTATGGTGGAAAACTACAGAAAGTGAGAAGTGTTCGAATATCTATGGTGGAAGACTACAGACAGTGAGAAGTGTTGGAATATCTATGGTGGAAGACTACAGACAGTGAGAAGTGTTGGAATATCTATGGTGGAAGACTACAGAAAGTGAGAAGTGTTGGAATATCTATGGTGGAAGACTACAGAAAGTGAGAAGTGTTGGAATATCTATGGTGGAAGACTACAGACAGTGAGAAGTGTTGGAATATCTATCGTGGAAGACTACAGACAGTGAGAAGTGTTGGAATATCTATGGTGGAAGACTACAGAAAGTGAGAAGTGTTGGAATATCTATGGTGGAAGACTACAGACAGTGAGCAGTGTTGGAATATCTATGGTGGAAGACTACAGACAGTGAGCAGTGTTGGAATATCTATGGTGGAAGACTACAGACAGTGAGAAGTGTTGGAATATCTATGGTGGAAGACTACAGACAGTGAGCAGTGTTGGAATATCTATGGTGGAAGACTACAGAAAGTGAGAAGTGTTGGAATATCTATGGTGGAAGACTACAGACAGTGAGCAGTGTTGGAATATCTATGGTGGAAGACTACAGACAGTGAGCAGTGTTGGAATATCTATGGTGGAAGACTACAGACAGTGAGCAGTGTTGGAATATCTATGGTGGAAGACTACAGACAGTGAGCAGTGTTGGAATATCTATGGTGGAAGACTACAGACAGTGAGCAGTGTTCGAATATCTATGGTGGAAGACTACAGACAGTGAGCAGTGTTGGAATATCTATGGAGGCAGACTACAGAAAGTGAGCAGTGTGGGATTATCTATGGAGACAGACTACAGAAAGTTAGCAGTGTTAGAACATCTATGGTGGCAGACTACAGAAAGTGAGCAGTGTGGGATTATCTATGGAGACAGACTACAGAAAGTTAGCAGTGTTAGAACATCTATGGTGGCAGACTACAGACAGTTAGCAGTGTTGGAATATCTATGGTGGCAGACTACAGAAAGTGAGCAGTGTTGGAATATCTATGGTGGCAGACTACAGACAGTGAGCAGTGTTGGAATATCTATGGAGACAGACTACAGAAAGTGAGCAGTGTTGGAATATCTAAGTAGACAGATTACAGAAAGTAAGCAGTGTTGGAATATCTATTGTGACAGACTACAGCAGTGTTGAAATATCAATGGAGACAGACTACAGACAGTGAAAAATCAGTGGTCATTACAGGACATAGGCGAGAAAGTTACAATCGCTGGTCAGTACCGGATATAAGAGAATGCAACAATCACTGTTCATTATCAGATATAAGAGAGAATGCTACAATCACTGTTCAGTACCGGATATAAGAGAGAATGCTACAATCACTGTTCAGTACGGGATATAAGAGACCATGCTACAATCACTGGCCAGTACGGGATATAAGAGAGAATGCTACAATCACTGGTCAGTACCGGATATAAGAGAGAATCCTACAAATCAGTGGTCATTACCGGATATAAGAGAGAATCCTACAAATCAGTGGTTATTACCGGATATAAGAGAGAATCCTACAAATCAGTGGTCATTACCGGATATAAGAGAGAATCCTACAAATCACTGGTCATTACCGGATATAAGAGAGAATGCTATAACCACTGTTCATTTTTGTAAAATTTTAATTCGCATATCCTTTACAGGACATCGCTGTCAACAGCAGCATCTTTCAGCTGTCTGTTGATTTCTTGGCAAGATTACGCTCAGTAGTTAGCCATTGCTTTCTGAGCGGCCGGCTCAGTTATCCCGCAAGTCACCAGCGGGGGTAGAACCGCTTCCAGTTCTCGCCCGCTACGAGACTCTGCGTGATAAATGGGATTACGGAGTGTCGTGACTTCCTTTAAAGTGTCGTCCCTGGAGTGAGGAGAGTCAACACCCACATTATAATTTTTCTTTCCTATCAAAATCCTGGAGAATCCACCAGCTTCCGTCCAACACACTCCATCAGCCCGTGGACACCTTTTCCTATCACTCTCTCACTGTCGTACTATGCCCCCTCTCATACTTCCCCCACGCAACATACTCAACAACTCTTGCTTCTAAAAATTAATACAGATTAATTTATTAAAAGAAAAGTGTAACGTATATGAGACGTGTATGCGAAGAAAATGTGTGATGTGTTCTATAATGTGTGTAGGATCGGACTCTCAGATAATAGCATAGTCAGTTCATCCTTGCAAGGACACACCACAGCACGTTAAGTCAGAACAAGTCCACCTCACCCGGTACTGTATCTCTCCTGCCGGACACCGACTGTCATCTGTAGCTACCTGGTAATCCATCTTCCTGATCATCCGAAATAGATACTGTTTGTAAATTACAGCTGATCATGGACCGGTTGCCCAATGCACATAACTTCCTATCGTTCTTAAAGAATGCACAAATCCTTTGTAGTGAGTATTTAGGTATCACTGTTCTTGTTACTATAGTTGAACCTAACTAGTGTCTATCTAGGTTCAGGTATCATGTCTTTTGAACTATTTCACTAGAATATATCACACCATGTGACTATTATATTGATGTTCTTGTTTAGGTACCAATGTTCTTATGCTGTGTTGCATTAACAATCATCACCCATCTTAGGTGAACCATCTTTCTTCCCGGACGTTATTCCTTTTTTTGTAAGAAACATTTTTGTGTCCAACTGGTGTTTTGTCTAATTTGACGTTGCACTTCATCAAACCCAGTGTTGAACTTCCTTGTACTGGTATGGAACCTGTGAGAAAAACAATACATCTGGTGATAGTACTAGTCACTGATCCTACCGGCTGAGTGTAAGTTTATTGCCTTGCTCAGTTATTTTATAGCTAACTTAACTCTGTCATAGAGCATATTAGCTCCTCACCTACGTCCGAATCAGGCGATGACAAGGAAAGACCCATAAACAGAGTGCACAACTTCAGTGGGCAAACCATTGAATGATCCCCCCATTGGACACTTCACTAATCTATCTAGTTTTCCACTAACAGTGCTAATCATCACTTTCTAGTTTAACAAGGCTACAGCCTATATTAATTAAGCCTAAATAGACTATATAGACTACCTTATGCAAAACCGCCTCATTCCGGGATGGCTGCTACACTTTGCCATAACGACACATGCTAGTTAATATTAAATTAATCTAACACTGTAGAGCTCTCCCACAAACCCGTCCATCATAATCCACGGTTTTGGTCAACACTGTTTCTCCCAATCATGGTTTATGGCAAAACCTAAAATTGGTCACGTGACGGTATTTATTATGTCCACACAGGTGTTATTTGGACATATCATCCATTGTCAAGAATCTATCCTCCCTGGCTCAGTCACTGTCAGAGTTGTCATCACTTGTTTTGACATCCCCAACAAGCTAGCGAGTTACTGTATGCTCCCAACAACAGTTGTCAATAGCAATCTGCCAATCTGCGTGATGTCCGGAAACTATAAATGACAGACGGACTGTTTTCTTCCGAGCTGAGTACTTCCGCTCTCAATCCAACCTGTTTATAAACTATCAAAGTGGTGTATTGAGTCATCTCACTCACTTCCCCTACACATCTGCAGCTGTTAACTTTGCCCGACCTGTGATGGTTGACATCTGATTGTAACCAGGATCTGACGGGTTCTATCTGTATTCGAATGTTGATAAACTGTCAAAGCGATGCCGGGATTCATCTCACTCCCCACCGAATGTTCCTAATCTGTCGACCAGATGTAAACACGTGCAGCTATATTTTCTGGATTTGTTGAAACAACCTTTGGCCTCGAACATGCCGCTAATTCAGAACGCCTTTTATTCTCATCACTGGTTAAATCACGTTGGTCTATTATGTGACACGGAGAAAGTGGTGTAACCCCTCGGCCAGAGAGACCGGCCACTGTTCATTACCGGATATAAGAGAGAATCCTACAAATCAGTGGGCATTACCGGATATAAGAGAGAATGCTACAATCACTGGTTATTACCGGATATAAGAGAGAATGCTACGATCAGTGGCTATTACCGGAAATAAGAGAGAATGCTACATTCACTGGTCATTACAGGATATAAGTGAGAATGCTACAATCAGTGGTAATTACCGGATATAAGAGAGAATGCTACAATCACTGGTCAGTACCGGATATAAGAGAGAATGCTACAATCAGTGGTCAGTACCGGATATAACAGAGAATGCTACAATCAGTGGTTATTACCGGATATAAGGGAGAATGATACAATCAGTGGTCATTACCGGATATAAGAGAGAATCCTACAAATCAGTGGTCATTACCGGATATAAGGGAGAATGATACAATCAGTGGTCATTACCGGATATAAGAGAGAATGCTACAATCAGTGGTCATTACCGGATATGAGATAATACGACAATCACTGGTAATTACCAGATATAAGGGAGAATGCTACGACCAGTGGTCATTAATGGATATAAGGGAGAATGCTACAATCACTGGTCATTACCGGATATAAGAGAGAATGTTACAATCATTGTTCATTACCGGATATAAGAGAGAATGCTACAGTTACTGGCCAGTACCGGATATAAGAGAGAATGCTACAATCACTGGCCAGTACGGGATATAAGAGAGAATGCTACAGTTACTGGACAGTACAGGATATAAGAGAGAATGCTACACTCACTGGCCAGTACCGGATGTAAGAGAGAATGCTACAATCACCGGCCAGTACCGGATATAAGAGAGAATGCTACAATCACTGGCCAGTACCGGATATAAGAGAGAATGCTAGAATGACTGGCCAGTACGGGATATAAGAGTGAATGCAACAATCACCGGCCAGTACCGGATATAAGAGAAAATGCTACACTCACTGGCCAGTACCGGATGTAAGAGAGAATGCTACAATCATAGGCCAGTACCGGATATAAGAGAGAATGCTACACTCACTGGGCACTACCGGATGTAAGAGAGAATGCTACAATCACCGGCCAGTACCGGATGTAAGAGAGAATGCTACAATCACTGGCCAGTTGTCGTGTCCTCCTTTACAGTGTCGTCCCTGGAGTGAAGAGAGTCGACACCCACATTATAATATTTTTTTTTCTCTTAATATTCTGGAGAATCCACCAGCTTCCGTCCAACACACTCCATCAGCCTATGGACACCTTTTCCTATCACTCTCTCACTGTCGTACTATGCCCCCTTCTCATACTTCCCCAACGCAACATACTCAACAACTCTTGCTTCTAAAAATTAATAAAGATTAATTTATTAAAAGAAAAGTGTAACGTATATGAGACGTGTATGTGAAGAAAATGTGTGACGTGTTCTATAAAGTGTGTAGAATCGGACTCTCAGACTACAACCCAGTCAGCTGATCCCAGCAAGGATAGACCACAGCACGTTACGTCAGAACATGTACTTCTCACCCAGCGCCGAAACCATCCTGCTGGATACTGATTTGCCTCTGTAGACCTCTGGTAATCCCATTTCATGAACATCCGAAATAGACACCGGTGGTATAAACAGTTAATCATGGACCGGTTGCACTCTACACAATGTCCGTTCCTATCGTTCATAAAAAAATGCACAAGTCCTTTGTAGTGTGTACACAGATTAATGTTAATTGTTACTGTACTGGATCCTCCCTCGTGTCTATCTAGCCTCAAGTATCAAGTCTTGTGTTCTATTACACGAGATTATATCACACTATGTAATTATTAGACTTAATGTTTTCAGTTCGTTACTACTGTCTGATGCTGTGTGGTGCATCAGTACGCATCACTCTCTTTGGTGAATCAACTTCCTTCTAGCTTTAGTTACGTTCTGTATACAACTTTATTGATTGTTGAACTGGTGTTCTTCCGAATTGGATTTGAACCTTTCCTAAAAAAAAACTTGTTGAGTTTCCTTGGATCTGGTAGGGAACCTAGGATAGAAACAACACATCTGGTGATAGTACTAGTCACTGATCCTTTCGGCTGAGTGTAAGCCTATCACCTTGCTAAATGATCTTTAGCTAACTAGACTTAGTCATAGAGCAGATTAGCTACCCACCTAGAGCCGAATCAGGCTATGACAAAGAAAAAATCAGCAAACAGAATGCGGAACCCCGCCCACCAGGGACACCTACGGGAAGATCCCAATTATCCCTCATTACTCAATTCTCAACTAGTAAAGCTTATCAACACTTCACTAATCTATTCTTAACTAGCAGAGTTAATATCACTATTCTACTCTAACTAGTTTCCACTAACAGTGCTAATCATCACACTATAGTTTAACAAGGCCACAGTCTATATTAATTAGAACTAATATTATAATAGGTTATACCTTAAATGGCACTACTGCAGTCCTATCAATCATATCTACATCTGCCATTATAGGCACGTGTAAAATTAAGTCACTAATTAACACACGGTAGATATTATTTCCACTAAGCACTTAAGTGCCCTGGCACTCCGACTAGAGCATTTTCAAGTCCCCCTAGTTGGTCCCAACTCGGGTTTATATGGCAAACTACCAAAGTTGGCCACGTGACGTTATCCTTTATGCCCCACACAGGTGGCACATTGGCAGATCATCCCCTGTCAGGGATCCATCCCCCCTGGCTCCATTAATGTTAGATTTGTCATCACTGGTTTTGACCTCCAAAACAAGCCAGCGAGTTCCTGTATACTCCCAACACAGTTGCCAGTAACCAGCCGTCAATCTTCTTGATGTTCCGGAACTAAGACTTGACAGATGCACTGTTTTCTCCCTAGTCGGGCACTTCCGACCTGTTGATAAACTGTCAATCCTCTGTTCAGTGGTGACAATCCCAGCAGCCATTTCACCTGATGTCCGGAACTATAACTGACAGACAGGGCTGTTCCATGTACTGAGCCGGGCAAGGCTATGTGATTCTAAATGTTTATAAACTGCCAACGCGGTGTATCCATTCATTCTCACTCACCACCAAATGTGTATATGTGCTGCCCCGATGTAACCCGTGCAGCTGTGTTGACTGTTGTGGCCTAGAAAATATACGCCAAGCAAACGTCGGTATTATCATTATCTGGTTAACTCATGGCGAGCTCGTGACACCAGTACCGGATATAAGAGAGAATGCTAGAATCACTGGCCAGTACGGGATATAAGAGAGAATGCAACAATCACCGGCCAGTACCGGATATAAGAGAAAATGCTACACTTACTGGCCAGTACCGGATGTAAGAGAGAATGCTACAATCATAGACCAGTACCGGATATAAGAGAGAATGCTACAATCACTGGGAAGTACCGGATGTAAGAGAGAATGATACAATCACCGGCCAGTACAGGATATAAGAGAGAATGCTACAATCACTGGCCAGTACCGGATATAAGAGAGAATGATACACTCACTGGCCAGTACCGGATATAAGAGATAATGCTACAATCAGTGGTTATTACCGGAAATAAGAGATAATGCTACAATCACTGTTCATTACCGGATATAAGAGAGAATGCTACAATCAGTGGTTATTAATGGATATAAGGGAGAATGCTACAATCACTGGTCATTACCGGATATAAGAGAGAATGTTACAATCATTGTTCATTACCGGATATAAGAGAGAATGCTACAGTTACTGGCCAATACAGGATATAAGAGAGAATGCTAGAATCACTGTTCAGTACCGGATATAAGAGATAATGCTACAATCAGTGGCCATTACCGGATATAAGAGAGAATGCTACAATCACTGGCAGTACCGGATATAAGAGAGAATGCTACAATCACTGGCAGTACCGGATATAAGAGAATACTACAATCACTGGCAGTACCGGATATAAGAGAGAATGCTACAATCACTGGCAGTACCGGATATAAGAGAATGCTACAAGCACTGGCAGCACCGGATATAAGAGATAATGCTACAATCAGTGGTCATTACCGGATATAAGAGAGAATGCTACAATCACTGGCAGTACCGGATATAAGAGAGAATGCTACAATCACTGGCAGTACCGGATATAAGAGAGAATGCTACAATCACTGGCAGTACCGGATATAAGAGGATGCTACAATCACTGGCAGTACCGGATATAAGAGAGAATGCTACAATCACTGGCAGTACCGGATATAAGAGAGAATGCTACAATCACTGGCAGTACCGGATATAAGAGATAATGCTACAATCAGTGGTCATTACCGGATATAAGAGAGAATGCTACAATCACTGGCAGTACCGGATATAAGAGGATGCTACAATCACTGGCAGTACCGGATATAAGAGAGAATGCTACAATCACTGGCAGTACCGGATATAAGAGAGAATGCTACAATCACTGGCAGTACCGGATATAAGAGAGAATGCTACAATCACTGGCAATACCGGATATAAGAGAGAATGCTACAATCACTGGCAGTACCGGATATAAGATAGAATGCTACAATCAGTGGTCATTACCGGATATAAGAGAGAATGCTACAATCACTGGCAGTACCGGATATAAGAGAGAATGCTACAATCACTGGCAGTACCGGATATAAGAGAGAATGCTACAATCACTGGCAGTACCGGATATAAGAAATAATGCTACAATCAGTGGTCATTATCGGATATAAGAGAGAATGCTACAATCACTGGCAGTACCGGATATAAGAGAGAATGCTACAATCACTGGCAGTACCGGATATAAGAGAGAATGCTACAATAACTAGCCAGTACCGGATATAAGAGAGAATGATACAATCACTGGCAGTACCGGATATAAGAGAGAATGCTACAATAACTAGCCAGTACCATTCTCCCGCGCCTGTTTAGAGTCGTCTGCTAGGAAATAGTGTTCTTCTTTTCTGCCAGGGGCACTTTAAATACATTGTCTGTTGTAACCCACTGTTTGTTGTAAGCCATTGTCTGTTGCAAGCCATTGTCTGCTCTAAGCCATTGTCTGTTATAAGCCATTGAATGTTGTAAGCCATTGTCTGCTCTACGCCATTGTCTGTTGTAAGCCATTGTCTGTTGTAAGCCATTGTCTGTTATAAGCCATTGTCTGTTGTAAGCCATTGTCTGTTATAAGCCATTGTCTGTTGTAAGCCATTGTCTGTTATAAGCCATTGTCTGTTATAAGCCATTGTCTGTTGTAAGCCATTGTCTGTTATAAGCCATTATCTGTTGTCAGCCATTATCTGTTGTCAGCCATTGTCTGTTGTAAGCCATTGTCTGTTGTCAGCCCTTGTCTATTGTAAGCCATTGTCTGTTGTAAGCCATTGTCTGTTGTAAGCCATTGTCTGTTGTAAGCCACTGTCTGTTGTAAGCCATTGTCTGTTGTAAGCCACTGTCTGTTGTAAGCCATTGTCTGCTCTAAGCCATTGTCTGTTGTAAGCCATTGTTTGTTGTAAGCCATTGTCTGTTGTAAGCCATTGTCTGTTGTAAGCCATTGTCTGTTGTAAACCATTGTCTGTTGTAAGTCATTATCTGCTCTAAGCCATTGTCTGTTGAAAGCCATTGTCTGCTCTAAGCCATTGTCTGTTGTAAGCCATTGTCTGTTGTAAGCGATTGTCTGTTGAAAGCCATTGTCTGTTGTAAGCCATTTTCTGTTGTAAGCCATCTTCTGTTGTAAGCCATTGTCTGTTGTAAGCCATTGTCTGTTGTAAGCCATTGTCTGTTATAAGCCATTGCCTGTTGAAAGTCATTGTCTGCTCTAAGCCATTGTCTGCTCTAAGCCATTGTCTGTTGTAAGCCATTGTCTGTTGTAAGTCATTGTCTGTTGTAAGCCATTGTCTGTTGTAAGTCATTGTCTGCTCTAAGCCATTGTCTGCTCTAAGCCACTGTCTGTTGTAAGCCATTGTCTGTTGTAAGTCATTGTCTGCTCTAAGCCATTGTCTGCTCTAAGCCATTGTCTGTTGTAAGCCATTGTCTGCTCTAAGCCATTGTCTGTTGTAAGTCATTGTCTGCTCTAAGCCATTGTCTGTTGTAAGTCATTGTCTGCTCTAAGCCATTGTCTGCTCTAAGCCATTGTCTGTTGTAAGCCATTGCCTGTTGTAAGTCATTGTCTGTTGTAAGCCATTGTCTGTTGTAAGTCATTGTCTGCTCTAAGCCATTGTCTGCTCTAAGCCATTGTCTGTTGTAAGCCATTGTCTGCTCTAAGCCATTGTCTGCTCTAAGCCATTGTCTGATGTAAGCCATTGTCTGCTCTAAGCCATTGTCTGTTGTATGCCATTGTCTGTTGTAAGCCATTGTCTGTTGTAAGCCATTGTCTGCTCTAAGCCATTGTCTGTTGTAAATCATTGTCTGTTGTAAGTCATTGTCTGCTCTAAGCCATTGTCTGTTGTAAGCCATTGTCAGCTCTAAGCCATTGTCTGTTGTAAGCCATTATCTATTGTAAGCCATTGTCTGCTCCAAGCCATCGTCTGCTCTAAGCCATTGTCTGCTCTAAGCCATTGTCTGGTGTAAGCAATTGTCTGCTCTAAGCCATTGTCTGTTGTAAGCCATTGTCTGCTCTAAGCCATTGTCTGTTCTAAGTCATTGTTTGTTGTAAGCCATTGTTTGTTTAAGCCATTGTCTGTTGTAAGCCATTGTCTGTTGTAAGCCTTTGTCTGTTGTAAGCCATTGTCTGTTGTAAGCCGTTGTCTGTTGTAAGCCGTTGTCTGTTGTAAGCCGTTGTCTGTTGTAAGCCGTTGTCTGTTGTAAGCCATTGTCTGTTGTAAGCCATTGTCTGTTGTAAATCATTGTCTTCTCTAAGCCATTGTCTGTTGTAAGCCATTGTCTGCTCTAAGCCATTGTCTGCTGTAAGCCATTGTCTGCTCTAAGCCATTGTCTGCTCTAAGCCATTGTCTGCTCTAAGCCATTGTCTGCTCTAAGCCATTGTCTGCTCTAAGCCATTGTCTGCTCTAAGCCATTGTCTGTTGTAAGCCATTGTTTGTTGTAAGCCATTGTCTGTTGTAAACCATTTGTCTGTTCTAAGTCATTATCTGCTCTAAGCCATTGTCTGTTGAAAGCCATTGTCTGCTCTAAGCCATTGTCTGTTGTAAGCCATTGTCTGTTGTAAGCGATTGTCTGTTGAAAGCCATTGTCTGTTGTAAGCCATTTTCTGTTGTAAGCCATCTTCTGTTGTAAGCCATTGTCTGTTGTAAGCCATTGTCTGTTGTAAGCCATTGTCTGTTATAAGCCATTGCCTGTTGAAAGTCATTGTCTGCTCTAAGCCATTGTCTGCTCTAAGCCATTGTCTGTTGTAAGCCATTGTCTGTTGTAAGTCATTGTCTGTTGTAAGCCATTGTCTGTTGTAAGTCATTGTCTGCTCTAAGCCATTGTCTGCTCTAAGCCACTGTCTGTTGTAAGCCATTGTCTGTTGTAAGTCATTGTCTGCTCTAAGCCATTGTCTGCTCTAAGCCATTGTCTGTTGTAAGCCATTGTCTGCTCTAAGCCATTGTCTGTTGTAAGTCATTGTCTGCTCTAAGCCATTGTCTGTTGTAAGTCATTGTCTGCTCTAAGCCATTGTCTGCTCTAAGCCATAGTCTGTTGTAAGCCATTGCCTGTTGTAAGTCATTGTCTGTTGTAAGCCATTGTCTGTTGTAAGTCATTGTCTGCTCTAAGCCATTGTCTGCTCTAAGCCATTGTCTGTTGTAAGCCATTGTCTGCTCTAAGCCATTGTCTGCTCTAAGCCATTGTCTGATGTAAGCCATTGTCTGCTCTAAGCCATTGTCTGTTGTATGCCATTGTCTGTTGTAAGCCATTGTCTGTTGTAAGCCATTGTCTGCTCTAAGCCATTGTCTGTTGTAAATCATTGTCTGTTGTAAGTCATTGTCTGCTCTAAGCCATTGTCTGTTGTAAGCCATTGTCAGCTCTAAGCCATTGTCTGTTGTAAGCCATTATCTATTGTAAGCCATTGTCTGCTCCAAGCCATCGTCTGCTCTAAGCCATTGTCTGCTCTAAGCCATTGTCTGGTGTAAGCAATTGTCTGCTCTAAGCCATTGTCTGTTGTAAGCCATTGTCTGCTCTAAGCCATTGTCTGTTCTAAGTCATTGTTTGTTGTAAGCCATTGTTTGTTTAAGCCATTGTCTGTTGTAAGCCATTGTCTGTTGTAAGCCTTTGTCTGTTGTAAGCCATTGTCTGTTGTAAGCCGTTGTCTGTTGTAAGCCGTTGTCTGTTGTAAGCCGTTGTCTGTTGTAAGCCGTTGTCTGTTGTAAGCCATTGTCTGTTGTAAGCCATTGTCTGTTGTAAATCATTGTCTTCTCTAAGCCATTGTCTGTTGTAAGCCATTGTCTGCTCTAAGCCATTGTCTGCTGTAAGCCATTGTCTGCTCTAAGCCATTGTCTGCTCTAAGCCATTGTCTGCTCTAAGCCATTGTCTGCTCTAAGCCATTGTCTGCTCTAAGCCATTGTCTGTTGTAAGGCATTGTTTGTTGTAAGCCATTGTCTGTTGTAAACCATTTGTCTGTTCTAAGTCATTGTCTGTTGTAAGCCATTGTCTGTTGTAAGCCGTTGTCTGTTGTAAGCCATTGTCTGTTGTAAGCCGTTGTCTGTTGTAAGCCGTTGTCTGTTGTAAGCCATTGTCTGTTGCAAGCCATTGTCTGTTGTAAGCCATTGTCTGTTGTAAATCATTGTCTGCTCTAAGCCATTGTCTGTTGTAAGCCATTGTCTGCTGTAAGCCGTTGTCTGTTGTAAGCCGTTGTCTGTTGTAAGCCGTTGTCTGTTGTAAGCCGTTGTCTGTTGTAAGCCATTCTCCGTTGATATCACCATAAGTGCCAAGTCTCCTCCCACAGATCACCGTAGGAAACTCACCACAGTGCCCGAAATCCAAGGACCCAAACATGTATATACCAGAAGCACACTTTAGTATTCGTGGGTGGGTTTTTTGTGTTGTTAAATTCTAAATTCAACCTGACAGCGACCTGCTCATTTGCATTTCTTGCTTTCTCAGGGTAAAATGAAAAGACACACTAGACAACAACAACAACAACAACAACAACAACAACAACAACAACAACAACAACAACAACAACAACAACAAATGTGAAGCTATAAGACACGCCAAATTCTAACCCGGGCATCGAATGAAAGATAGACAGGAAGTGTAATAACAGATTTGACCCAACTGAAAGCAATTTATGCCTACAGCGCATGCGTGCATACTTAACATGCGAAACCCCTGGAAACATTCTTGCACGTGCTTCTCGGAACCAATGGTAAGTGATGCAAAACGCAGCGGGTTCGTGACCCCAGGAGGCCCGCGCACTTAGGTAACCTGTGTTATTCCACGCCTGCCAGGGAGGGAGAGACCTGGCGGGCTGCAGAAAAACAACATATTGAATATGGTAAACATCAAACGACCGCATAATCGCGTCTGATTCCTCATTATGCGATTACTGTTGGTATGTGATGTATTTGTGAGCCGCATCAACAGGAAGGGTCCCGCGTGGTTGTTGTTTGTGGTAATATCGTCGTCAGATTGTGTCGTGGTGAAGTACACAGTTGACCCAAGTCAAGCTTTCTGATGGCACTGACCCATCGCAAATCTCGCCCTGAGATTGCTGGTAAAACCGTTCTGGACAATCCAGTGTGTTGGTTTCCTCCCATTTCCTAGAACCGTTGATTAGAGTTTGTGTGATCAACAAAGTGGTATACAACAGGGATGTATAATGTCTCCAAATCTGTTCTCTTATTAGAGTGAACATATTATGAGGATATGAAAGGAGTTGCATTCGGAGGGCAAAACATTCAATAATATAAGATATGCAGACGACAGAGTATTGATTGCTGACAACAACGCGCAGGATCTACAACATTTGGGGGATGTGGTTATTGCATAGTGGGAAACTCGGTTTGGAATTGAATTGTAATAAAATAGAGATCATAGTCCTCCCCAAGAAGAAAGAAATACCACATTGTAACATCCAAGTGAATGGAAAAATTCTTAAACAAATGAATCGGTATAACTATATCGGGGCAGTCGTAACATTTGATGGAAGATGCCTTGCAGAGATTAGATCCAGAATTGTCCCGGCAAAAGTGGCCTTCTGCAAAATAGAAAACATACTTACCAACAAAAAGTTGTCAACTGCAGTGAGAAAAAGAGTGTTGAAGTGCTATGTAGAACCCATATTGTTGTATGCGTGCGAAACATGGACAATTAACAGACAAGCTGTGAAACATCTAAAGGCGGTGGATTTTGAGAAAACTGCAAAATGGACTGACGGAAAATCAAATGAGACAGTCCTTCAAGAGACAAATGACAAAAAAAAAAAAAGTATATTGACGGGAGAAATTAGACGTAGACAATCAAGATTTTTTTTGAACATGTTATGAGGAGAAATGGACTTGAAAATGTGGTGACAACTGGCAAGCTTGATGGCAAGAGAGGAAGAGGAAGATAAAGGGATAAATAATCTGATGGTTTGGCAGCATGGCATGGTCGGGACTAGAACACAGACCTGATTCGAGATTCTGGTGACCGTGTGAGTTGGCAACAGCCTGTCGGCGGAACACTTGATGATGATGATGATGATGATGATGATGATGATGATGGTGATCAACAAAGACATCAGCACGGCAGGCGGGCTTCACGTGCTGGCGTTTTCACTTCCGCTGCGCTGAGGGCGGGGTAGGGGGGTTCACTTTCCGCATGAGTCAGTTAGACTTCAACTTTGACATGTTGTTCAGAAAGCAATGGCAAACTACTGCACGTAATCATTGGTCAGTAAATCCACCTAGGGCTGGGACTGATGGTAACGTCCTGCATAGGGCACGCACCATTTGTGTCGAGAATGTGGCTTAGGGACAGCTAACGCAGTTTCTCTAGTCCCCGAAGTCAACCGCGGGCGGTTTGAATGCAGACTGCTTTGCGTAGATTTCGTTGGTATAGGCGTCGGACATTCAGAAAGCACTGGGAACTACTGAAGACATGTCGTTCAGAAAGCAATGGCAGACTACTGCACGTAATCATTGGTCAGTAAATCCACCTAGTGCTGGGACTGATGGTAACGTCCTGCATAGGGCACGCACCATTTGTGTAGAGACTGGCTTAGGGACAGCTAACGCAGTTTTTCTAGTCCCCGAAGTCAACCGCGGGCGGTTTGAATGCAGACTGCTTTGCGTTGATTTCGTTGGTATAGGCGTCGGAGGCGTCGGACATTCAGAAAGCACTGGGAACTACTGAAGGCAAAGATTGTTTAGTAAACCACAAACATCCAAAATGCTGGGGTTGAATGGGATGTCCTGTAAGGGACATGCAACTGACATTGTCTGATCAGCACATACGGAGATCAGAGACGGCCGTCACCAGGCGGTGGTCACATGCCATGAGTCAAATTATAGCTCATGGCAAGATGAAATATAGTCACGCTGAAGGACGTGACAATCTTGGATCTTAAGCCACGCGGCGCACGCTAATATTGTCACAGGAGCGAATAAGAACGATTCGCGAAGGTGACAAAGGCATACAGGTTCGTGGCTGCTGTCAAGTGTGGACGCACCACGTCAGGAAAATAGCTATGGCTAACATTATGCCGCTATTATAATAGTCAATGTTTAGAATTTGTCGTGTATATTAGTGAAACATTGTTGAACAAATGGTTGTATAATTGACAATGTTCATTGTCTAGTTAAATCCAAACCCGAGTTAGAGTCGTGTTCTTACAGAAGTGTGAAAATGTGTTTTAACAGTTGGTCGTTATCGTCAGTGTAGAGTAGAAGAGTCTAACTGTCATCAAAGTAAAGTTCTGAATACAATCAGTGAAGTGAAGATGCTTAGCCAGCTACAGAGTCTGGGTATAGCAAAGAGTGATGAGCCGAGAAGAAACAACGGTGAAAATATATTGATTACTGATAAATTATACCCCTAGGCAACCAACCGACCAGGCCGTGACATATGTTTAGAACCATCATGTTACTTATATGTAACAACCAACAATTAAGCACGCCGTTGCACACGCCCAGGGAACTAATCCAGGCAGTGACCACACACCCAGGGAACTAATCCAGGCAGTAACCACATACCGAGGGATCTAATCCAGGCACTGACCACACACCCAGGGAACTAATCCAGGCGGAGAGAAGAGACGGACGTCACCAGGCAGTGACCATACACCCAGGGAACTAATCCAGGTAGTGACCACACACCCAGGGAACTAATCCAGGCAGTAACCACACACCGAGGGAACTAATCCAGGCAGTGATCACACACCCAGGGAACTAATCCAGGCGGAGACAAGAGACGGACGTCAGCAGACAGTGACCACACACACAGGGAACTAATACAGACAAAGACCACACACCCAGGGAACTAATCCAGGCAGTAACCACACACCTAGGGAACTAATCCAGGCAGTGACCACACACCCAGGGAACTAATCCAGGCGGAGACAAGAGACGGACGTCACCAGGCAGTGACAATACACCAATGGAGCTAATCCATGTTGTGACCACATACACCAAGGGAACTAACCCAGACAGAGGCCACACACCTAGGGGACTAATCCAGACAGAGACCACACACCCAGGGAACTAATCCATGCGCGAGGAGAAGCCAGTGACCGTGTTCAACAATGACTGTGTGAGGAGATCTGAAAAAGGGCTGTTTGGCTCCAAGTATGGAAGACAACAATCAACATGCCTTCCCCAAAGAAAGGACATTTACAATTGTGCATCAGCCATGGTGCATACCATACTGGAACCATACTGGAGGGTCAGGTTGAAATCCGGCGAGCAAGAGGTAGACAAGCATACACATGGGAAGAACACCAAGAGATGGGCGAACATCAATCTGACAAAATGTAATGTCAGGGCGAGAGACAGAGCGTGTTGGAGATGCATTGCAGCTACCTTCACTGAGGAGACGGCGATGCGTCATGAAATTACTGACATTCATTCATTCAGTAGCATGTCCTTTGCAGAACCTCGCTCCCATAACAACCTTCCGGAATACTTCTCGATCACAAGCAAGATGTCCCGCGTCTGATACACCCATCTGGAGATCATCCGCCACATCCTGCACCCATCTTCTCTTTGGCCTTCCTCTTCCTCTATTCCCAGGCATATACCCTTCCATTATTGTTCTCTCCAAACTTTCGTGACGTTTCAAGTGAGCAAAATACTTCAATTTTCTTTGTTTTATCGTCCTATCGATTACTGACAGGAAGTTAGAATATGAATAACAGGAAGTACAGGTCGGTTTCAGACAGGACAGAGGAACCAGGGACCATATCTTCAACTTGAGAAGCGTCTTTGACATGAGGAGAATACAACAGAGATCTATAGTTGTTTCACAGACTACACCGGGAGTTGTGGAACATCTTCAGTGACATGGGGCTTCCCGCACGTTGACCTATTTAATTCACACATTACATCACACCCGGTTAGCGGCGTAGGGGTATCCCCTATCAAAGGAGATGTAAGACGCCTCCTTTCCTCCGTTAGTCTACGGGACACCCTTGGGCAAGGTGGAGTACCCGTTTAGCCCCCCGATCAGGGTTACGTGAAGCCATGGAAGCAGGTGGTGGATGGAGTATGAGAGCAGCCGACAGATTGTTGTTGGTTATGGTCTTGCACTCTGCGGCGATAGGCAGATGATCTCATCAGTAGAGACAATGGCTATGGCCACCGACTAGTACAGTCACTACCCAGAAGGAAAGCAATGGCAAACTACCTTCTGCAAAACTTGCCAAGAAACCATAGCAACCATGAAAGAAAACATAATAAGAAAGAGATCTGGTGGCGAGACCCCCAGGCCAGGCAGATCAGATAACACTGGGGAAGAGTGTGACGCAGGGACCAGTACTAGTAATCGTGATGACGGAGTTAATCCTGACTGTGTTACCAATGAAATTCCCTGTGTCAGACTAAGAAACAGAGTGAGAATAGCAACGTGGAATGTGAGAAGTCTGTATGAGGGAAAGCTTAAAGTAGTGTGTGATGAGATTGAGAGGTTAAACATTCAAATTTTAGGAATAAGTGAACATCGCTGGAGCGGCAAGGGACATTTTACAACTGAAAATGGAAGTATTTTCATTTATTCTGGTAGAGATGTCGGAGGCCAGAGTGGAGTGGCATTTTGTTTAGATAAGACAACTGCAAAAGCTTTAATGGGATATAATCCAGTTAGTGATAGAATCCTCACTATTAGACTTAAAGGCCGTCCAAAAAACACAACTCTCATACAGATATATGCACCTACTTCAACAGCAGTGGAGGACGAAATTGAAGATTTTTACAACACACTACAAGACACATTAAATAAGATTGGTCATAATGATATAGCAATAATACTGGGAGATTTTAATGCAAAAGTAGGTGCAGGAAGAGCTGAATATGAGAGACACGTTTTAGGAAAATTTGGATTAGGAAATAGAAATGATGCAGGTGACAAATTAATTGAATTTTGCACAGAAAATGAGTTAACGATAGCCAACACGCTTTTTAAACAACATCCCAGAAGACTCTTCACATGGAAGTCTCCAGACAGTTTTACCAAAAATCAGATAGATTATATTTTAATACAAAGAAGATGGAGATCAAGCATAACATCTGCAAAAACCCTACGTAGTGCAGACTGTGATACAGATCATCAGATATTAGAAGCAGATCTGAAATTAAAACTCAAAAAGCTTACACGAGGACCAAGGCCACTTCGTTTTGATCTCACAAAAATACCAGATGCATACAACATAGAAGTTAGGAATCGCTTTGGGGTCTTGATGTCTGTACAAGAAGAAATGACACCTGATGAACTGGCAGTACAAGCTAGAGATATCTTGATAACTGCAGCCAAAGATTTCATTCCGACCAAGAAAAAGCTACTTAAGCCATGGATTACATCAGACACGTTAGAATTAATAAAACAACGAAGGGAGCTGAAACAGAAAGGAGATGAATCCGATAACAGCAGGATGAAGTATAAATCTTTAACTCGAGAAATAAGAAAGAACACAAGAAACGACAAAAATCAATACATACAAGATTGCTGTATCAGAATAGAGCAATATCGTAAGGCTGGAAGAGATTATGAAATGTTCAAAGAAATGAAGTTCTTGACAAGAAATGTTCAACCTCAATTGAATGTTATCTGTGACAAGATGGGAAATACCTTAACAGAATCTAGACAAATTCTAGAAAGATGGCAGGAGTACTGCAGTGGAATGTATGATATGAGTAACAGTGAGGATATGAATGAGATACATGAGCCAATGACAGCAGAGACAGAACCTGAACCCTCATTAGATGAAATTGCTTGGGCTATAAAGAACCTGAAGAATAGTAAATCACCTGGATGTGATGAAATACCAGCTGAACTAATTAAAGCGGGAGGAGAAGAAAGCATACACATATACCATGCATTATGTACAAAGATTTGGAAATATGGTATATGGCCAAAAGATTGGAAGAGAACTATCTTCATTCCAATACCAAAAAAGGGCAACCTGAAATTATGCACCAACTATAGAACTGTTGCCCTGATCAGTCATGCAAGTAAAATTCTACTAAAAGTCATAATGGGAAGACTTCGTAAGAAAATGGAAGAAGAGATTAACGTGGTTCAAGCTGGATTTAGACAAGGAAGAGGAACAAGAGATCACATACTCAACATGTGTTTAATAATAGAGAAGTGCAGAGAATTTAATGTAAACCTATACTCATGTTTTGTGGATTATTCAAAGGCATTTGACTGTGTACAACATCAGAAACTTTGGGAAATCATGAGGAATATGGGCTTTCCATCACATGTAGTACAACTCATAAAAATGCTCTATCTAGACCAACAAGGAGCAGTTAGAATAGATGGCGAGATATCAGATTGGTTTGACATCAAGCAAGGCGTCCGTCAGGGCTGCGTGCTGTCACCCTATTTGTTTAACCTGTACGCCGAAAATATAATGAGAAATGTAAGAGATGATATAAACAGGGAGCTATATGATGCCCTAAATATCGGCGGTCATGACATACCAGAGATTCGATATGCTGATGATACAGTATTACTATCCACAACACAGAATGGCATAGAAAACCTAATAGCCTCAACCCAATTGAATAATGAAAATCACAACTTATATCTTAACATAGCAAAAACAAAGATAATGCATACAGATAAAACTACTATGGAAAAAGAAATATACATTAATGGGGGAAAATTGGAGGTGGTGGAAAATTTTGAATATCTTAGGTCATTGATTACCAATAACGGTGACACAATGAAAGAAATTAAACGGCGACTATCGATTGCTCTTCAAAGACTAAAACAGCTGAATAAATTATGGAGTGGGACAGACAGAACTACAAATATTAGATTTTTAAGACCATGCATCTTTCCCATTGCAGCATACGCCTGTGAGACATGGACACTTACTAAACAAGCTGAACAGCGCATAAACGCCTTTGAATATAAATGTTATAGACGAGTTCTAAGAATATCTTGGGTAAAGAAAATAACAAATGCATCCATACTTCAAGAGTTGAATATTGAAGAGGGTTGGCTATTAAAGACGATAAAACAAAGAAAATTGAAGTATTTTGGTCACTTGAAACGTCACGAAAGTGTGGAGAGAAGAATAATGGAAGGGTATATGCCTGGGAAGAGAGGAAGAGGAAGGCCAAAGAGAAGATGGGTGCAGGATGTGGCAGATGATCTTCAGATGGGTGTATCAGACGCGGGACATCTTCATCTTGCTTATGATCGAGAGGTTTTCCGGAAGGTTGTTATGGGAGCGAGGTTCTGCAAAGGACATGCTACTACTGAATACTTTAATGAATTACATCATAAACGACAAGCTGCTGTCAGATCAGCTGTTGAAACATCAAACTGGTTTTGCCCATACCCATTTAACATCTATGTAATGAGAAATGCCAACAATAATGAGGCATGTGAAAACTTTGATCCAGTCACAATTTAAATAACGAAGATAACAACAATAGATTGCAAGATTTAATTGCCTGACATATTTCACTGCATCTCGTCAGGTACATACTGCAGAAATCACACAACATAAACTAAAGTAATTAGATAAATTCTTCAAGCTGAAAAATACAACACACATATTCACACAACAATTTGAACTGTCTACCACGGTAATTTTAAACTGACTAGCATTTCCGTTTCTTTGTACAAAGTTGGCTTTTGTTAATGAATGGCAATTGCCTCTGACAGCTTTAACATGTGTCAATTTTGTGTGTTGAACAACAAAACGAAACTTACTATCCCAATCAATCACGTGGCCTGTTTACAACATGTGTCATCCAATCACAATTGGTGGTAATCAAGTTTCAGAGTTTACTGACGCAGACGCGGCCCTCCGCTCAAATAGTGCCAAATGTAAGACAATGTAATTATGTCTGTCAAAAGACACATTAAATTAGTGTCAAATGTTAAGAAAATGTAATCATGTTTGTCAAAAGACAGTCACATATTTCTCTAAACTGAAAAAAAAAAAAAAAAAAAAAAGAATTGTCCAGGGACCAACCACTTATCAAACAAACCATACATTACAATGAAGAAATTGAAAAAAAAAATATTTTTTAAAAATACAGATGTGTGGCATAGACCAGTTTGCGAGCACAAGTGAAAAAAATCGGTGGTTTAAGAGTCTAAATGTTAAAAATAAAATAAACTCTTAGAATAACAGGGAACAGCCAGAAGAAAAATAGTGTCAACAAGATGTGACGGGCAGGCTTGTGTTGTAATGGGGAACGTGCGAGAGATCTGAATGTTTTATAATACATGTGACAACTGTGACAGCTTGTATGTGCATGTAGCTTCTGTGAGAACTTGTATGTGCATGTAGCTTCTGTGAGAACTTGTATGTGCATGTAGCTTCTGTGACAGCTTGTATGTGCATGTGTCGTGGATTTCCTTTATTGTGTCGTCCCTGGAGTGAGGGGAATCAACACCCACATTATATTTAACCCCATATCATTATTCTAGAGAATCCACCAGATTCCGTCCACAACACTCCGTCAGTCAATGGATACCTCTTTCTCTCTCTTTCTCACCACTGGCTCATGCCCCCTCTCACACTTCCTCAAAACAACATACTAAACAACTCTAGCTTCTAAAAATTAATAACACATTAATTTATTGAAGAAAAGTGTATGTATGTGAGAAGTGTATGTGTAGAATGTATGTCGTATACTCTAGTGTGTCTGCAGAATCAGACCGAACAGCTCAGGAGCCAAGTCTGATAATCTCTGTAAGGATCACACAACATCATAGTTCAGTACACGATAACCCCACCAAACGATGTGTCCCTCCTGCTAGATGTTGACTTCCTCCGGTAGCTTTTTGATAACCCAGATACTTGGTCACCAATCACGGATATAGTCAGATACTGATCCTCAATCGATCACACACCATGTTATTAATTGTCTCTACTGTTCTGAGACTTAAAACATCCTTGCCTTGTGAAAACCCGGAACCTCTGTCCCTTGAAATCACGTGATTCATTTTCTATAGGTCCTACCGTTTCACCATTACACTGTTATGGTTTACAGTCCCACAGGAATTTAGTAATTTAGTAAAAGCATCAGGTTCATTGTTCCTGTTACCTAGATATTCACTATGGTTCTTTCTACATGTGATGTGGAAAGCAATCACTAATGTTCTGTTCACATGTGGTTTTGAAAAATAATCTCCCTATTGTTCCTTCTACATATGATGTGGAAAACAATCACTAGTGTTCTGTTCACATGTGGTTTTGAAAAATAATCTCACTACTGACTTCCATGATCCCTATCACTAAGAAGTCATCTGCTGGATACGTATATGTTTCGGCTCAACCGAGCCATGTTCCTTCAAACCCCTTTTATCATGGACCCAGTGCAAAAGCTGCTGAATAACTCTGCCTGTATCGTTTATCGGTATCGGTTATAGTAAACCGTGATGTTTCAGCTACACCTGAGTAACCTGAGGGAACCTGTGAAAGAGAGAGAGAACACACCGGTTTAGAGCAACCGGACACTGACTCCTATTAGATGAGTGTAGGCCGACGGCCTCACTCAGATATATGACAGTGAACCAAACTCTGTCATGGGGCAGAGGAGCTCATCACATCGGTCTAAATTAGGGTAAGACAAGGAAAGACCAAAATGTAAAGTGCAGAACCCCAGTAGACCCCCACTGGAAGATCCCACCATTGGACATTTCCCCTATCCCCCAACCATCCTCAGTCCTTTTAAATATCATCCCACTTCACTGTTTCCAACCAGCTGAGCTAATTGACCTTTCACACTAGTTAGTTTTAACAATGCGATTGCCTACTGTCGCCGACACTCCTTGAATACCTAACCACAATGCAACAACAATCACCAGACTATCCTACATAATTTACATCTAAATACTATTTTGTAAATACCTTATGAACACTCAGCTCTATTCTGAATCGAATCTCCACTTTGCCATGAAAGACACATGTTCCTCAACGTGAATTGATACCGAACACGCTAGATTCTTTTCTATATTAAAACAGAGCTAGTCGAAACACTTCAGCCTAGGTCAACTCTCTTGTTCACACTAGCTGTACAAATTCTGTTTTGCATACAGTCAGGAATTGTCCTAGTGACGTCATTCGATGTAAACACCAGGTGGCCTCAGCGGCAGACAATCTGTTCCCAATTTCACAAGAATAGTTGTCCCCTCCTTCCACCACTAACACAACAAGCTTTTTCTCTCAAACGACGATACATCAAACAATGCCGACAGATTCTCCGTTCCTAGGGAACTCTCAAAGACTTGTAGTTTCCTTTGATCCGACATGAGTGTTTCTCCACTAGTAACAAACAATTGCAGCTGTGAATACAGACTGGTTCTCTGTTAGTTTATCATCTTATCGTTAACGACAGTGGTCCCGTGACAGCATGTAGCTTCTGTGACAACTTGTATGTGCATGGTAGCATTTGTGACAGCTTGTATGTGCTTGGTAGCTTCTGTGACAGCTTCTCCGTGCTTTGTAGCATCTGTGACAACTTGTATGTGAATGGTAGCTTATGCGACAGCTTGTATGTGAATGGTAGCTTATGTGACCGCTTGTATGTGAATGGTAGCTTATGTGACCGCTTGTAAGTGAATGGTAGCTTATGTGATAGCTTGTATGTACATGGTAGCTTCTGTGACAAATTGTATGTGCATGGTAGCATTTGTGACAGCTTGCATGTGCTTGGCAGCTTCTGTGACAGCTTGTATGTGCATGGTAGCATTTGTGACAGCTTGTATGTGCATGTAGCTTCTGTGACAGCTTGTATGTGGATGTAGCTTTTGTGACAGCTTGTATGTGTATGTAGCATTTGTGACAGCTTGTATGAGCATGGTAGCTTCTGTGACAGCTTGCATGTGCATGTAGCTTTTGTGACAGCTTATATGTGCATGGTAGCATTTGTGACAGCTTGTATGTACTTGGTAGCTTCTGTGACAGCTTGTATGTACTTGGTAGCTTCTGTGACAGCTTGTATGTGCTTTGTAGTATCTGTGACAACTTGTATGTGCTTGGTAGCTTCTGTAACAGTTTGTATGTGAATGGTAGCTTATATGACAGCTTGTATGTGAATGGTAGCTTATGTGACAGCTTGTATGTGAATGGTTGCTTATGTGACAGCTTTTATGTGAATGGTAGCATCTGTGAAAACTTCTGTGTGCTTTGTAGCATCTGTGACAACTTGTATGTGAATGGTAGCTTATGTGACAGCTTGTATGTGAATGATAGCTTATGTGATTGCTTGTATGTGAATGGTGGCATTTGTCACATTTTCTATGTGCTTTGTAGCATCTGTGACAACTTTTATGTGAATGGTAGCTTATTTGACAGCTTGTATGTGAATAGTAGCTTATGTGACAGCTTGTATGTGAATGATAGCTTATGTGACAGCTTGTATGTGAATGGTAGCATCTGTGACAACTTCTATGTTCTTTGTAGCATCTGTGACAACTTTTATGTGAATTGTAGCTTATGTGACAGCATTTATGTGAATAGTAGCTTATGTGACAGCTTGTATGTGAATGGTAGCTTATGTGACAGCGTGTATGTTGATGTAGCATATGTGACACCTTTGTTGTGTATGTCAGTATATGTAACAGCTTGTATATATATACATATATGGTAGAATCTATAACACATTATATGTGTACAGTGTATAGCAGCAACTACAAAAAATTATTTTTGTGCATGGCAGCGTCTACAAGAAATAATGTATGTGTATGGCAGCATCTACAACAAATTATATATGTGTATGGTGGCATCTATAACACATTATATATGTGTATGGTAGCATCTACAACAAATTATATATGTGTATGGCAGCATGTACAACAAATTATATATGTGTATGGCGGCATGTACAACAAATTATATATGTGTATGACAGCATGTACAACAAATTATATATGTGTATGACAGCATGTACAACACGTTATATATGAGTATGACAGCATGTACAACAAATTATATATGTGTATGACAGCATGCACAACAAATTATATATGTGTATGACAGCATGTACAACAAATTATATATGTGTATGGCAGCATCTATAACACATTATAAATGTGTATGGTAGCATCTACAACAAATTATATATGTGTATGATTGCATCTACAACAAATTATATATGTGTATGATTGCATCTACAACAAATTATATATGTGTATGGTGGCATCTACAACAAATTATATATGTGTATGGTGGCATCTACAACAAATTATATATGTGTATGGCGGCATCTACAACAAATTATACATGTATATGGCAGCGGCTCACGCGACAGAACCAAAGAGCCGGAGAGGTTAGCGCGGTGCGCGGTGCGGTGTACAGTGAGTGCAGCGTAGCCAGGCGCGCACAGATCCAAGTGAAAGGAAAAGTGGCAGCAGCGAGCAGAGCCAGATAAAGATCGGAAATATAACTGCAAGGGTATGGAAGTACAGAGCAGACATGCCTGGGGCAGGAAGTACGCAGCCGGGAGGAGGGACGGACAGAGAAATGGGGAGAAGGAGGAGATGAGAAGAACGAGGTTGTGTTTGGTGCAGAGAGCGTCATAAAAATGCCAGCTCCAATTTGCTGCAGTTTGCAATCCTTGAACTGGGCTGTTGCACTGGCTGAAGCTCACCGCACACTTCCCCACACAGATGCTATCTGGGGATGGTCGACAGGAGAGATCCAGATGTGGGGGAACGCGCGCGCGCGCTCGCACACACACACACACACAGGCACACACACACACACACAGAGGCACACACACACAGACACACACAGGTACACATATACACACACGCCACACATATACACACACACCACACATACACAGACCCACATATACACACACGCCACACATACACAGACCCACATATACACACACGCCACACATATACACACACACCACACATACACAGACCCACATATACACACACGCCACACATACACAGACCCACATATACACACACGCCACACATACACAGACCCACATATACACACACGCCACACATACACAGACCCACATATACACACACGCCACACATACACAGACCCACATATACACACACGCCACACATACACAGACCCACATATACACACACGCCACACATACACAGACCCACATATACACACACGCCACACATACACAGACCCACATATACACACACGCCACACATACACAGACCCACATATACACACACGCCACACATACACAGACCCACATATACACACACGCCACACATACACAGACCCACATATACACACACGCCACACATACACAGACCCACATATACACACACGCCACACATACACAGACCCACATATACACACACGCCACACATACACAGACCCACATATACACACACGCCACACATACACAGACCCACATATACACACACGCCACACATACACAGACCCACATATACACACACGCCACACATACACAGACCCACATATACACACACGCCACACATACACAGACCCACATATACACACACGCCACACATACACAGACCCACATATACACACACGCCACACATGCACAGACCCACATATACACACACGCCACACATGCACAGACCCACATATACACACACGCCACACATACACAGACCCACATATACACACACGCCACACATACACAGACCCACATATACACACACGCCACACATACACAGACCCACATATACACACACGCCACACATACACAGACCCACATATACACACACGCCACACATACACAGACCCACATATACACACACGCCACACATACACAGACCCACATATACACACACGCCACACATACACAGACCCACATATACACACACGCCACACATACACAGACCCACATATACACACACGCCACACATACACAGACCCACATATACACACACGCCACACATACACAGACCCACATATACACACACGCCACACATACACAGACCCACATATACACACACGCCACACATACACAGACCCACATATACACACACGCCACACATGCACAGACCCACATATACACACACGCCACACATGCACAGACCCACATATACACACACGCCACACATGCACAGACCCACATATACACACACGCCACACATGCACAGACCCACATATACACACACGCCACACATGCACAGACCCACATATACACACACGCCACACATGCACAGACCCACATATACACACACGCCACACATGCACAGACCCACATATACACACACGCCACACATACACAGACCCACATATACACACACGCCACACATACACAGACCCACATATACACACACGCCACACATACACAGACCCACATATACACACACGCCACACATACACAGACCCACATATACACACACGCCACACATACACAGACCCACATATACACACACGCCACACATACACAGACCCACATATACACACACGCCACACATACACAGACCCACATATACACACACGCCACACATACACAGACCCACATATACACACACGCCACACATACACAGACCCACATATACACACACGCCACACATACACAGACCCACATATACACACACGCCACACATACACAGACCCACATATACACACACGCCACACATACACAGACCCACATATACACACACGCCACACATACACAGACCCACATATACACACACGCCACACATACACAGACCCACATATACACACACGCCACACATACACAGACCCACATATACACACACGCCACACATACACAGACCCACATATACACACACGCCACACATACACAGACCCACATATACACACACGCCACACATACACAGACCCACATATACACACACGCCACACATACACAGACCCACATATACACACACGCCACACATACACAGACCCACATATACACACACGCCACACATACACAGACCCACATATACACACACGCCACACATACACAGACCCACATATACACACACGCCACACATACACAGACCCACATATACACACACGCCACACATACACAGACCCACATATACACACACGCCACACATACACAGACCCACATATACACACACGCCACACATACACAGACCCACATATACACACACGCCACACATACACAGACCCACATATACACACACGCCACACATACACAGACCCACATATACACACACGCCACACATACACAGACCCACATATACACACACGCCACACATACACAGACCCACATATACACACACGCCACACATACACAGACCCACATATACACACACGCCACACATACACAGACCCACATATACACACACGCCACACATACACAGACCCACATATACACACACGCCACACATACACAGACCCACATATACACACACGCCACACATACACAGACCCACATATACACACACGCCACACATACACAGACCCACATATACACACACGCCACACATACACAGACCCACATATACACACACGCCACACATACACAGACCCACATATACACACACGCCACACATACACAGACCCACATATACACACACGCCACACATACACAGACCCACATATACACACACGCCACACATACACAGACCCACATATACACACACGCCACACATACACAGACCCACATATATACACACGCCACACATACACAGACCCACATATACACACACGCCACACATACACAGACCCATATATACACACACGCCACACATACACAGACCCACATATACACACGCCACACATACACAGACCCACATATATGCACACGCCACACATACACAGACCCACATATACACACACGCCACACATACACAGACCCACATATACACACACGCCACACATACACAGACCCACATATACACACACGCCACACATACACAGACCCACATATACACACACGCCACACATACACAGACCCACATATATACACACGCCACACATACACAGACCCACATATACACACACGCCACACATACACAGACCCACATATACACACGCCACACATACACAGACCCACATATATACACACGCCACACATACACAGACCCACATATATACACACGCCACACATACACAGACCCACATATACACACACGCCACACATACACAGACCCACATATACACACACGCCACACATACACAGACCCACATATACACACACGCCACACATACACAGACCCACATATACACACACGCCACACATACACAGACCCACATATACACACACGCCACACATACACAGACCCACATATACACACACGCCACACATACACAGACCCACATATACACACACGCCACACATACACAGACCCACATATACACACACGCCACACATACACAGACCCACATATACACACACGCCACACATACACAGACCCACATATACACACACGCCACACATACACAGACCCACATATACACACACGCCACACATACACAGACCCACATATACACACACGCCACACATACACAGACCCACATATATACACACGCCACACATACACAGACCCACATATACACACACGCCACACATACACAGACCCACATATACACACACGCCACACATACACAGACCCACATATACACACACGCCACACATACACAGACCCACATATATACACACGCCACACATACACAGACCCACATATACACACACGCCACACATACACAGACCCACATATATACACACGCCACACATACACAGACCCACATATATACACACGCCACACATACACAGACCCACATATACACACACGCCACAATACTGTGATGTTGTTTCCCCGAGAAGAGAGTGGGATCAACATGCACATCTTTAAACTGATTATCTGTTGGGATTATTGACTGACTTTTCGTCTACACTCCTCTCTTCTGTCTTCCCTTCCATATATCTCTTTCTTTCACTCTCTCTCTATTATTCTCTCAACACATACTTCGACAACAGTTCTTTTCCACATTAAATAAAAGATTTAATTTAAAACTATGTCTGGTGTATGGGTGGATATTGTCTGTGTAGTTGCTAGTGTATTCTATTGTTGGTGACAGAATGAACTCAGAATGTCTATCAGCGGTATCTTCTCGCCAGTCATTCTTCACGATTACAGGACATCACATCAAACAGGACAGAGCTCACCCGGGATGATCCGTAGGCTTGAGTCTGATGGTAAATCCGTTAGTGAAATGAAAACAAACTGTTCACCACTGAGTCACCGTATTGCTATAAAAGTCCCGTAAGTTTATGACTGTGCCCAAATCGGTTTCATGATATTAAGTATCCATCATCGAGAAAAAACACCACATTGTCAATGTTCTTCCTATTGTCTATTATGATTATCACTATTGTCTTTGTCTATTCCTTCTACTCTATGTATGCAAGTCGTATGTAGGTTGAAGTCTCTGCTTGCCCCACCTTAACATCTCTTTCTGTTCAGGAGCCCCAGTGGTATATGAGTGTTAGCATACAGTCTTCTGTATTTTACTGGATGTTAGTATTTGTTCATCTGAACAAACTGTTTAGGTTCTTTCTGGATCAAAGTATGTACTTTATTGGTTCAAGTAGAGTATTTTTTTCCTTTCTTCTCTAATGTCCCTAGAAACTGGGAACCTGTGGATGAATATAACAAGTCGAGTGGTAAGCGTCCGCCCCTTACTCCTAACTTATGCAAGTGTCCTTCTCCAGCCATAATGACAAGGCTTTCGAAGTCACCATCAGCATAAGACATAAGAATTCACCTCAGTCTAAAACACCCACTAATAATATGTAATGATAAAGGTAATACACGCTCATCTATATTCCTATTCTAAAACTATATTTTAATATACCTTATACACATCTATGTTCCTTTATAGAATTAATGTAGATCCACGAATCGAAATTAATCCGCAGCCAAGCACTTTATCCCATTATAAGGGAGGATATTTCTTTTCATTACAGGACACATAATTCTATCTTCTCGTCCAGTTGGGAATACACACACTAAACTGACAAAGAACGTGGCTACTCTTTATAGCTCAGTCTATGTCGCATAATCCTTGACATTGCTGGACAAAGCAAATTCAGACTTCATTATCCCTTGTCAGTGGAAAATTTCTGATCTCGAACTTTTCCGTTGTTTAATACAACCAAACCGCATTCTGCTGTCCAGTCTTAGTCGCAAACCTACCTCCAGAACGCAATAGGCTGGTCCATGATACTGTCTGTCTTTGTAGCAAACCAATTTTTCCACTCTACATGTCACCTGTGTTGTAGTCGACTCTCCCGCCTTGACCTACATACACATGCGCTGGTCAATCCTTTGTGGTTATCCTTCTGTTTCATTAACCCTTCTCCCACCTCAGCCTTGTCTGTGATCACCTTCTTATGATGCACTGTATACAGTCGTCGATCTGGGAATCACTAACATTCAGCATTTCACGACATAGGCCCCCTCTTAAGAGATTAGACCGCGTCGAATCTTTCTCACTGTAGGTTTGATTCCCATGATCCACAACCCTAGGCTTCTTCCTCTGGATCTGGATGTCTGGATAAGAAATCTGCCCCTACATTCTCCTTTCCCGGGATGTATTCCACTGTGAAGTCCAGTTGCAGCAACAACGTCCATCCCATCCACCGTGCGTTGAGCTTCTGCGAAGTAGCTATTAACATCACGTGTTGATGATATGATTGGATCCTCACATTATCCAGTAGGCGCTCTAATTGACACCCTACTATACTACTAACGACTGAAACTAGTGTTGGCTCCTAGCTCCTGTACGTCCGGTCGACCTACTTTCGACTTGCGTCAGCGACGGCTCACAATACAGACGGATTGTCCCATCTTGATTGTAACACTGCTTCCATGTCCTCTTGGTTTCCCCCGGTTTTTCCTCTGGGGATGTTCCGCCTCGTCCTCGTCGGACCGAGTCGTCTTTCCCAAACCTCCTGGGCTTTTGCTTCCAGGACCATCTTGGGCGATATTGTATCTGGTCAGCCAATCTTCGGTTGGAGTCCTGGGTAATTCTCGCTTTTCCCGACGTTACCCACCCCTTCTGAACTTGGTTACCGGTGAAACTTTCACTCTTGTCCTTTCCCTGACTTGTGATTTCCCTCCTCCTGTCGTTGGGTAAATCTGACCTATCACGTACTGTCCCATAGGTCCTCCTAGGTTGTACTGGCGATCTCTGGTCTTCGTCTGGACTGGTAACCTTTGTCCCAATGGCTGCCATCACCATAAAGTGCGAAGCTTTGCTCCCGGATCTCTCTTCATATTTCCTAATGAGATGTCTAGGGAGATTTTTCTTCTCTTCCCCGATCCGTATTTTGTAGATGTTCTTGGACACCACCTTTTCCACAGGATAAGGTCCTTTCCATCCTACTTGGAGTATATTGGTCTCTGCTGGACTCCACACTTCCACTTTGTCTTCCACTTTAAGAGCTAGTTTTCTCTTAATTCGCTTGTTGGGTGGTGCTTTCTGGCACTCCGAACAAGACTTCACCCACCGGCGTACATCTCCGGTCATTCCTGGCCAGCAATAATGGCCGGAAATTTTCTGCAAGGTCTCTCTGACACCCATATGTCGATTCTCGCCTATGATGTGTCCACTCTGAAGAATGTGAGGACGGTGGGTCTCTGGAACCACCCACTGCTCATGCAGGTTATCTCCCCTCCCAGCTCTCCGATAGAGTAGTTGATTCTTCAGAAAGTACTGTCCCCGTTCTGGTGGCTCAGCACTTCTTTGCAGCTTCCTGTAGCAAGGATGCAACGTAGTATCCTTCCTCTGGGCAGTATGCAATTCTCCTATCCCTGAGTGGTCGCATAGTGTCTCTGCCTCTTTTTCCTTCCCTTGAGATCCACTGACTACTGTTCCCTTGTGGGTTTGCTGTTTGGGCATCCCCAAAAAGACATATTTCGTGCCAATGATCATTGGAAATAAGGAGTCAGATAATACAGCAGCTGGAATAATGCCCGTGACGTACCTGGATTTAATCTCCACCTTGGCGATTGGCAGCGTCATGGTAACAGCACTCCTCATAGCCGGCTGTATTTCTATGGTCTCCCCTGTAAGTTGGTCTGGGCTTACTAAGCTGGCGTCCACCACCGCTTCCCCATCCAATCCTGTATCGTATAAACATTGGACTGGTTGTCCATTCACCTCAATCAGTTCCACCACAGGTGGTCTCTCTGGGTCCTGAGTGTCTTTCATCTCCTTGACCTTTTCCTTCCCTTTTTGATTCCTCGAGGTTGGTTATGCAATTGGCGTGTTTTGCCTTGCATCTGCAGTCCACAGTATTATGTGTTATCGACTGGCATTGTGTGCATCCTGTTCCTTTCCTAGGTTTCCGTGTGTCCTTTTTGTTCCTTTCTCCTTCGCCGACCTCAGCCTTGTCTGTGATCACCGATGTAGGAATCACTTTGCATGCTGCGAAGTAAGAACTTTTAGGTTTCGATCTGCAGTCTTTTGTGTTGTGGGAGGCCGCCCTACAAAACGAACACCACTTTTCAGACCACTGTCGTTTCGCTTGAGAATTCGAGGTGCTCTGGGTTCCTACCTTCACCTTCTCTGAACTCTCCTCTGTGTGCTTTATATAAGGTTCCACTTTTTCTCCTTCCCAGTTTTTAGGTTTCTTTTTCTCTGGTTTCTCCTGACCTTTGGTTTGTGTACTTAGTTCCTCCGCTTCACCATGTACTTCCACGAATCGTTCCGCCAGCTTATTCACAACATCAATCCGTTCCGCCCCTTGTTCTCCCAAGAAGGTTCTGAGAGGTTTCGACATTTGCTTTCGCATCTGGTCGACCACCATCATCTCTTCGAGACTCTCATAATCCCTCTTGAATTCTGCCAAGTCCATCCATTTCTGGAGATAGGATTTCAGCCTTAGACTGTATGCGGCGAATAGCTCTCCCGGCTCTCGTCTAGACGATCTAAACTTTTTCCGATATGTTTGTGCTGTGACTTCATAATGTTTCATCAAAGCTGCTTTCAATTCCTCGTACTGATTTTCCTGTCCTGGTGGTAGGCGTGTGTAGACCTCGTACCCTGAACCACGTAACGCCTGGGATACTTTAAGAGCCCATCTGGATCTTTCCAGTCCCATAGCGATTGCCATAGCCTCGAACCGATCCAAAAACTGGAATATCTTTTCTTTACTTTCATCATAGACTGCTAAAGGAAACTTCATGGCATGGTAACCCTGTCCAATCATGTGGGTTGCCCCAGGTGAAGATGAACTTCCTTCTGCTGCATCTATTTCACCCTTAGTTTGTGTCTTGAGTTCTAACTCTTTCAAGCGGTATTCATGTTCCATTTCTTGTCTCCTGGCAGTCTGTTCCATTTCCAGTTTCTTGGTCTCCTGTTCCATTTCCAGTCGCTTGGTCTCCTGTTCCAGTTCCAGTCGCTTGGTCTCCTGTTCCATTTCCATTCGTTTGGTCTCCACCTCTATTCTTCTCACTTCCAACTCGGCTTTCCGGTCTTCTCTTTCCCCTTTACGAATCTCTCTCTCTCTTTCTTGTATGTAATCAGTTAGCTCGGTACCAGCTAACCCAATTTCCTCCCCGTTGGCTCTCAGTTCTGCTGTAGTTACTTTAGGAGTTGCCATAGTTACAGCAGATAAGTCAGCACGTTGAGTAAAGATCCCTCAAGGCAGAAAAGAAGTACTCACTATACAATTATATTCCACCTAGAACCGATATCATTATCTATATCTATTAATTATTATAAATCTCCAACACCACACAGTACATCACAACCACTCTCTCATCCACAAGAGGAGATATAGGATAAAGACTTATGTAGACGTGTGACCGTGTGACTAGGTATGTAATGTGTCTTACCACCTATCCACATTCACTCTGTCTGGAACTTTCTCACTGTAAAGTCACCAGCCTTAATGAAATGTTTCTACCATCCATGTAATGGCACCATATATCCAATGGACGTCCTTCCATTAAAAGTCATCAATATATACTTCTTTTTATTCCAATCAGTATGTCCCAACATGCATGTACTCCGCTATGCCTGTGCCAATATGCAGGTCATATGGGTATAATGTATGTACGTACCCCGCTCGCTCCACCAATTATGTGATGTTGTTTCCCCGAGAAGAGAGTGGGATCAACATGCACATCTTTAAACTGATTATCTGTTGGGATTATTGACTGACTTTTCGTCTACACTCCTCTCTTCTGTCTTCCCTTCCATATATCTCTTTCTTTCACTCTCTCTCTATTATTCTCTCAACACATACTTCGACAACAGTTCTTTTCCACATTAAATAAAAGATTTAATTTAAAACTATGTCTGGTGTATGGGTGGATATTGTCTGTGTAGTTGCTAGTGTATTCTATTGTTGGTGACAGAATGAACTCAGAATGTCTATCAGCGGTATCTTCTCGCCAGTCATTCTTCACGATTACAGGACATCACATCAAACAGGACAGAGCTCACCCGGGATGATCCGTAGGCTTGAGTCTGATGGTAAATCCGTTAGTGAAATGAAAACAAACTGTTCACCACTGAGTCACCGTATTGCTATAAAAGTCCCGTAAGTTTATGACTGTGCCCAAATCGGTTTCATGATATTAAGTATCCATCATCGAGAAAAAACACCACATTGTCAATGTTCTTCCTATTGTCTATTATGATTATCACTATTGTCTTTGTCTATTCCTTCTACTCTATGTATGCAAGTCGTATGTAGGTTGAAGTCTCTGCTTGCCCCACCTTAACATCTCTTTCTGTTCAGGAGCCCCAGTGGTATATGAGTGTTAGCATACAGTCTTCTGTATTTTACTGGATGTTAGTATTTGTTCATCTGAACAAACTGTTTAGGTTCTTTCTGGATCAAAGTATGTACTTTATTGGTTCAAGTAGAGTATTTTTTTCCTTTCTTCTCTAATGTCCCTAGAAACTGGGAACCTGTGGATGAATATAACAAGTCGAGTGGTAAGCGTCCGCCCCTTACTCCTAACTTATGCAAGTGTCCTTCTCCAGCCATAATGACAAGGCTTTCGAAGTCACCATCAGCATAAGACATAAGAATTCACCTCAGTCTAAAACACCCACTAATAATATGTAATGATAAAGGTAATACACGCTCATCTATATTCCTATTCTAAAACTATATTTTAATATACCTTATACACATCTATGTTCCTTTATAGAATTAATGTAGATCCACGAATCGAAATTAATCCGCAGCCAAGCACTTTATCCCATTATAAGGGAGGATATTTCTTTTCATTACAGGACACATAATTCTATCTTCTCGTCCAGTTGGGAATACACACACTAAACTGACAAAGAACGTGGCTACTCTTTATAGCTCAGTCTATGTCGCATAATCCTTGACATTGCTGGACAAAGCAAATTCAGACTTCATTATCCCTTGTCAGTGGAAAATTTCTGATCTCGAACTTTTCCGTTGTTTAATACAACCAAACCGCATTCTGCTGTCCAGTCTTAGTCGCAAACCTACCTCCAGAACGCAATAGGCTGGTCCATGATACTGTCTGTCTTTGTAGCAAACCAATTTTTCCACTCTACATGTCACCTGTGTTGTAGTCGACTCTCCCGCCTTGACCTACATACACATGCGCTGGTCAATCCTTTGTGGTTATCCTTCTGTTTCATTAACCCTTCTCCCACCTCAGCCTTGTCTGTGATCACCTTCTTATGATGCACTGTATACAGTCGTCGATCTGGGAATCACTAACATTCAGCATTTCACGACACATACACAGACCCACATATACACACACGCCACACATACACAGACCCACATATACACACACGCCACACATACACAGACCCACATATACACACACGCCACACATACACAGACCCACATATACACACACGCCACACATACACAGACCCACATATATACACACGCCACACATACACAGACCCACATATACACACACGCCACACATACACAGACCCACATATACACACACGCCACACATACACAGACCCACATATATACACACGCCACACATACACAGACCCACATATACACACACGCCACACATACACAGACCCACATATACACACACGCCACACATACACAGACCCACATATACACACGCCACACATACACAGACCCACATATACACACGCCACACATACACAGACCCACATATATACACACGCCACACATACACAGACCCACATATACACACACGCCACACATACACAGACCCACATATACACACACGCCACAGGGCATAGACACGACATCCCACAGGGCATGGACACGACATCCCACAGGGCATGGACACGACATCCCACAGGGCTTGGCATCCAGAGACCACGTGAACATTGCTCTCGTGCTCTCAGTGACCCAGTCCGTGGATCGATCTCACGACGTTCAGAACACACGGCAGACGACTTAACCACAGCGACATCAGGGAGAACGAACGTACACACTTTATTTTCAAAGGGTTAAGAATTGGGCACGCAGGCCCGCCTAACATTCTGCGCGTCTACCACTCTTCTTCATACATTATTTCATTCACGCATCATTCAAGGCTAACTGAGAATATAAAAGCTATGCATTATAAAGGCATGGGGAAAATGCAAAAACCACTACCACATGACTCACTGCAATTAATGAATGATGTGGCAGTTGTTATTAGCAGTGGGGAACATACTTGTCTACCACAAGGGGACTAAGGTTTCATTATTATTATTATTATTATTATTATTATTATTATTATTATTATTATTATTATTATTATTATTATTATTATTATTATTATTAATGTGTGAACGAGACGTGAAGTGAGGTAAAAAACCCCATTCCAATCGTCATTTGCTACCTCGACCGACAGCACAACCAAATACAGAGGAACCTCGGTTTTCGTCGATAGTCCGTCCGAAAACAAGAGGCGAAAACAGAAACCGACGAAATCCGAGGCAGTTATTTCCATATGAATCAATGCAAATTCAATTAATTCGTTCTAGACACTCTAAAATACATCCCAAAAAACACATTTTATAGATATAGTGTATAATACTAAAAGCAAATAATATATTAATATAAAATGAATATAAAAGACTAATGTAAAGAATAAATAAACATTTAACATGGCATTTACCTTTCTGAAGTCTCTTCTTGGCGCATGGAAGACGGCGAGGAAGGGAGAGAGAGGTGCAGATATTATTGTTTAGAAGGGAAATCCCCCTCCATAAGGACCTTAGGTGTCAAGGCACTAAGTGGGGTCAGTTCCCTTCTTGGTCTTCTTGTCTTTTTTATGCAAGTGCGCCCCATTAATTTTTTTTAAAAAGCCATCCTCTTAAAATCACTAAGTAGACTAGCACTCGCCCCATGCATTTCCTTAATGAGATCGGCATACAACAGTCTGGCCTTTTCACATATGATTGCTTCCGAAAAAGAATCGCCATTTAACTGATTTTGATTTATCCAAATTAATAATAACTGTTCGACATCTTCAATTGTTTGCGATCTCTAGCACATTCACGCCTTTCGCTACATTAGCCTGCTTCATTGCTGCCTATTTCGCCACAATGGAACTTATTGTGGGTAGCGACTTCCCGTACATGCGGCAAATTTATGCAATCTTAATGCGGTTCTTGTATTTTTTCAGTGATTTCATTCTTAAACTCAGTCGTGTTCCCAGCCTTCCTCTTCGAAGGGCTGCTGGCTCTGGAAACTTTCTTTGGTCCCATGATGGAGCTCAAAGGAAAGGGTTAACTTATTAGCAAGTGATTATCGCACAGCGAGAAACAACATCAAACTGAGCAGACGAACGCGGGATCCCTTTGCTTTCGCAAAATTAGCAGCGAGGCCACGTGGGCACGCCGACGAAATTCGAGGGAACCGACGAAAAACGAGACAAATTTTTCGACGAAAACCGAAATCGACGAAAACCGAGGTTCCAGACGGGCGACAAATAGACATGGTTTCAAACCGGACACATTACGCGTGAAGGTTAACCCAACTACTCTGTGAGTAAGTAACCCAGCCGCTGACATGGAAAAGTCGGGTCGTACATTGACACGTGTAATCTTATATCGACAGATTGGTGCAATGGGCACACAATAACCCTGGGAAAGCGGTCACAGACGACCTGTGTTACCCAACACCAGGCAAGTGGAGATAACTGCAGCACTAGCCAGCTCTTGCGGGCCATCTGGTGCAAACCCATTACAGATTTAATTTTCCCTTTGCACTGTTGACAGGTTGACTTTTCCACAGTCGCCACCATGTGATTGATATATTGTTACCGTCGCCCGATGACTCTCCGATAGGGATATGTTCTCAGAAGTATTCTCTTTACGGCACAGAAGAATATGAGCTTGCACGTAAAGCACCGCAGACTGTCTGGTCTTGCACGTAAAGAAGATCCACTGTACAAGAATGACGTCACAAGGCTTCTCTAAAACACCGCACGAACCAACACCTGGCCTAGGATACCTCAGGGCTAGGTTAATTGTTTCTGACGGGTCGTTACAGGGATCTCCGATCTACGCCATTGCCTGCGATAGTTGGTTACAGGGATCTCTGATCTACGCTATTGCTTGTGATAGTTGGTCACAGGGATCTCTCATCAACGTTATAGTTTCTGATGGGTCGTTACAGGGATCTCTTATCTACGTTATTGCTTCCGATAGTTGATTACAGGGATCTGTTATCTACATTACAGCTTCTGATGGGTCGTTACAGGGATCTCTCATCCACGTAATTGTGTGTGACTGGTGGTTACAGGGACTTCTTATCCTCGTGATTGTGTCTAGTGGCTGGGTAAATGGATCTCTTATCCTCCTGACTGTGTCTGGTGGCTGGTTACATGGATCTCTTATCCTCGTGATTGTGTCTGGTGGCTGGTTACAGGGATCTCTTATCCTCGTGATTGTGTCTAGTGGCTGGGTAAATGGATCTCTTATCCTCCTGACTGTGTCTGGTGGCTGGTTACATGGATCTCTTATCCTCCTGATTGTGTCTGGTGGCTGGTTACATAGATCTGTTATCCTCCTGACTGTGTCTCATGGCTGGCTACATGGATCTCTTATCCTCCTGATTGTATCTGGTGGCTGGTTACATGGATCTCTTATCCTCCTGATTGTGTCTGGTGGCTGGTTACATGGATCTCTTATCCTCCTGATTGTGTCTGGTGGCTGGCTACATGGATCTCTTATCCTCCTGATTGTGTCTGGTGGCTGGTTACATGGATCTTGTATCCTCCTGATTGTGTCTGGTGGCTGGTTACATGGATCTCTTATCCTCCTGATTGTGTCTCATTGCTGGCTACATGGATCTCTTATCCTTCTGATTGTATCTGGTGGCTGGTTACATGGATCTCTTATCCTCCTGATTGTGTCTGGTGGCTGGTTACATGGATCTTGTATCCTCCTGATTGTGTCTGGTGGCTGGTTACATGGATCTCTTATCGTCCTGATTGTGTCTCATTGCTGGCTACATGGATCTCTTATCCTTCTGATTGTATCTGGTGGCTGGTTACATGGATCTCTTATCCTCCTGATTGTGTCTGGTGGCTGGTTACATGGATCTCTTATCCTTCTGATTGTATCTGGTGGCTGGTTACATGGATATCCTCCTGATTGTGCCTGGTGGCTGGTTACATGGATCTCTTATCCTCCTGATTGTATCTGGTAGCTGGCTACATGGATCTCTTATCCTCCTGATTGTATCTGGTGGCTGGTTACATGGATCTCTTATCCTCCTGATTGTGTCTGGTGGCTGGTTACATGGATCTCTTATCCTCCTGATTGTGTCTGGTGGATGGCTACATGGATCTCTTATCCTCCTGATTGTTTCTGGTGGCTGGTTACATGGATCTCTTATCCTCCTGATTGTGTCTGGTGGCTGGTTACATGGATCTCTTATCCTCCTGATTGTGTCTGGTGGCTGGTTACATGGATCTCTTATCCTCTTGATTGTGTCTGGTGGATGGCTACATGGATCTCGTATCCTCCTGATTGTGTCTGGTGGCTGGTTACATGGATCTCTCATCCTCCTGATTGTGTCTGGTGGCTGGTTACATGGATCTCTTATCCTGGTGATTGTGTCTGGTGGCTGGTGGTTACATGGATCTCTTATCCTCCTGATTGTGTCTGGTGGATGGCTACATGGATCTCTTATCCTCCTGATTGTGTCTGGTGGATGGCTACATGGATCTCTTATCCTCCTGATTGTGTCTGGTGGATGGCTACATGGATCTCTTATCCTTCTGATTGTATCTGGTGGATGGCTACATGGATCTCTTATCTTCCTGATTGTGTCTGGTGGCTGGTGGTTACATGGATCTCTTATCCTCCTGATTGTGTCTGGTGGATGGCTACATGGATCTCTTATCCTCCTGATTGTGTCTGGTGGATGGCTACATGGATCTCTTATCCTCCTGATTGTGTCTGGTGGCTGGTTACATGGATCTCTTATCCTGGTGATTGTGTCTGGTGGCTGGTTACATGGATCTCTTATCCTGGTGATTGTGTCTGGTGGCTGGTTACATGGATCTCTTATCCTGGTGATTGTGTCTGGTGGCTGGTTACATGGATCTCTTATCCTGGTGATTGTGTCTGGTGGCTGGTTACATGGATCTCTTATCCTGGTGATTGTGTCTGGTGGCTGGTTACATGGATCTCTTATCCTGGTGATTGTGTCTGGTGGCTGGTTACATGGATCTCTTATCCTGGTGATTGTGTCTGGTGGATGGCTACATGGATCTCTTATCCTCCTGATTGTGTCTGGTGGCTGGTTACATGGATCTCTTATCCTGGTGATTGTGTCTGGTGGCTGGTTACATGGATCTCTTATCCTGGTGATTGTGTCTGGTGGCTGGTTACATGGATCTCTTATCCTGGTGATTGTGTCTGGTGGCTGGTTACATGGATCTCTTATCCTGGTGATTGTGTCTGGTGGATGGCTACATGGATCTCTTATCCTGGTGATTGTGTCTGGTGGATGGCTACATGGATCTCTTATCCTGGTGATTGTGTCTGGTGGATGGTTACATGGATCTCTTATCCTGGTGATTGTGTCTGGTGGATGGTTACATGGATCTCTTATCCTGGTGATTGTGTCTGGTGGATGGTTACATGGATCTCTTATCCTGGTGATTGTGTCTGGTGGATGGCTACATGGATCTCTTATCCTGGTGATTGTGTCTGGTGGATGGCTACATGGATCTCTTATCCTGGTGATTGTGTCTGGTGGCTGGTTACATGGATCTCTTATCCTGGTGATTGTGTCTGGTGGCTGGTTACATGGATCTCTTATCCTGGTGATTGTGTCTGGTGGCTGGTTACATGGATCTCTTATCCTGGTGATTGTGTCTGGTGGATGGCTACATGGATCTCTTATCCTCCTGATTGTGTCTGGTGGCTGGTTACATGGATCTCTTATCCTGGTGATTGTGTCTGGTGGCTGGTTACATGGATCTCTTATCCTGGTGATTGTGTCTGGTGGCTGGTTACATGGATCTCTTATCCTGGTGATTGTGTCTGGTGGCTGGTTACATGGATCTCTTATCCTGGTGATTGTGTCTGGTGGATGGCTACATGGATCTCTTATCCTGGTGATTGTGTCTGGTGGATGGCTACATGGATCTCTTATCCTGGTGATTGTGTCTGGTGGCTGGTTACATGGATCTCTTATCCTGGTGATTGTGTCTGGTGGATGGTTACATGGATCTCTTATCCTGGTGATTGTGTCTGGTGGATGGTTACATGGATCTCTTATCCTGGTGATTGTGTCTGGTGGCTGGTTACATGGATCTCTTATCCTGGTGATTGTGTCTGGTGGATGGTTACATGGATCTCTTATCCTGGTGATTGTGTCTGGTGGATGGTTACATGGATCTCTTATCCTGGTGATTGTGTCTGGTGGATAGTTACATGGATCTCTTATCCTGGTGATTGTGTCTGGTGGATGGTTACATGGATCTCTTATCCTGGTGATTGTGTCTGGTGGCTGGTTACATGGATCTCTTATCCTGGTGATTGTGTCTGGTGGATGGTTACATGGATCTCTTATCCTGGTGATTGTGTCTGGTGGATGGTTACATGGATCTCTTATCCTGGTGATTGTGTCTGGTGGATGGTTACATGGATCTCTTATCCTGGTGATTGTGTCTGGTGGCTGGTTACATGGATCTCTTATCCTGGTGATTGTGTCTGGTAGATGGTTACATGGATCTCTTATCCTGGTGATTGTGTCTGGTGGCTGGTGGTTACATGGATCTCTTATCCTGGTGATTGTGTCTGGTGGCTGGTTACATGGATCTCTTATCCTGGTGATTGTGTCTGGTGGCTGGTTACATGGATCTCTTATCCTGGTGATTGTGTCTGGTGGATGGCTACATGGATCTCTTATCCTGCTGATTGTGTCTGGTGGATGGCTACATGGATCTCTTATCCTGGTGATTGTGTCTGGTGGCTGGTTACATGGATCTCTTATCCTGGTGATTGTGTCTGGTGGATGGTTACATGGATCTCTTATCCTGGTGATTGTGTCTGGTGGATGGTTACATGGATCTCTTATCCTGGTGATTGTGTCTGGTGGCTGGTTACATGGATCTCTTATCCTGGTGATTGTGTCTGGTGGATGGTTACATGGATCTCTTATCCTGGTGATTGTGTCTGGTGGATGGTTACATGGATCTCTTATCCTGGTGATTGTGTCTGGTGGATGGTTACATGGATCTCTTATCCTGGTGATTGTGTCTGGTGGATGGTTACATGGATCTCTTATCCTGGTGATTGTGTCTGGTGGCTGGTTACATGGATCTCTTATCCTGGTGATTGTGTCTGGTGGATGGTTACATGGATCTCTTATCCTGGTGATTGTGTCTGGTGGATGGTTACATGGATCTCTTATCCTGGTGATTGTGTCTGGTGGATGGTTACATGGATCTCTTATCCTGGTGATTGTGTCTGGTGGCTGGTTACATGGATCTCTTATCCTGGTGATTGTGTCTGGTGGATGGTTACATGGATCTCTTATCCTGGTGATTGTGTCTGGTGGCTGGTGGTTACATGGATCTCTTATCCTGGTGATTGTGTCTGGTGGCTGGTGGTTACATGGATCTCTTATCCTGGTGATTGTGTCTGGTGGCTGGTTACATGGATCTCTTATCCTGGTGATTGTGTCTGGTGGCTGGTGGTTACATGGATCTCTTATCCTGGTGATTGTGTCTGGTGGCTGGTGGTTACATGGATCTCTTATCCTGGTGATTGTGTCTGGTGGCTGGTGGTTACATGGATCTCTTATCCTGGTGATTGTGTCTGGTGGCTGGTGGTTACATGGATCTCTTATCCTGGTGATTGTGTCTGGTGGCTGGTGGTTACATGGATCTCTTATCCTGGTGATTGTGTCTGGTGGCTGGTGGTTACATGGATTTCTTATCCTGGTGATTGTGTCTGGTGGCTGGTGGTTACATGGATCTCTTATCCTGGTGATTGTGTCTGGTGGCTGGTGGTTACATGGATCTCTTATCCTGGTGATTGTGTCTGGTGGCTGGTTACATGGATCTCTTATCCTGGTGATTGTGTCTGGTGGCTGGTTACATGGATCTCTTATCCTGGTGATTGTGTCTGGTGGATGGTTACATGGATCTCTTATCCTGGTGATTGTGTCTGGTGGCTGGTTACATGGATCTCTTATCCTGGTGATTGTGTCTGGTGGCTGGTTACATGGATCTCTTATCCTGGTGATTGTGTCTGGTGGCTGGTTACATGGATCTCTTATCCTGGTGATTGTGTCTGGTGGCTGGTTACATGGATCTCTTATCCTGGTGATTGTGTCTGGTGGCTGGTTACATGGATCTCTTATCCTGGTGATTGTGTCTGGTGGATGGTTACATGGATCTCTTATCCTGGTGATTGTGTCTGGTGGCTGGTGGTTACATGGATCTCTTATCCTGGTGATTGTGTCTGGTGGCTGGTGGTTACATGGATCTCTTATCCTGGTGATTGTGTCTGGTGGCTGGTGGTTACATGGATCTCTTATCCTGGTGATTGTGTCTGGTGGCTGGTTACATGGATCTCTTATCCTGGTGATTGTGTCTGGTGGATGGTTACATGGATCTCTTATCCTGGTGATTGTGTCTGGTGGATGGCTACATGGATCTCTTATCCTGGTGATTGTGTCTGGTGGCTGGTGGTTACATGGATCTCTTATCCTGGTGATTGTGTCTGGTGGCTGGTGGTTACATGGATCTCTTATCCTGGTGATTGTGTCTGGTGGCTGGTGGTTACATGGATCTCTTATCCTGGTGATTGTGTCTGGTGGCTGGTGGTTACATGGATCTCTTATCCTGGTGATTGTGTCTGGTGGCTGGTTACATGGATCTCTTATCCTGGTGATTGTGTCTGGTGGATGGTTACATGGATCTCTTATCCTGGTGATTGTGTCTGGTGGATGGCTACATGGATCTCTTATCCTGGTGATTGTGTCTGGTGGCTGGTGGTTACATGGATCTCTTATCCTGGTGATTGTGTCTGGTGGCTGGTGGTTACATGGATCTCTTATCCTGGTGATTGTGGCTGGTGGTTACATGGATCTCTTATCCTGGTGATTGTGTCTGGTGGCTGGTGGTTACATGGATCTCTTATCCTGGTGATTGTGTCTGGTGGCTGGTGGTTACATGGATCTCTTATCCTGGTGATTGTGTCTGGTGGCTGGTGGTTACATGGATCTCTTATCCTGGTGATTGTGTCTGGTGGCTGGTTACATGGATCTCTTATCCTGGTGATTGTGTCTGGTGGATGGTTACATGGATCTCTTATCCTGGTGATTGTGTCTGGTGGCTGGTTACATGGATCTCTTATCCTGGTGATTGTGTCTGGTGGCTGGTTACATGGATCTCTTATCCTGGTGATTGTGTCTGGTGGCTGGTTACATGGATCTCTTATCCTGGTGATTGTGTCTGGTGGATGGTTACATGGATCTCTTATCCTGGTGATTGTGTCTGGTGGCTGGTGGTTACATGGATCTCTTATCCTGGTGATTGTGTCTGGTGGCTGGTGGTTACATGGATCTCTTATCCTGGTGATTGTGTCTGGTGGCTGGTTACATGGATCTCTTATCCTGGTGATTGTGTCTGGTGGATGGTTACATGGATCTCTTATCCTGGTGATTGTGTCTGGTGGATGGCTACATGGATCTCTTATCCTGGTGATTGTGTCTGGTGGCTGGTGGTTACATGGATCTCTTATCCTGGTGATTGTGTCTGGTGGCTGGTGGTTACATGGATCTCTTATCCTGGTGATTGTGTCTGGTGGCTGGTGGTTACATGGATCTCTTATCCTGGTGATTGTGTCTGGTGGCTGGTGGTTACATGGATCTCTTATCCTGGTGATTGTGTCTGGTGGCTGGTTACATGGATCTCTTATCCTGGTGATTGTGTCTGGTGGATGGTTACATGGATCTCTTATCCTGGTGATTGTGTCTGGTGGCTGGTGGTTACATGGATCTCTTATCCTGGTGATTGTGTCTGGTGGCTGGTGGTTACATGGATCTCTTATCCTGGTGATTGTGTCTGGTGGCTGGTGGTTACATGGATCTCTTATCCTGGTGATTGTGTCTGGTGGCTGGTTACATGGATCTCTTATCCTGGTGATTGTGTCTGGTGGATGGTTACATGGATCTCTTATCCTGGTGATTGTGTCTGGTGGATGGCTACATGGATCTCTTATCCTGGTGATTGTGTCTGGTGGCTGGTGGTTACATGGATCTCTTATCCTGGTGATTGTGTCTGGTGGCTGGTGGTTACATGGATCTCTTATCCTGGTGATTGTGTCTGGTGGCTGGTGGTTACATGGATCTCTTATCCTGGTGATTGTGTCTGGTGGCTGGTGGTTACATGGATCTCTTATCCTGGTGATTGTGTCTGGTGGCTGGTGGTTACATGGATCTCTTATCCTGGTGATTGTGTCTGGTGGCTGGTTACATGGATCTCTTATCCTGGTGATTGTGTCTGGTGGATGGTTACATGGATCTCTTATCCTGGTGATTGTGTCTGGTGGATGGCTACATGGATCTCTTATCCTGGTGATTGTGTCTGGTGGCTGGTGGTTACATGGATCTCTTATCCTGGTGATTGTGTCTGGTGGCTGGTGGTTACATGGATCTCTTATCCTGGTGATTGTGGCTGGTGGTTACATGGATCTCTTATCCTGGTGATTGTGTCTGGTGGCTGGTGGTTACATGGATCTCTTATCCTGGTGATTGTGTCTGGTGGCTGGTGGTTACATGGATCTCTTATCCTGGTGATTGTGTCTGGTGGCTGGTGGTTACATGGATCTCTTATCCTGGTGATTGTGTCTGGTGGCTGGTTACATGGATCTCTTATCCTGGTGATTGTGTCTGGTGGATGGTTACATGGATCTCTTATCCTGGTGATTGTGTCTGGTGGCTGGTTACATGGATCTCTTATCCTGGTGATTGTGTCTGGTGGCTGGTTACATGGATCTCTTATCCTGGTGATTGTGTCTGGTGGCTGGTTACATGGATCTCTTATCCTGGTGATTGTGTCTGGTGGATGGTTACATGGATCTCTTATCCTGGTGATTGTGTCTGGTGGCTGGTGGTTACATGGATCTCTTATCCTGGTGATTGTGTCTGGTGGCTGGTGGTTACATGGATCTCTTATCCTGGTGATTGTGTCTGGTGGCTGGTTACATGGATCTCTTATCCTGGTGATTGTGTCTGGTGGATGGTTACATGGATCTCTTATCCTGGTGATTGTGTCTGGTGGATGGCTACATGGATCTCTTATCCTGGTGATTGTGTCTGGTGGCTGGTGGTTACATGGATCTCTTATCCTGGTGATTGTGTCTGGTGGCTGGTGGTTACATGGATCTCTTATCCTGGTGATTGTGTCTGGTGGCTGGTGGTTACATGGATCTCTTATCCTGGTGATTGTGTCTGGTGGCTGGTGGTTACATGGATCTCTTATCCTGGTGATTGTGTCTGGTGGCTGGTTACATGGATCTCTTATCCTGGTGATTGTGTCTGGTGGATGGTTACATGGATCTCTTATCCTGGTGATTGTGTCTGGTGGCTGGTGGTTACATGGATCTCTTATCCTGGTGATTGTGTCTGGTGGCTGGTGGTTACATGGATCTCTTATCCTGGTGATTGTGTCTGGTGGCTGGTGGTTACATGGATCTCTTATCCTGGTGATTGTGTCTGGTGGCTGGTTACATGGATCTCTTATCCTGGTGATTGTGTCTGGTGGATGGTTACATGGATCTCTTATCCTGGTGATTGTGTCTGGTGGATGGCTACATGGATCTCTTATCCTGGTGATTGTGTCTGGTGGCTGGTGGTTACATGGATCTCTTATCCTGGTGATTGTGTCTGGTGGCTGGTGGTTACATGGATCTCTTATCCTGGTGATTGTGTCTGGTGGCTGGTGGTTACATGGATCTCTTATCCTGGTGATTGTGTCTGGTGGCTGGTGGTTACATGGATCTCTTATCCTGGTGATTGTGTCTGGTGGCTGGTTACATGGATCTCTTATCCTGGTGATTGTGTCTGGTGGATGGTTACATGGATCTCTTATCCTGGTGATTGTGTCTGGTGGATGGCTACATGGATCTCTTATCCTGGTGATTGTGTCTGGTGGCTGGTGGTTACATGGATCTCTTATCCTGGTGATTGTGTCTGGTGGCTGGTGGTTACATGGATCTTATCCTGGTGATTGTGTCTGGTGGCTGGTGGTTACATGGATCTCTTATCCTGGTGATTGTGTCTGGTGGCTGGTGGTTACATGGATCTCTTATCCTGGTGATTGTGTCTGGTGGCTGGTGGTTACATGGATCTCTTATCCTGGTGATTGTGTCTGGTGGCTGGTGGTTACATGGATCTCTTATCCTGGTGATTGTGTCTGGTGGCTGGTGGTTACATGGATCTCTTATCCTGGTGATTGTGTCTGGTGGCTGGTGGTTACATGGATCTCTTATCCTGGTGATTGTGTCTGGTGGCTGGTGGTTACATGGATCTCTTATCCTGGTGATTGTGTCTGGTGGCTGGTGGTTACATGGATCTCTTATCCTGGTGATTGTGTCTGGTGGATGGTTACATGGATCTCTTATCCTGGTGATTGTGTCTGGTGGATGGGTTACATGGATCTCTTATCCTGGTGATTGTGTCTGGTGGCTGGTGGTTACATGGATCTCTTATCCTGGTGATTGTGTCTGGTGGCTGGTGGTTACATGGATCTCTTATCCTGGTGATTGTGTCTGGTGGCTGGTGGTTACATGGATCTCTTATCCTGGTGATTGTGTCTGGTGGCTGGTGGTTACATGGATCTCTTATCCTGGTGATTGTGTCTGGTGGCTGGTGGTTACATGGATCTCTTATCCTGGTGATTGTGTCTGGTGGCTGGTGGTTACATGGATCTCTTATCCTGGTGATTGTGTCTGGTGGCTGGTGGTTACATGGATCTCTTATCCTGGTGATTGTGTCTGGTGGCTGGTTACATGGATCTCTTATCCTGGTGATTGTGTCTGGTGGATGGTTACATGGATCTCTTATCCTGGTGATTGTGTCTGGTGGCTGGTTACATGGATCTCTTATCCTGGTGATTGTGTCTGGTGGCTGGTTACATGGATCTCTTATCCTGGTGATTGTGTCTGGTGGCTGGTTACATGGATCTCTTATCCTGGTGATTGTGTCTGGTGGATGGTTACATGGATCTCTTATCCTGGTGATTGTGTCTGGTGGCTGGTGGTTACATGGATCTCTTATCCTGGTGATTGTGTCTGGTGGCTGGTGGTTACATGGATCTCTTATCCTGGTGATTGTGTCTGGTGGCTGGTGGTTACATGGATCTCTTATCCTGGTGATTGTGTCTGGTGGCTGGTTACATGGATCTCTTATCCTGGTGATTGTGTCTGGTGGATGGTTACATGGATCTCTTATCCTGGTGATTGTGTCTGGTGGATGGCTACATGGATCTCTTATCCTGGTGATTGTGTCTGGTGGCTGGTGGTTACATGGATCTCTTATCCTGGTGATTGTGTCTGGTGGCTGGTGGTTACATGGATCTCTTATCCTGGTGATTGTGTCTGGTGGCTGGTGGTTACATGGATCTCTTATCCTGGTGATTGTGTCTGGTGGCTGGTGGTTACACGGATCTCTTATCCTGGTGATTGTGTCTGGTGGCTGGTTACATGGATCTCTTATCCTGGTGATTGTGTCTGGTGGATGGTTACATGGATCTCTTATCCTGGTGATTGTGTCTGGTGGATGGCTACATGGATCTCTTATCCTGGTGATTGTGTCTGGTGGCTGGTGGTTACATGGATCTCTTATCCTGGTGATTGTGTCTGGTGGCTGGTGGTTACATGGATCTCTTATCCTGGTGATTGTGTCTGGTGGCTGGTGGTTACATGGATCTCTTATCCTGGTGATTGTGTCTGGTGGCTGGTGGTTACATGGATCTCTTATCCTGGTGATTGTGTCTGGTGGCTGGTGGTTACATGGATCTCTTATCCTGGTGATTGTGTCTGGTGGCTGGTGGTTACATGGATCTCTTATCCTGGTGATTGTGTCTGGTGGCTGGTGGTTACATGGATCTCTTATCCTGGTGATTGTGTCTGGTGGCTGGTTACATGGATCTCTTATCCTGGTGATTGTGTCTGGTGGATGGTTACATGGATCTCTTATCCTGGTGATTGTGTCTGGTGGCTGGTTACATGGATCTCTTATCCTGGTGATTGTGTCTGGTGGCTGGTTACATGGATCTCTTATCCTGGTGATTGTGTCTGGTGGCTGGTTACATGGATCTCTTATCCTGGTGATTGTGTCTGGTGGATGGTTACATGGATCTCTTATCCTGGTGATTGTGTCTGGTGGCTGGTGGTTACATGGATCTCTTATCCTGGTGATTGTGTCTGGTGGCTGGTGGTTACATGGATCTCTTATCCTGGTGATTGTGTCTGGTGGCTGGTGGTTACATGGATCTCTTATCCTGGTGATTGTGTCTGGTGGCTGGTTACATGGATCTCTTATCCTGGTGATTGTGTCTGGTGGATGGTTACATGGATCTCTTATCCTGGTGATTGTGTCTGGTGGATGGCTACATGGATCTCTTATCCTGGTGATTGTGTCTGGTGGCTGGTGGTTACATGGATCTCTTATCCTGGTGATTGTGTCTGGTGGCTGGTGGTTACATGGATCTCTTATCCTGGTGATTGTGTCTGGTGGCTGGTGGTTACATGGATCTCTTATCCTGGTGATTGTGTCTGGTGGCTGGTGGTTACACGGATCTCTTATCCTGGTGATTGTGTCTGGTGGCTGGTTACATGGATCTCTTATCCTGGTGATTGTGTCTGGTGGATGGTTACATGGATCTCTTATCCTGGTGATTGTGTCTGGTGGATGGCTACATGGATCTCTTATCCTGGTGATTGTGTCTGGTGGCTGGTGGTTACATGGATCTCTTTTCCTGGTGATTGTGTCTGGTGGCTGGTGGTTACATGGATCTCTTATCCTGGTGATTGTGTCTGGTGGCTGGTGGTTACATGGATCTCTTATCCTGGTGATTGTGTCTGGTGGCTGGTGGTTACATGGATCTCTTATCCTGGTGATTGTGTCTGGTGGCTGGTGGTTACATGGATCTCTTATCCTAGTGATTGTGTCTGGTGGCTGGTGGTTACATGGATCTCTTATCCTGGTGATTGTGTCTGGTGGCTGGTTACATGGATCTCTTATCCTGGTGATTGTGTCTGGTGGCTGGTGGTTACATGGATCTCTTATCCTGGTGATTGTGTCTGGTGGCTGGTTACATGGATCTCTTATCCTGGTGATTGTGTCTGGTGGCTGGTTACATGGATCTCTTATCCTGGTGATTGTGTCTGGTGGCTGGTTACATGGATCTCTTATCCTGGTGATTGTGTCTGGTGGCTGGTTACATGGATCTCTTATCCTGGTGATTGTGTCTGGTGGATGGTTACATGGATCTCTTATCCTGGTGATTGTGTCTGGTGGCTGGTTACATGGATCTCTTATCCTGGTGATTGTGTCTGGTGGCTGGTTACATGGATCTCTTATCCTGGTGATTGTGTCTGGTGGCTGGTTACATGGATCTCTTATCCTGGTGATTGTGTCTGGTGGCTGGTTACATGGATCTCTTATCCTGGTGATTGTGTCTGGTGGCTGGTTACATGGATCTCTTATCCTGGTGATTGTGTCTGGTGGCTGGTTACATGGATCTCTTATCCTGGTGATTGTGTCTGGTGGCTGGTTACATGGATCTCTTATCCTGGTGATTGTGTCTGGTGGATGGTTACATGGATCTCTTATCCTGGTGATTGTGTCTGGTGGCTGGTTACATGGATCTCTTATCCTGGTGATTGTGTCTGGTGGATGGTTACATGGATCTCTTATCCTGGTGATTGTGTCTGGTGGCTGGTGGTTACATGGATCTCTTATCCTGGTGATTGTGTCTGGTGGCTGGTTACATGGATCTCTTATCCTGGTGATTGTGTCTGGTGGCTGGTTACATGGATCTCTTATCCTGGTGATTGTGTCTGGTGGCTGGTTACATGGATCTCTTATCCTGGTGATTGTGTCTGGTGGCTGGTTACATGGATCTCTTATCCTGGTGATTGTGTCTGGTGGCTGGTTACATGGATCTCTTATCCTGGTGATTGTGTCTGGTGGCTGGTGGTTACATGGATCTCTTATCCTGGTGATTGTGTCTGGTGGCTGGTTACATGGATCTCTTATCCTGGTGATTGTGTCTGGTGGCTGGTTACATGGATCTCTTATCCTGGTGATTGTGTCTGGTGGCTGGTTACATGGATCTCTTATCCTGGTGATTGTGTCTGGTGGCTGGTTACATGGATCTCTTATCCTGGTGATTGTGTCTGGTGGATGGTTACATGGATCTCTTATCCTGGTGATTGTGTCTGGTGGCTGGTTACATGGATCTCTTATCCTGGTGATTGTGTCTGGTGGCTGGTTACATGGATCTCTTATCCTGGTGATTGTGTCTGGTGGCTGGTTACATGGATCTCTTATCCTGGTGATTGTGTCTGGTGGCTGGTGGTTACATGGATCTCTTATCCTGGTGATTGTGTCTGGTGGCTGGTTACATGGATCTCTTATCCTGGTGATTGTGTCTGGTGGCTGGTTACATGGATCTCTTATCCTGGTGATTGTGTCTGGTGGCTGGTTACATGGATCTCTTATCCTGGTGATTGTGTCTGGTGGCTGGTTACATGGATCTCTTATCCTGGTGATTGTGTCTGGTGGATGGTTACATGGATCTCTTATCCTGGTGATTGTGTCTGGTGGCTGGTTACATGGATCTCTTATCCTGGTGATTGTGTCTGGTGGCTGGTTACATGGTTCTCTTATCCTGGTGATTGTGTCTGGTGGCTGGTGGTTACATGGATCTCTTATCCTGGTGATTGTGTCTGGTGGCTGGTTACATGGATCTCTTATCCTGGTGATTGTGTCTGGTGGATGGTTACATGGATCTCTTATCCTCCTGATTGTGTCTGGTGGCGGGTTACATGGATCTCTTATCCTGGTGATTGTGTCTGGTGGCTGGTGGTTACATGGATCTCTTATCCTGGTGATTGTGTCTGGTGGCTGGTTACATGGATCTCTTATCCTGGTGATTGTGTCTGGTGGCTGGTGGTTACATGGATCTCTTATCCTCCTGATTGTGTCTGGTGGCTGGTTACATGGATCTCTTATCCTGGTGATTGTGTCTGGTGGCTGGTTACATGGATCTCTTATCCTGGTGATTGTGTCTGGTGGATGGTTACATGGATCTCTTATCCTGGTGATTGTGTCTGGTGGCTGGTTACATGGATCTCTTATCCTGGTGATTGTGTCTGGTGGATGGTTACATGGATCTCTTATCCTGGTGATTGTGTCTGGTGGCTGGTGGTTACATGGATCTCTTATCCTGGTGATTGTGTCTGGTGGCTGGTTACATGGATCTCTTATCCTGGTGATTGTGTCTGGTGGCTGGTTACATGGATCTCTTATCCTGGTGATTGTGTCTGGTGGCTGGTTACATGGATCTCTTATCCTGGTGATTGTGTCTGGTGGCTGGTTACATGGATCTCTTATCCTGGTGATTGTGTCTGGTGGCTGGTTACATGGATCTCTTATCCTGGTGATTGTGTCTGGTGGCTGGTGGTTACATGGATCTCTTATCCTGGTGATTGTGTCTGGTGGCTGGTTACATGGATCTCTTATCCTGGTGATTGTGTCTGGTGGCTGGTTACATGGATCTCTTATCCTGGTGATTGTGTCTGGTGGCTGGTTACATGGATCTCTTATCCTGGTGATTGTGTCTGGTGGCTGGTTACATGGATCTCTTATCCTGGTGATTGTGTCTGGTGGATGGTTACATGGATCTCTTATCCTGGTGATTGTGTCTGGTGGCTGGTTACATGGATCTCTTATCCTGGTGATTGTGTCTGGTGGCTGGTTACATGGATCTCTTATCCTGGTGATTGTGTCTGGTGGCTGGTTACATGGATCTCTTATCCTGGTGATTGTGTCTGGTGGCTGGTGGTTACATGGATCTCTTATCCTGGTGATTGTGTCTGGTGGCTGGTTACATGGATCTCTTATCCTGGTGATTGTGTCTGGTGGCTGGTTACATGGATCTCTTATCCTGGTGATTGTGTCTGGTGGCTGGTTACATGGATCTCTTATCCTGGTGATTGTGTCTGGTGGCTGGTTACATGGATCTCTTATCCTGGTGATTGTGTCTGGTGGCTGGTTACATGGATCTCTTATCCTGGTGATTGTGTCTGGTGGCTGGTGGTTACATGGATCTCTTATCCTGGTGATTGTGTCTGGTGGCTGGTTACATGGATCTCTTATCCTGGTGATTGTGTCTGGTGGCTGGTTACATGGATCTCTTATCCTGGTGATTGTGTCTGGTGGCTGGTTACATGGATCTCTTATCCTGGTGATTGTGTCTGGTGGCTGGTTACATGGATCTCTTATCCTGGTGATTGTGTCTGGTGGCTGGTTACATGGATCTCTTATCCTGGTGATTGTGTCTGGTGGCTGGTTACATGGATCTCTTATCCTGGTGATTGTGTCTGGTGGCTGGTTACATGGATCTCTTATCCTGGTGATTGTGTCTGGTGGCTGGTGGTTACATGGATCTCTTATCCTGGTGATTGTGTCTGGTGGCTGGTTACATGGATCTCTTATCCTGGTGATTGTGTCTGGTGGCTGGTTACATGGATCTCTTATCCTGGTGATTGTGTCTGGTGGCTGGTTACATGGATCTCTTATCCTGGTGATTGTGTCTGGTGGCTGGTTACATGGATCTCTTATCCTGGTGATTGTGTCTGGTGGATGGTTACATGGATCTCTTATCCTGGTGATTGTGTCTGGTGGCTGGTTACATGGATCTCTTATCCTGGTGATTGTGTCTGGTGGCTGGTTACATGGATCTCTTATCCTGGTGATTGTGTCTGGTGGCTGGTTACATGGATCTCTTATCCTGGTGATTGTGTCTGGTGGCTGGTGGTTACTTGGATCTCTTATCCTGGTGATTGTGTCTGGTGGCTGGTTACATGGATCTCTTATCCTGGTGATTGTGTCTGGTGGCTGGTTACATGGATCTCTTATCCTGGTGATTGTGTCTGGTGGCTGGTTACATGGATCTCTTATCCTGGTGATTGTGTCTGGTGGCTGGTTACATGGATCTCTTATCCTGGTGATTGTGTCTGGTGGATGGTTACATGGATCTCTTATCCTGGTGATTGTGTCTGGTGGCTGGTTACATGGATCTCTTATCCTGGTGATTGTGTCTGGTGGCTGGTTACATGGATCTCTTATCCTGGTGATTGTGTCTGGTGGCTGGTGGTTACATGGATCTCTTATCCTGGTGATTGTGTCTGGTGGCTGGTTACATGGATCTCTTATCCTGGTGATTGTGTCTGGTGGATGGTTACATGGATCTCTTATCCTGGTGATTGTGTCTGGTGGCTGGTTACATGGATCTCTTATCCTGGTGATTGTGTCTGGTGGCTGGTGGTTACATGGATCTCTTATCCTGGTGATTGTGTCTGGTGGCTGGTTACATGGATCTCTTATCCTGGTGATTGTGTCTGGTGGCTGGTGGTTACATGGATCTCTTATCCTCCTGATTGTGTCTGGTGGCTGGTTACATGGATCTCTTATCCTGGTGATTGTGTCTGGTGGCTGGTTACATGGATCTCTTATCCACTTAAATGTTATATCCGAGATAAACAGTGACATGGCTGAGTGCACATGATAAACAGAGAGAGAGAGAGAATGGGGGGGGGGAGAGGGAGAGAGAGAGAATGGGGGGGGGAGAGGGAGAGAGAGAGAATGGGGGGGGGAGAGGGAGAGAGAGAGAATGGGGGGGGGAGAGGGAGAGAGAGAGAATGGGGAGGGGGAGAGGGAGAGAGAGAGATAATGGGGGGGGGAGAGGGAGAGAGAGAGAATGGGGGGGGGGGAGAGGGAGAGAGAGAGAATGGGGGGGAGAGGGAGAGAGAGAGAATGGGGGGGGGGGAGAGGGAGAGAGAGAGAATGGGGGGGGGAGAGGGAGAGAGAGAGAATGGGGGGGGGAGAGGGAGAGAGAGAGAATGGGGGGGGGAGAGGGAGAGAGAGAGAATGGGGGGGGGAGAGGGAGAGAGAGAGAATGGGGGGGGAGAGGGAGAGAGAGAGAATGGGGGGGGGGAGAGGGAGAGAGAGAGAATGGGGGGGAGAGGGAGAGAGAGAGAATGGGGGGGGGAGAGGGAGAGAGAGAGAATGGGGGGGGGGAGAGGGAGAGAGAGAGAATGGGGGGGGGAGAGGGAGAGAGAGAGAATGGGGGGGAGAGGGAGAGAGAGAATGGGGGGGGGAGAGGGAGAGAGAGAGAATGGGGGGGGGAGAGGGAGAGAGAGAGAATGGGGGGGGGGAGGGAGAGAGAGAATGGGGGGGGGGGAGAGAGAGAATGGGGGGGGGGGGAGAGGGAGAGAGAGAGAATGGGGGGGGAGAGGGAGAGAGAGAGAATGGGGGGGGGGAGAGGGAGAGAGAGAGAATGGGGGGGGGAGAGGGAGAGAGAGAGAATGGGGGGGGGAGAGGGAGAGAGAGAGAATGGGGGGGGGGAGAGGGAGAGAGAGAATGGGGGGGGGGAGAGGGAGAGAGAGAATGGGGGGGGGGAGAGAGAGAGAATGGGGGGGGGAGAGGGAGAGAGAGAGAATGGGGGGGGGAGAGGGAGAGAGAGAATGGGGGGGGAGAGGGAGAGAGAGAGAATGGGGGGGGGAGAGGGAGAGAGAGAGAATGGGGGGGGAGGGAGAGAGAATGGGGGGGAGAGGGAGAGAGAGAGAATGGGGGGGGGAGAGGGAGAGAGAGAGAATGGGGGGGGGGAGAGGGAGAGAGAGAGAATGGGGGGGGGGGAGAGGGAGAGAGAGAGAATGGGGGGGGGGGAGAGGGAGAGAGAGAGAATGGGGGGGGGGAGAGGGAGAGAGAGAGAATGGGGGGGGGGGGGAGAGGGAGAGAGAGAGAATGGGGGGGGGGGAGGGAGAAAGAGAGAATGGGGGGGGAGGGAGAGAGAGAGAATGGGGGGGGAGAGGGAGAGAGAGAGAATGGGGGGGGGGAGAGGGAGGGAGAGAGAATGGGGGGGGGAGGGAGAGAATGGGGGGGGGAGAGAGGGAGAGAGAGAGAATGGGGGGGGGGAGGGAGAGAGAGAGAATGGGGGGGGGAGAGGGAGAGAGAGAGAATGGGGGGGGAGAGGGAGAGAGAGAGAATGGGGGGGGAGAGGGAGAGAGAGAATGGGGGGGGGGGGAGAGGGAGAGAGAGAGAATGGGGGGGGGGGAGAGGGAGAGAGAGAGAATGGGGGGGAGAGGGAGAGAGAGAATGGGGGGAGAGGGAGAGAGAGAGAATGGGGGGGGGGGGAGAGGGAGAGAGAGAGAATGGGGGGGGGGGAGAAGGAGAGAGAGAGAATGGGGGGGGGGAGAGGGAGAGAGAGAGAATGGGGGGGGAGAGGGAGAGAGAGAATGGGGGGGGGGGAGAGGGAGAGAGAGAGAATGGGGGGGGGAGAGGGAGAGAGAGAGAATGGGGGGGGAGGGAGAGAGAGAGAATGGGGGGGAGAGGGAGAGAGAGAGAATGGGGGGGGAGAGGGAGAGAGAGAATGGGGGGGGGGAGAGGGAGAGAGAGAGAATGGGGGGGGGGGAGAGGGAGAGAGAGAATGGGGGGGGGGAGAGGGAGAGAGAGAGAATGGGGGGGGGGAGAGGGAGAGAGAGAGAATGGGGGGGGAGAGGGAGAGAGAGAATGGGGGGGGAGAGAGGGAGAGAGAGAGAATGGGGGGGAGAGGGAGAGAGAGAGAATGGGGGGGGGAGAGGGAGAGAGAGAGAATGGGGGGGGGGAGAGGGAGAAAGAGAGAATGGGGGGGGGGGAGGGAGAGAGAGGGAATGGGGGAGGAGAGGGAGAGAGAGAGAGAATGGGGGGGGAGAGGGAGAGAGAGAGAATGGGGGGGGGGAGAGGGAGAGAGAGAGAATGGGGGGGGGGGAGAGGGAGAGAGAGAGAATGGGGGGGGAGAGGGAGAGAGAGAGAATGGGGGGAGAGGGAGAGAGAGAGAATGGGGGGGGGAGAGGGAGAGAGAGAGAATGGGGGGGGAGAGGGAGAGAGAGAATGGGGGGGGGGAGAGGGAGAGAGAGAGAGAATGGGGGGGGAGAGGGAGAGAGAGAGAATGGGGGGGGGAGAGGGAGAGAGAGAGAATGGGGGGGAGAGGGAGAGAGAGAATGGGGGGGGGAGGGAGAGAGAGAGAATGGGGGGGGGGAGAGGGAGAGAGAGAGAATGGGGGGGGGAGAGGGAGAGCGAGAGAATGGGGGGGAGAGGGAGAGAGAGAGAGAGAGAATGGGGGGGGGGAGAGGGAGAGAGAGAGAGAGGGAGAGAGAGAGAGAGAATGGGGGGGGGGAGAGGGAGAGAGAGAGAGAGGGAGAAAGACAAAGCGAGTGAACGAATGAACGAACGAACGAACTTTATTTTCGAAGGGTAACAAATTGGGTACGCAGGCCCATCTTACATTCGGCCCTTCCAATCACTCATCTTTCGTTCATCAGTGCATAGTGCATTCACATAGAGAGAGAGAGAGAGAGAGAGAGAGAGAGAGAGAGAGAGAGAGAGAGAGCAAGCGAGCGTGAAAGAAAGAGAGAGAGAGAAAGAGAGAGAGCGAGTGAGAAAGAGAGAGAGCGAGTGAGAAAGAGAGAGAGAGAGAGAGAAAGAGAGAGAGAGAAAGAGAGAGAGAGTAAGAAAGAGAAAGATAGAGAGGGAGCGAGTGACAGTGAATGAGCGAGTGCAAAAGAGAGAGCGAATGAGATAGGATGATTGAGGGAGAGAGAAAGAGAGAGTGAGTCATAAAGAGAGAGAGAGACAGAGAGAGACAGAGAGAGAGAGAGAGAGAAAGAGAGAGGGATTGATTGATTGATTGACTGATTTAGGAATCGACATCACAGCATTCGGGGCATTCCCATAAGCGCTCCGTCCCCATCCTCAGCAGCCAGCGAAGAGTTCCAACACCAATAGTACCAGTAGCAATCTGACTATATGTCCGTCTCGCATTCCCTCTGAGCGTCGAGCGTCGGCCAGATCCCCTCGTCACTCCTCGCTGTCGCATTCTTGCCAGACCATGGTAATCCATTTGCTCCTCCGAGGTGTACACGTGCTCCCACAAGGCCGCAACCACGTCTGCCTTGTCATGCGTCAATACTCCACCAAGTTCTGCCGAGCCAGCCAATCTGTCCGCCTGTTCATTTCCCAGCACACCTGCATGCCCAGGAGAAAAGATCCAGGTGATGCTTGTCACCCGTGACCTCCGAAGCGAGGCAAGCCACTCCGCACGAAGTCTGCCCGTCCTCACCCTCGTCAGCATGCTTTCTGAGTCAGTTACAATCACGATGTGTGTGTGTCGTATTCTCCATTCAGCGGAGAGCCGCAATGACTGCCTCCACCTCCATTCTCAAGCTGGATGTTGTGGTATCATATTCCAGGCTCTCCTGCACCAAACGTCGACCATTAGCTTTGGCTATGAACCCCCAGCCACTTCTCTCGCCTCTTGACACCGGGTGAAAGAGAGAGAGAGAGAGAGAGAGAGAGAGAGAGAGAGAGAGAGAGAGAGAGAGAGTGAGTGAGTGAGTGAGAAAGAAAGAGAGAGAGTGTGCGAGTGTGAGAGAGAGCGAATGAGAAGGGACGATTGAGGGAGAGAGGAAGCCAGAGACAGAGGGAGTGCGATAAAGGAAGTGAGAGAGAGAGACAGGAACACACACACACACACACACACACACAACTGTTACAGCCTGGCATATTTTAGTTTCAGTTACTTCTCGAGCTTCTTCCTAAATTTATGACCCATTCATGTACAGTCACGTCACGTAACCAGGCCTAGTGCGTTTACATGAGGCGGCCTTGTTGCCCCCTGGCTCCTTGACGCAACCAGAGCACTCGAAATCGCGAAGAAGGTACACGACCTCACACTTGTAGAGTGGTCGGTCATAGACGCCAGCCAGGCATGTATCGACCGCATGACAACAACAACAACAACAACAACAACAACAACCACTGACACTGGTGCTGCTTCAACGAGAGGTCATCGATTCCCGCCGTCACCTAATTATAAATATTAGACATTGTATAGCGCGGCGAGGGAGCTGGGGGGATGAATCACCATTCAGGGAGATGGTATGGGGTGGGAGAATTTGACACTTTGTCTGCTTCATCATCATCATCATCATCATCATCATCATCATCATCATCATCATCATCATCATCATCATCATCATCATCATCATCATTATCATCATCATCATCACTTCTTCTTCTTCTTCTTCTTCTTCTTCTTCTTCTTCTTCTTCTTCTTCTTCTTCTTCTTCTTCTTCTTCTTCTTCTTCTTCTTCATTATAATCTCTTCTTCTTCATTATCCACAGGACAGCCGTTTGTTCTAACACATTGTACTTTGACCTGTTTGTTGCCGGTGTGTCAGTGATTCCTAATGTCGCCACATGACAGACGTTTGTTCTATATGATTCCTAATGTCGCCACATGACAGACGTTTGTTCTATATGATTCCTAATGTCATCACATGACAGACGTTTGTTCTATATGATTCCTAATGTCATCACATGACAGACGTTTGTTCTATATGATTCCTAATGTCGCCACATGACAGACGTTTGTTCTATATGATTCCTAATGTCGCCACATGACAGACGTTTGTTCTATATGATTCCTAATGTCGCCACATGACAGACGTTTGTTCTATATGATTCCTAATGTCACCACATGACAGACGTTTGTTCTATATGATTCCTAATGTCACCACATGACAGACGTTTGTTCTATATGATTCCTAATGTCGCCACATGACAGACGTTTGTTCTATATGATTCCTAATGTCGCCACATGACAGACGTTTGTTCTATATGATTCCTAATGTCGCCACATGACAGACGTTTGTTCTATATGATTCCTAATGTCGCCACATGACAGACGTTTGTTCTATATGATTCCTAATGTCGCCACATGACAGACGTTTGTTCTATATGATTCCTAATGTCGCCACATGACAGACGTTTGTTCTATATGATTCCTAATGTCGCCACATGACAGACGTTTGTTCTATATGATTCCTAATGTCGCCACATGACAGACGTTTGTTCTATATGATTCTTAATGTCGCCACATGACAGACGTTTGCTCTATATGATTCTGAATGTCGCTATAGGGCAAACATTTGTTCTATATGATTCTGAATGTCGCTATAGGACAAACATTTGTTCTATATGTTTCTGAATGTCGCTATAGGACAAACATTTGTTCTATATGATTCTGAATGTCGCTATAGGACAAACATTTGTTCTAACACATTGCTAACTGACTTGTTTGTTGACGATGTGTCAGTGATTCTTAATTCTGTTTAACCCAAACCCTGCAGAGGCCAGCCTACAGTGAAGTCTTTGTTTAATCCCAACACTGCCGAGGCCGAGGTCAGCCTATAATAAAGTCTTTGTTTAATCCCAACACTGCCGAGGCCGAGGTCAGCCTATAATAAAGTCTTTGTTTAATCCCAACACTGCCGAGGCCGAGGTCAGCCTATAATAAAGTCTTTGTTTAATCCCAACACTGCCGAGGCCGAGGTCAGCCTATAATAAAGTCTTTGTTTAATCCCAACACTGCCGAGGCCAGCCTATAACAAAGTCTTTGTTTAATCCCAACACTGCCGAGGCCAGCCTACAGTGAAGTCTTTGTTTAATCCCAACACTGCCGAGGCCAGCCTACAGTGAAGTCTTTGTTTAATCCCAACACTGCCGAGGCCGAGGCAAGCCTACAGTGAAGTCTTCGTTTGTGTTGGAACAGCCAAGATGTTCAATGTGTGAGGCGTTTTAACGTCTTCATTGTTAATTGCAACAGCGGCCACACCCCCCCCCCCCCCAGGAAACAGCTGTGACAGGCTGGCTAAACCAGGCGTGGATAGCCGATTTGGTGTCAAACCACTCAGTGAACTAGGATATGTCTACCCAGCATGTGAAGATAGGATTCGGCAGACTGCGAGGAAGAAATCATTGTTGATTCAACGGACAAGACGGCGTTTACCTGCAAATCGTTGTGGAACGTAATGAGCACGGCAAGGCACGTAGAGCGCCCTGGTAATCCACTGCACCTCTCCAGTCGTCTTGACTTGTCTTGCCACTGGATTCAGATGGACTCAGGCAAGAGAATGAGGTTGGCGAATTGGCCAACCTTTCCTCACTTTAATCCAATTCACTCCGCAAGTCATTCTTCATCCAACTTTACATATCACCTTCAAGCCCTGTGGCGATGGGCGAGCGGCGAAGCGGCAGGCGTGGGTACGCTGGCAGTCGTAGTCGCAGACCTGCACACAGGCGGCTCAGGCCATATGGTCGTCTTCAACTGACCGGAGCACCAGTGGGATTCGGCAGCCCCCTGAGCGACTGAGCAGCCCTCTATAGGAAAGCACTACTCACCTCCATAGCAAGAGGAAGGGGCTAGAAAAGGTGCCCTAAACATTGTCTGCTCCATCATTACCTAACCAGCTAGCCGCGGTTGGTGGGTACCCTATACTGCGGTCGACATACAAAGTAAAAACAGGTAAAGCTAAAAGAGCAAACAATATTCTGTTGACAATCGGAACTTGGAATGTACGCACCCTACTTGGTAGAAACGGCGCGTCGGTCTCAGAGAGACGAACAGCACTGATTGGGAGAGAGCTGGACAGGTACAACATCGATATTGCAGCCTTGAGCGAGACACGACTTGCAGAAGAAGGCCAAATCTGTGAAGTAGGTGCCGGCTATACATTTTTCTGGAGTGGAAGAAAAAGCGAGGAAAGACGCCAGTCCGGTGTGAGATTTGCCATTAAGCAAACTAGCTGGATTTCCGAAGGCTATAAACGACAGGCTTATGACCATTAAGTTGCCCCTGTTGAATGTAAGGAAGCATGCAACCATTGTGAGTGTCTACGCACCAACTATGACCAACGAAGATGATGTCAAGAACAAGTTCTATGAGGACCTGCAAAATGTATTAACATCTGTTCCCAAAGGAGACAAACTTATATTCCTTGGGGATTTCAATGCCAGAGTAGGCACGGACACCACCTCTTGGAGTGGCATTATTGGAAAGAATGGAGTCGGAAATTGTAACAGCAATGGATTCTCCTCCTTCAGACATGTGCCGAACACGATCTCCTGATTACCAACACAATTTTCTGTCTTCCCATGAGAAATAGGACATCATGGATGCACCCTTGCTTGAAACACTGGCACCTCATTGACTATGTCATCGTCAGGAGGAGTGACAGACAAGACGTTCGGGTGACAAAATCTATGTGTGGTGCTGAATGTTGGACAGACCATCGTCTCATTATCTCGAAAATAAACATACATTTGAAACCACCACGGCGTCCTCAATGGGTAACAATGCAAAAGAACTTAATGTCACTCGCCTAAACAGCAAAAAGAATGCAGCTGTCGTTTGAAAATATGCTGGAAGACCGCCTCAAGCCCAATGTTGCAGCTAAATAGAATGCGGAAACAGAGTGGAGAGCTCTAAAGGACATAATTTACAATACTGCACTGTTCACGCAATACATATACTAAAATTGGAACGAACGAACAAACTTTATTTTAAAAGGGTAACAAATTGGGCACGCAGGCCCGTCTTACATTCGGCCCTTTCAATCACTCATCTTTCATTCATCAAATGTGCATGTTACATTAACATAGGGGGAAAAACATTGTCAAATGGATTTTGTAAGCATAAACAATGCATATTACGCATGATACATTCACATGAGGAAAAAAAACAAAAACATTATCAATTGAAAGTTGTAAACATAAGCAGTGCATATTGCAATGTTGTGAGACACATCCCCCATCCACCCTCATATCCCGCAGCCACCAACACACCCCCCACCCACCCACACATACCTCCACGCACTCACACAGAACCAGGCAAACATACATGCCGCCACCCACCCACTGACCCCCCACCCACACACATTTCCCCACCCACACACACATCCTCACACATCAATAAGAAAAAACAGAGAAGGTTAGGATGGCCCCTGAGCAAGGATGACACGCAAATTCGTGAAGCGTTCCATATTTTTAGGAGTCTCCGTGGTGAAGTGGTCAAGCCGTTTGACTCGGGCTCCGAAGGTTGTGGGTTCGATTCCGGGCTGCGTCCTTCTGTTCACGAGTTAAATTTTCGGAGACTCCTGTACCTACGGAGTTCGTGCTTAGAGCGACGCTTTCCGCGTTGTGGAAAGAGACCGAGCCACATGGGATAAAATCCGGTGCAATGAAGTCGACAATGAAGTCGAATTAAAGCGACTATTTACAACACTGCTATGTATATGAGAGAGAGAGAGAGAGAGAGAGAGAGAGAGAGAGAGAGAGAGAGAGAGAGAGTAAGAAAGAGAAAGATAGAGAGGGAGCGAGTGACAGTGAATGAGCGAGTGCAAAAGAGAGATAGGATGATTGAGGGAGAGAGAAAGAGATAGTGAGTCATAAAGAGAGAGAGAGAGAGAGAGAAATCAAATCAAATCAAATCAAATCAACTTTATTAGGGTCACAAATTGGGCGCGCAGGCCCGTCTTACATTCGGCCCTTCCAATCACTCGTCTTTCGTTCATCAAGAGCATTATACATTTACATAGGAAGAAAAATAAACATTGTGAAATGAATGTTGTAACCATAAACAAGGCTAAACATGGAGAAAAATGTGTACATGAAAAGCATGTGACATAAAAGTAGTGATGCCAGCGCGTCCCACACACACACACACACACACACCACACACACTCTCTCTCTCTCTCTCATTCACTCTCACTCTCACTCATTCACTCACACACACACACTCTCACTCATTCACTCTCCCGCTCACTCATTCACTCTCCCGTTCACTCATTCACTCTCCCGCTCACTCATTCACTCTCCCGCTCACTCATTCACTCTCCCGCTCACTCATTCACTCTCACTCATTCTGTCACTCCCGCTCACTCATTCACTCTCCCGCTCACTCATTCACTCTCCCGCTCACTCATTCACTCTCCCGTTCAATCATTCACTCTCCCGCTCACTCATTCACTCTCACTCATTCACTCTCACGCTCACTCATTCACTGTCCCGCTCACTCATTCACTCTGCCGCTCACTCATTCACTCTCACTCATTCACTCTCACGCTCACTCATTCACTGTCCCGCTCACTCATTCACTCTGCCGCTCACTCATTCACTCTCACGCTCACTCATTCACTCTCACGCTCACTCATTCACTCTCACGTTCACTCATTCCTTCTCACGCTCACTCATTCACTCTCACTCATTCACTCTCACGCTCACTCAATCACTCTCACGCTCACTCATTCACTCTCACGCTCACTCATTCACTCTCACGCTCACTCATTCACTCTCACTCATTCACTCACACTCATTCACTCCCACACACAGACACTCTCACTCATTCAATCTCCAGCTCACTCATTCGCTCTCACGCTCACTCATTCACTCTCCCGCTCACTCATTCACCCTCACGCTCACTCATTCACTCTCACGCTCACTCATTCACTCTCCCGCTCACTCATTCACTCTCACTCATTCACTCTCCCGCTCACTCATTCACTCTCACGCTCAATCATTCACTCTCCTGCTCACTCATTCACTCTCACGCTCACTCATTCACTCTCACGCTCACTCATTCACTCTCACGCTCACTCATTCACTCTCACGCTCACTCATTCACTCTCACGCTCACTCATTCTGTCTCTCATTCACACTCACTCACTCTCTCACTCAAACTACAGTAATGAACATAAGTTTAGATTATACATGATAAAATCAAATGGTATTTAACTTATAATATGACAGATGAGAATACACAAACATATGGATTCGCGTATTACATAACATGCGTGTTACATGACATGCATCTGCTCAGCTCTCTCTCTCTCTCTCTCTCTCTCTCTCTCTCTCTCTCACTCTCTCTCTCTCTCTGTATTCTTTCATATACACACACTCACACGCATGCGTACGCTCACACACACACACACACACTCTCTCTCTCTTTCTCACTCATTCACTCTCACGCTCACTCATTCACTCTCACGCTCACTCATTCACTCTCCCGCTCACTCATTCACTCTCACGTTCACTCATTCACTCTCACGTTCACTCATTCACTCTCACGCTCACTCATTCCTTCTCACGCTCACTCATTCACTCTCACGCTCACTCAATCACTCTCACGCTCACTCATTCACTCTCACGCTCACTCATTCACTCTCACGCTCACTCATTCACTCTCACTCATTCACTCACACTCATTCACTCCCACACACAGACACTCTCACTCATTCAATCTCCAGCTCACTCATTCGCTCTCACGCTCACTCATTCACTCTCCCGCTCACTCATTCACCCTCACGCTCACTCATTCACTCTCACGCTCACTCATTCACTCTCCCGCTCACTCATTCACTCTCACTCATTCACTCTCCCGCTCACTCATTCACTCTCACGCTCAATCATTCACTCTCCTGCTCACTCATTCACTCTCACGCTCACTCATTCACTCTCACGCTCACTCATTCACTCTCACGCTCACTCATTCACTCTCACGCTCACTCATTCACTCTCACGCTCACTCATTCTGTCTCTCATTCACACTCACTCACTCTCTCACTCAAACTACAGTAATGAACATAAGTTTAGATTATACATGATAAAATCAAATGGTATTTAACTTATAATATGACAGATGAGAATACACAAACATATGGATTCGCGTATTACATAACATGCGTGTTACATGACATGCATCTGCTCAGCTCTCTCTCTCTCTCTCTCTCTCTCTCTCTCTCTCTCTCTCTCTCTCTCTCTGTATTCTTTCATATACACACACTCACACGCATGCGTACGCTCACACACACACACACACACTCTCTCTCTCTTTCTCACTCATTCACTCTCACGCTCACTCATTCACTCTCACGCTCACTCATTCACTCTCCCGCTCACTCATTCATTCTCCCGCTCACTCATTTACTCTCCCGCTCACTCATTCACTCTCACGCTCACTCATTCTGTCTCTCCCGCTCACTCATTCACTCTCCCGCTCACTCATTCACTCTCCCGCTCACTCATTCACTCTCACTCATTCACTCTCACGCTCACTCATTCACTCTCACGCTAACTCATTCACTGTCCCGCTCAATCATTCACTCTGCCGCTCACTCATTCACTCTCACACTCACTCATTTACTCTCACGCTCAATCATTCACTCTCCCGCTCACTGATTCACTCTCACGCTCACTCACTCACTCTCACTCATTCCTTCTCACGCTCACTCATTCACTCTCACTCATTCACTCTCACGCTCACTCATTCACTCTCACGCTCACTCATTCACTCTCACGCTCACTCATTCACTCTCACGCTCACTCATTCACTCTCACGCTCACTCATTCACTCTCACGCTCACTCAATCACTCTCCCGCTCAATCATTTACTCTCCCGCTCACTCTCACGCATTCACTCTCCCGCTCACTCATTCACTCTCCCGCTCACTCATTCACTCTCCCGCTCACTCATTTACTCTCCCGCTCACTCATTCACTCTCCCGCTAACTCATTCACTCTCACGCTCACTCATTCACTCTCACGCTCACTCATTCACTCACACACACAGACACTCTCACTCATTCACTCTCCCGCTCACTCATTCGCTCTCACGCTCACTCATTCACTCTCCCGCTCACTCATTCACCCTCACTCATTCACTCTCACTCATTCACTCTCCCGCTCACTCATTCACTCTCACTCATTCACTCTCCCGCTCACTCATTTACTCTCACGCTCACTCATTCACTCTCACGCTCACTCATTCACTCTCACGCTCACTCATTCTGTCTCTCATTCACACTCACTCACTCTCTCACTCAAACTACAGTAATGAACATAAGTTTAGATTATACATGATAAAATCAAATGGTATTTAACTTATAATATGACAGATGAGAATACACAAACATATGGATTCGCGTGTTACATAACATGCGTGTTACATGACATGCATCTGCTCAGCTCTCTCTCTCTCTCTCTCTCTGTATTCTTTCATATACACACACTCACGCGCATGCGCGCGCTCACACACACACACACAAACACATCAACTCTCCCACTGTCTCACTCTCTAACACACAATTCTACACACACACACACACTCTCTCAATCACACTCTCTCACACATACACGTACACATGAACGCATACACGCACGCACACACTCCCTCACTCACTCTCACACATACACGTACGAATGCATGCACTGACACATTCCCCCACCATTTCTCGCTCAATCACTCTCTCCACACACACGCATGCACACACGCATTCACTCTCTCCCTCTCTCTGACACCCACTCTCTCTCTCTCTCTCTCTCTCTCTCTCTCTCTCTCTCTCTCTCTCTCTCTCGCTCCCACACGCACACACATATATAGTGAACAATTATAATGAACAATTATACTGAACAATTATACCAGTAAATGAATTATGGTGGCATATAGTCGGTATGGATTAAGTATTGAAAGAGTTTTCGGTTAAATGTGTAGGGACTCATTGGAGTTTTCAGATCTGGAGGCAGATGATTCCATAAGTGAGCACCAGAATAGGCAAAACATGTTTTGTATAGGTCCAATCTAGGCTTTGAGACATGTAACAAATTTAGGCGCTTGCTGTTCATTGCATTAGATTGAATCAGCGGCAGAAGATACTCTGGGGTATTTTGAGATATAATTTTATTCACTAATTTGGCTTTGTTGAAAAGGAAGCGCTTTTGTAGTGGTAGAAGTCTTAGATGATTGTACAAATTATTACTTTCAACGTGCTTTATGCCAGAAACCAGACGAATAGCGCGGTTTTGTAGAGAACATAGTCGTTTTAAATTAGATTTAGGGCAACCATCCCAAACTGTGGAACAGTAATCGAGATGTGATTGGATATAGCATGTATAGAATATTTTTCGTGTGCTTTCGTCCAGGAAGTGCTGAATTTTAGCAAGTTGGTAAACTTTTTGTGCTATTTTCTTGGTAAGAGCGTGAACATGAGAGCTCCAGTTCAAATGGCTGTCTATTAAAAGCCCTAGTGTTTTATGTTCAGTCACATTAACTATAGGTAACGTGCCCATGCGGAGTTCGAGCGGTGTTCCAGTTATGGCTAGTGTCTGTAGTTTTTGTCTGGTCGTTATTAGCATGGATTTGGTTTTGCCGATGTTAATTTGCATGCGGTTTTCATTGCTCCATCTAGTAAGATTATCAAGTTCCTTTTGTAAAGAATTCTCTAATTCACTACGGTTTTCTTGACTAGTATATATAGTACAGTCGTCAGCAAATAGATCACAAGTTGTATTGATATATAAAGGAAGATCATTAATATAAACTGCAAAAAGCAGCGGACCTAGTATTGAGCCCTGAGGCACACCAATATTAAGCTGTGTGGGTCTTGATAGACAGTTGTTGAAGGACACGACTTGTTGCCTGTCGGATAGAAATGACGTAATTATGTTCACCATGTTGGTGCTTGTCTTCATTTGCTTTAGTTTTCTAATTAAAATATCGTGATCTACCATATCAAAAGCTTTTTTAAAGTCTACAAACACCGCTCCACAAATTCTACCGTTGTTGATGTTTAAGTGCCAGTTATCGGTCATTTTTGTTAGAGCACTATGGCAAGAATATTTAGGTCGAAACCCAGATTGACTGTTAATTATTAGATCGTTGTTAATTAAATGGTGTAACGTTATTTTATGAATGTGTTTTTCTAGTGGTTTTGATAGCGACGATAATAAGGAAATAGGTCTATAATTACCCAAAACGCTATTATCGATTGAGCCATTTTTAATTAGCGGAAACACTTTAGCAATTTTAAAAGCAGATGGAAAGTAGTTTTTGGCCAGGCACTGGTTATATATGAACGTTAAGGACTCACTAATGACTGGTGCAGCACAACGAAGAATTCTATTACTGATACCATCTAGGCCGTGTGAGTTTGTTGATTTGAGGTTCAAGAGATATTTATAAACGTCTGCAACAGACATTAAAGGAATCTCATCGGGAATATTTCTGGTGCACTTCTCCTCACAGAATGATGCCAGTGAACTTAAATTACACGATGAGTCTGGTATTGAAGACTTTAGATTCTCTATTTCTGATTGAAAGAACCAACTGAATTCATCGCATGTTATAGAATTTGGTATTGCTGATTCTGTAGGGCGTTTCTTATTGGTTAGCAAGTTAATAGCCTTCCATATATTTGTACTGTTTGAATTATCTACAATCAAATTTTTAAAATGATCTTTTTTTATCCTACGAATGTCATATTTAACTTTATTCCTTAGTCTGCGGTAATTGATGAAGTCTTTATTTTTGTGTGCTGTATCTCGCTCTCTCATGATTTCCAGCACTTCTCCAGTGACCCATGGGGATTTATGTTGATTTTTGACTCGAACTTCTTTGATTGGCACGTGTTTATCAAACACATTGTAGACTGTCTTCGTCCAGAAAGATAATGCATCGTCCGGGTCAGGAAGTTGGTAAACGTGATCAAGGGCTGCTTTTCTTAAGTCTTGCAAAAATAAATCTTGGTTGAATGCTTTAAAATTCCTAAATTTGATACTTACATGTTTATGTTTAAGAGGTTTGAACCCAATTCTTGACCATGTACAACATACCGGGTAGTGGTCACTAACTGTACAAACAGGAACAGAACATTCAACAATATTATCTGGACAAGTAACATATATATGATCAATTATAGTTGAGGATGTGTCAGTAACCCTTGTGGGACGGTTTATTAGTTGTTTGAAATTGTAAGAAAGAATGATATCGTCCCATGTCTGGTTGGATTTAGGAATATCTATGTTAAAGTCACCTAATATCATGACTTCTCTACCTTCTGTAAACACTATATCCATCATTGTAGTGAAACAGTCATACCAATTGTACCCAGCACACGGATTCCTATATAGGTATCCAATGAGAAACGGCTGTTGGCTGGCTGGCTTCACCTCTAACCAAACACATTCTATCTCTACTGACTCGAGATCACTTCTACGGTAACAGTTGAGAGAATTGGAAATGTATACAGCAATACCTGTCTCTAATTTTTGATTTGCGTCTCTTCGAATTACTTTAAACCCTTTAAGAGTGATTTCAGAGTCGGATATTTTGTCGTTGAGACGACTTTCTGTGATTCCAAACACATGGAATTGTTTGCACAGTATTACCGAAAGCTCAGGTAATTTATTGAGCAAATGATAGATGTTGAGATGGCCTATATTTAGGCCATCTTTGTGAAGCCACTGATCGTGATTTGCGAACATTGCACGATGAAAGGATGATGTCGCTTGCGGTAGAAATTTTCAGAGTTTTTGAAACTTTATTTAGTAGTAGTTAAGACTATTAGATGGGGTAGGAAAATGTCTGTGCTGGAGTGACATCATGAAAGCTTGATGCAGGGCTGCAGGATTGTATTGCATTAGCTGTTGAAGTTGGCGGTTCCACTGATAGGAGTGTAGATTACCATCCAACGAGGGACCACTGCTGTGAGAGTTACTGGAAGTGCCTACATTAGAAGCATACATCGGGGGCACAGCAACATTGTTTAACGGTGTCCCCTTTGATACAATAGGGGGAGGATGCTTTATGGGCAAGGGAGGAAACAAACCGTCATAGTTAGCAACATTGGGATTGGAGCATGGGTTGCTATCCACGGCATTGTATTCCTGGGGTATAGGCAATGGTGGTGCAGGAAGAGAAGGAGCATTTTCTGAACACTTAGATGTCGCTGTCGCCGGGGGTGAAGTTCGGGTTACTCCTGTAACTGGTGCTGGTTGTTGTGCACGTTCGGGATATTTTATGTTCTTCGCTAGTATACTACTTCCTAGCTTGGAACAATGTATTTGATCCCTGTATAGTTTTTTCTTAGGAGCCCCGGACGACGAAGTAAAGTACGGGGTGTTATTAATGAAACTAATGGCATTGTCTTTACAAAATTTAAACAAAGTTAGATTGGCAGCATCGGCCGTCCGACGCTGGAATCCATAACATGGTGGAATGATGGATGAAATGAACATAGATGAGTTAGGAAATTTATTTCGTAACAGTACCTCCAGCGTAGATAGTTGTGAGGTGCTTATGATGTTATTATCCATTATGTCATTGACACCAATATGGACTGTCGCTTTTTTAATTCTCTCATTCACTTGGAATTTTCGCAGTGTAGCGGTAAGCCTATCAATGTCAGCGCCTGGTAGAGGAAAGATTGAAGTTGACTCGCTGTCAGAAGATGACATGCGGTCGCTATAGATTCCCTTCAGCAGGGAGTCTCCAATGATAACATGAGTTGCACTGTCATCAATTGTAAGGTCACGCTGCTGGCGTGTCCGCTTGGGCTGTTGTTGCCACTGACCACTGCGGTCTTTCTTGTGTTCTTGATTATTATAGCTTGCTTGCGTTGGTTGTTGATGCCCAGTAGTGGTAACAATTGAACTTTGTGATTCCTGGTCTGCTGCTGGAGAATCTACACTTATGGCCTGGAACCTGTTGCTGATATGCACATCAATGGGGTAGATGGATGGTGTGCGTTCTACAGGTTTAGAAGTAGTTTTGTTGATTGTAGAAACTGTCTGTATGTCATTATGCGACGAACATTCACTGGTAGCACACGCATCTATAACACCAAGGGTAGTTTCTGTCTGTGCACTTTTATTAGATGACTGTGCACTTCTTAGTTCTAAAGCATGTATTGATGCTTTGAAAGTTTCCTTCTCTTGTCTAAGGAGGCGGATTTCTTCTCGAAGAAGAAGGTTTTCGTTTTTAAGCACAGCAATAATATTAGTGGTGTTGCTGGTAATAAAATCTGTTAACCTCATCTCCAAAGCCTGAATAAGTTCACGACAGAGAGAGAGAGAGAGAGAGAGAGAGAGAGAGAGAGAGAGAGAGAGAGAGAGAGAGAGAGAGAGAAAGAGAGAGAAAGAGAGAGGAATTGATTGATTGATTGATTGATTTAGGAATCGACATCACAGCATTCGGGGCTTTCCCATAAGCGCTCCGTCCCCATCCTCAGCAGCCAGCGAAGAGTTCCAACACCAATAGTACCAGTAGCAATCTGATTATATGTCCGTCTCGCCTTTCCTCTGAGCGTTGAGCGTCGGCCAGATCCCCTCGTCACTCCTCGCTGTCCTATTCTTGCCAGACCATGGTAATCCATTTGCTCCTCCGAGGTGTACACGTGCTCCCACAAGGCCGCAACCACGTCTGCCTTGTCATGTATCAATACTCCACCAAGGTCTGCAGAGCCAGCCATTCTGTCCGAACGAACGAACGAACGAACGAACAGACTTTATTTTCAAAGGGTAACAAATTAGGCATGCAGGCCTGTCTTACATTTGGCCCTTCCAATCACTCATCTTTCTTTCATCAACAGTGCATAGGAAAAAACATTGTCACATGAATTTTGTAAACATAAACAATGCATATTACTATGTTATGTGACACATCCACCACCCACCCACACATCCCCCATTCACTCCAACTCGTCCACCCAACCACACACATAACCCACACACACATACATCCCCCCACCCATTAACCACATCCCTACACCTACACATCTCCCCACCCACACACACCTCTCACCCACCACACATCCCATCCACCCACACCCCAAGCACACATACATTTCCCAACCCACACACATCCACCCACCTACACACATCTCCCCACCCACTCACGTATCCTCTATCCGTCCCATTACCCACCAACAATCACTCACCCACATATCCTCCTCCACCCACACACCTCCAACCACCCAGCCAAACAAACATTCCTCAGCCACACATCCCCTACGCACACACACATCTCCCCGTCAACTCACATATCCAGAACCTACCCACACACAAATTCCGAACCCACCCACATAATCTTCCATCTCCCCCAGCCCACTCACAGATCCCGGGCCCACCCCTACAAACATCCCCCACCATCTCCTAACCTACATACACTCACCAACCCTCATATCCTCTACCCACCCACACATCCTCTACCCACCCATCCCCCAACCAAACATCCCGTAACCACACACCCTTACTCATATACAATCACCCACCCACACATCCTCTACCCAATCACACATCCTCCACCCACCCATCCCCCAGCCACACATCCCTTAACCACACACCCCTACCCATATACACACACATCCCCACCCACGCACAATCTCCCCACCCATACACACATCCCTCACATACACTCACTCACCAACACATCCCCCCATTCACAAACACACACCTCCCATCCACGCACAACCCACACACACATCCCCAACCCATACACTCATCCCCTCGCACATTCCTAGACACACGTACTTATCCCTCAGCCACTAACACCCACACATCCCTCACCCACTCATCAACACATACATCTCCTACCGAGAGAGAGAGAGAGAGAGAGAGAGAGAGAGACAGAGAGAGTAGTGCAGCAGAAACTTCGGCACATGCGGGACTCCTGGCTGAGCAGGAAAGCTGATGAAATTCAGGGCTTTGCTGACAGACATGATATGAAAAACTTCTACGACTCACTGAAAGCGGTTTATGGTTCTACATCACCAGGCATAGTTCCCCTCTTCAGTGCAGACGGGGGAACATTGGTCACCGATAAGAAAGAAATCCTTCAACGCTGGGCAGAGAATTTCAGCAACATCTTAAATGCAACTTCCTTCTTCGATGATGAAAGCACAACTGCCTTCCTCAAGTTCCCATCAATGATACACTTGATGACCTGCCAACAATAGTGGAAATAAACAAAGCCATCCAGCAACTTTCTAGTAGAAAGGCGCCTGGTCTTGACTCCATCCCAGCAGTTATATACAAGGCAGGTGGGCCGGTCCTAACAGAGCAGCTTCACCAAGTCTTTACAAACATATGGGTAAACGAGACCATGCCACAAGATTTCGTCAATACGTGAATAGTCCACCTTTACAAACGTAAAGGAAACCGCCAATCCTGTGACAACCACCGAGGCATCTCCTTGCTCTCAATTGCAGGGAAGATACTCGCCAGAATTCTTCTCAATCGCCTCACAGCCCATCTCGATCAAGGTCTTCTTCCTGAGAGTCAGTGTGGCTTCAGAAAAGAACGAAGAACTGTTGACATGATTTTTGCTGCAAGGCAGCTGCAAGAGAAATGTCAGGAACAGAACTGCGAAATGTTCTCCACTTTCATTGACCTAACCTAATGGTGAACTGTCTGAGCCTTTTCCTGTCACCAATGGTGTGAAGCAAGGATGTGTCCTGGCACCAACACTGTTGAGCCTCGTGTTTTCAGCCATGTTGATGAATGCCTTCGAGAACAACGACATTGGAATAGACATCAACTACCGCATGGGTGGAAAGTTATTCAATCTCAGAAGGTTGAAAGCTAAAACCAAAATTAACAGCGACACCGTCAGAGAGCTCCTGTTTGCTGATGATTGCGCTCTATACGCCAACTCAGAGGCGGACATGCAACACAATGTTTCAGCTTTCTCACATGCCTGTGCCAAATTTGGGCTCAATATCAACTTGGAGAAGACTGTAGTTATGTACCAGCCAGCTCCAGGGAATAATCACACTGTGCCGAATATCAAAGTGAATGGTCATAGACTAAGTGTTGTGGACAAATTCACCTATCTTGGCAGCACCGTGTCACAAGCTGCCACAATTGGTGACGAAGTGAATGCAAGAATCTCCAAGGCCAGCACGGCCTTTGGCAGACTGTACAAGAATGTATGGGACAGAACTGGAATAAGCCTGCAAACAAAGCTAAAAGTCTACAAAGCAGTTGTATTATCCACACTGCAATATGCTTGTGAAACCTGGACTGTTTATCAGCGACACGCTAGGAAATTAAACCACTTCCACACAGTCTGCCTTAGGAAGCTACTGAAGATTAAATGGCAAGACAAGATTCCAGACACTGAAGCCCTAGAAAGAGCGTCCATGCCCAGTATCCTCAGTCTACTAATGAAGAATCAGATTCTCTTATGGTAAACGCTCCCAAGGCGACAAGAGGAAACGCTTTAAAGACACTCTGAAAATCTCACTGAACGATTTTGGAATTCATATTGACACCTGGGAGACTGCTGCCAAAAACCGAAATTCATGGCATACATCATTACATAAGAGTGCAGTCACTTGGGAAGCAACCAGGACTGCAAGAGCTGTGAAGTAAAGGCTGGACAGAAAAACCACTGCAGGAGGTCCTCCTCCTGGAACGTCGTGCATTCTTTACCCATATTTTCAAAGAACATTTCGGGCCAAAATAGGCCTTATCAGCCATCTTAGAACCCACGGCTCCATACTTTCAACCCCACTGGATGAAATGAATGGTCATCATCATTCTTGATGGACAAACAACAGACAGACATTGTTAATAATGAGTCTTGGTTGGCCTGTAGTTCAGTCCGTTGACAATATTTCCTCTGTCATGGCACGGAAGGGATCAAAACACGAATTGATCAATGACGTCGGAGATCGCAATTTGTGGAGAGGCATGATAGCTCACGCCAGCCGGCAAGGCACTGGGTGATGATGATTTTATTTAATTTGAAGAGAAAACAGAAGATTGTGACGGTCATTGGGTGTCCCAGCAGAGAAGGTTAACAATTCAATTTCCCTGAGCACTCTCTGAGAGGAGGATCATGTCGAAAGTGTATAAGTAATACTTCATTGGCACCTTGCCATCTTGACAGACGATAGTTTGTGCTTTAAAAAGGCATAATAACTTTTACCTATGGCGGTAGCGAGTGTGACTGATAAGGCCAATTTGCGCTGTAAATTTCCGTTCACAGTGGGTGCATGTGAACACGTGGTCATTTCCACCATAATGCACCATCTCACGTCTCACACGCTCGCTGTGTGACTTATCTGCAATAATTTTCTCCTTTGTCTTTATTCCATTTCTGATGTTTGCCCTCCATGCAATACGTTCAACGGCGACTTGCTCCCAATGTGCATTATCAATGCCTGTATCAATCATGTCCCGCTTACACACATCTTTGTATCGTAGTAGAGGCCGACCCTGAGATCTCTTACCCATCTGTAATTCACCAAAAAAGATGTCCTTTGGTATTCTACCATCATCCATCCTCCTAACATGTCCTATCCATCTAAGTCTACGAAGACTGAGTATGGAATAAACCGTCACACAACCTGATCTTTCCAATACTTCAGTATTTGTGATTTTGCCTTGCCACTTAATACCAAGAATTCTTCGCAGACACCGCACATGAAAGCTGTTTAAACGTTTCTCTTGGTGTGAGTAAGTTGTCCAGGTTTCACTGCCATAAAGAAGAGTACTAAGGACACAGGCTTGATAGACAAGGACTTTTGTTTTGGCAGTAAGCTTCCTGTTCTCCCAGACTCTTTTTCTTAACCTGTTCATTGTTGTTGCTGTTTTACCAATCCTGATGTTGATTTCCTGATCTAGGGATAATTTGCTATTTACCACTGATCCTAAATATGTAAAATGGTCTACCACCTCTAGTTTGGCGTCGTCAATAAAGATTAATGGTACCCCAATGTGCACCTTGCGACATAATCTGTGTCTTCTTTTTGCTAATTGTTAAACCAAATTCAGAACAAGCATTGGAGAATGCAGATAGTAGACATTGCAATTCTTCCTCAGAGTGGGTCGTAACTGCAGCATCATCTGCAAACAGCAACTCTCTGATCAGTACCCTCCTAATTTTGGTCTTGGCCTTCAATCTCTGAGCATTGTAGAGGCCGCCATCTGAGCGTGAGTGAATGTATATACCCCCATCCTGATCAGGAAAGGCATATTTCAGTTGAAGTGAAAAGTATATTTCATAGAGGGTGGGAGCTAGTACACAACCTTGCTTAACTCCACTCTTGATTTCAAATTCTTCAGAAGTTGCACCATCAAACTTGATTATACCCTTCATGCCTGTGTGGAACGATTCCACAGTGGACAGAAGAGTTACTGGGCAGCCAATCTTCTTTAGTGCCTTGAACAGACCCTCACGAATGACCAAATCAAATGCCTTTCTGAGGTCGATGAAGGCAATAAACAGTGGTTGATTCTGTTCATACTTCACCACTACAAATACAGGATATAATACCTCCACGTGACAGCATATAAATACCTCCACGTGACAGCATATAAATACCTCCACGTGACAGCATATAAATACCTCCACGTGACAGGACGACGTGTCCATGAGCTCCTTGACATTGCTGTCACGTGTCCATACATTGTCAATGTTTTGTCTGTCTTTTGTTCACGTGTTCATACATTGTCAATGTTTTGTCTGTCTTTTGTTCACGTGTCCATACATTGTCAATATTTTGTCTGTCTTTTGTTCACGTGTTCATACATTGTCAATGTTTTGTCTGTCTTTTGTTCACGTGTTCATACATTGTCAATGTTTTGTCTGTCTTTTGTTCACGTGTTCATACATTGTCAATGTTTTGTCTGTCTTTTGTTCACGTGTTCATACATTGTCAATGTTTTGTCTGTCTTTTGTTCACGTGTTCATACATTGTCAATGTTTTGTCTGTCTTTTGTTCACGTGTTCATACATTGTCAATGTTTTGTCTGTCTTTTGTTCACGGTGTACATCTTGTTTAACCTGTTTTGTCCGAGTTAGTTACAACTGGAGTGTTAGTAGCCTAGCTTTCCCTTGGCTCGTGTCAACCTTTGTGTGCCCTTTCTTCCTGTGTTCTGCTTGTGTTAACTTGCTGTTTCTCTGCGTATCTATCGTTTGATGTCGACACAATTGTGAGTGTCTCTCCCTAGAAGCAGGGTTGCCTCTAACTCAGGGTTATGTCCAGTATACAATAAACAACTGACAGCTAGAAGCTCTACTTCGTACGTTCCATGAAATGCAACGCTAGTAGTGAGATATGGCCACGACTGCCTGTGATTTAGCGTATACGAGGGGAAGTCAATAAGTAAGTCACAAATGGCTGTAGAAAAATAATTAAATATGATAACAACTTGACATCAGTTTATTTTTATACTTACATTGTCCCTTTATTTCTCAACATAATTTCCACCAACATTGATGCACTTATCCCATAGTTTTATCAGTCCTCCAAAACCAGCTGCATAGAGCTGCGTGCTCCTTTCTAAACCACGTTTTCACTTCACATACAACTTCGGCATCATTCGCGAAATGTCTCTCGCCAAGGTGGGTTTTCAGTGGACCAAAAAGGTGGAAATCGCTAGGGGCTAAGTCGGGGCTGTAAGGTGGATGTTCTAGAACTTTCCACCTTAACTGGGTTAATCGAGCCGTATGTGGTCTGGCATTGTCATGAAGAAGCAACACTCCTCTAGTCAGCAGTCCTGGAAGTTTTCTTCGAATTGCATCATGAAGTATCAATAGAACTTCACAGTACGATTCAGAATTCACATTGTCACCTTTCTTCTTGAAATTGTTTAAAAGCATTCCTTGGTAATCCCAGAACACTGTCAGCATAACCTTCCCTGCTGTTGGCCTAACCTTGAATTTTTGGACACAAGGCGAAGAAGGATGTTTCTATTGCATTGAAGTACGCGTTGATTCGGGGTGGTAGTGTTGAACCCATGATTCGTCCCCAGTAACAGTCCTGTTCAGCATGTCTTCTCCTTCATCTTAGTATCGACAGAGATGATGCAAGGACAGGCCAGATCGGTTCAATGTGTGTTCCTCCTTCAATTGTCTGGGTACCCACCTTGAGCACACTTTCTTAAATTTCAATCAATCATGCATTATGCTGTATGCTGAACCATGTGAGCACTCTATTGCAGATGCTACAGAGTCTATCGTTACTCGCCTGTCACCTCTAATCTTCTCCTCCTCCCGCTGCACGGATGCTTCTGATGCAATCTCAACAGGACGATCAGATTGAATTTCATAAACAATTTTAGAGCGTCCTTGAGAAAATTTTTCTACCCAGTTATGCACCGCTTTACGGGACAAACAATTGTCAGCATAAACAGGAAGCATTTCCTTATGAAAATCCTTTGCAGGCAGTCCTTTTGCCCCCCCCCCCCCAAAAAAAAAATAAAATAAATAAATACGCACAACAACACGTTGCTCTTTGGTTGTACACTCCGTAAGTACAGTCGCCATATGTGTTTATACACTGAGCATACTCATGAGACACCTAGCGCCACCTGACAACCGGGAATATAAAGTTCGATGTTGCTGTCACGTAATGACTGTCAACTGTCAACTGTCATTTACTGCCGATATAGTACCTTGCGGTGTATAGCGGAGGGGTCTTTGAGCCTGAGGAATTAAGGCCGCCTGGCTAGTGCAGTCGCCGCGAACTGTGCAGGTTAGGATTTTCGTTTTGCCCCCGACAGAAAAAATCCCACACCTTACCGAGGATTCGAACCCGGGTCTCCCGAAGAGTCCGGCGTTCTAGCCACTCGGCCAGCTGCTCCTCTCATCATCATGACACCTGTAGAAAACACCAACTACATTTACCTGCCATCCCACAGAACTGTGTGACTTACTTATTGACTCGCCCTTGTAATCTAAGTCGTGTGACGACTGTCGCCGCGAATGTCCACAGACTCCTGTCTATCGACTTATAGTCCTAGCCATGTTACACTGGTCAGAGTGTTTGTCCTCTGCATCCCGTGTCTCTTCTTACAGCCGAAGAAGCGTGATGATGGTCGTTATATACGTCCACAGCCTCCGTCTCGCTTCTATTAGTCCATGACAGGCGAGGATAGTCGTCATCAATGTCCACAGCCTCCTGTATATCCTGTTGCTAACAGTTTCTGATGCTCAAGTCCATTCATAAATCCCATGTCACACACCTAGAGACGTCTCTCCCGTTGTCACGAACTAATCTAGTCCCCCCCCCCCGCCCCCCCCCCTCGTGATGTCATCACAGAATGTGGGAACTTCTCCGTTGTCACGAACTATTCCAGTCTTTCCCCTCGTGATGTCGTCACAGAAAGTGGGATGTTTGTGTATGAGTGGCGAACCAGTTCTCTTGGTGTGTTATGGCACTTTGGTACACGCTTTTCTGACCTACTTTGGTCTGACTGACAAGTGAGCGTTTGCCAAGTGGTAGCAGCTGAAGAGGTATATAGTATCGGATTGTCAATTTCGTGTTTATTGTATAGTAAACCCACAGCCCGTGTCCGGAATGAGTAAAGTCGCTTAGTGATAGAATTATAATGATTAATTATAGCACCACTCAGTAAATGTCTGTATGTGAGAAGTATAGAATATCTTTCTGGTGTTAAGGACATTGGTAAATTGTAGCAAGTTAGTTGAATTTTATGGTTTTGTTTTGACTCTGTGTTTAACGATCGCATGAGCATGGGAATGAAAGGTTAGATTTCAATCAACGGTGTGATTTTATGGTGACATGTATGAATTCTGTGTTCACATCATCATCATAATCATGACGGTGTCAAAGAGTCAGTGGCCACACAGAGTGGAGCTATGCGGCTGATGACAAGTACACGCCGGGAGTGTGTGTGTCATACATTCTTGTCAGGTGTTACCAGCAATTGCGGACAGGCTCAAGGTGCTTCAGGAAACATCAAAACATCATAACCCTGAGTGGCTGCAGACACGGAACACTATCCTCCCCCCCCCCCCCCCCACCCCCGTTGCATGAAATCCAGGACACAGCTATTATGAGGAAAATCACGAAAAAGACTTAAAAAGCCTGGGCGAGGCAGCAGAGAAGGCCTCCTGCTGGCTATGGAGAAAACGTAATGCCAGGGACTACCGGTATGCCCTATTTTGAACCGCCTTGTCGATATACCGCTTCACCACTAGGTATGTCGTGATTCTGCTAGTCTTGACCAAGAAGAATATTCTGCCATCGACGTTGAGAAGAGAGAAAGAGAGAGTGAAAGAATTAGAGAGAGAGAGAGAGAGAGAGAAGAGAGAGTGAAAGAATTAGAGAGAGAGAGAGAGAGAGAGAGAGAGAGAGAGAGAGAGAGAGAGAGAGAGAGAGAGAGAGAGAGAGAGAGAGAGAGAGAGAGAAAATGTAATAAAAACCGAGAAATATTTTGAACCAAGGGAGATAATCCCAGAATATATAATGGTCAATAGTTATTACGTAATTACTTCCCTTGAAACAACAAAGACAACAGCAACAATGCACACATCTGACCACCCAACAGACATGGCATCGAATTGATTTTAAGGCACATTTTAAAAAGAGTAGGCCCCAGGTAGATGGAGCCTAAGACAGGTGTCAGAGAAAGTTATGGGCGACTTGACATTGCCTACATGACCCGTCGAGGGCCGATTGAAAAATCGCTCTGAGGTGAGAGGCCCTGTTCAATTCCTCTCTGCGGTCTTCATTCGTGTTTGTTAAATCGACTTGCGAAGTGGTAACACCGCCCGCCCCGTACGCCGAAGGTTTTGGATTCGATTCCGTCCTGGTTATTCGGTTCATTAGTGCAATTTTCTTGGAGACTTCTTGGGGTCGTCGCTGAAGAAACGGAGTTTGTTGCTATGTAGACGCTTTCGACACGACGCCCTGCGGAAAGAGACCGATCCATATGGGATAAAACCCGGTGAAACGACAGCTCAACCTGGATATGTTTAGTTTTCCCCGGTGTGGTCCCACCCGCTGCTGTGCTGCGAGCGGGCGACAAGTTTGACCGGAAGATCACAAACAAATCATATGTTACACACATTCTAACACACACACACACACACACACACACACACACACACACACACACACACACACACACACACACACACACGCACGCACACACATCAAACAAACGTGAAAGTAATTCTCTTATATGTTACATTAATTAATTAATTAATTAATTCAGTAGCATGTCCTTTGCAGAACCTCGCTCCCATAAGAACCTTCCGGAAAACCTCTCGTTCATAAGCAAGATGTCCTACGTCCGAAGCACCCATCTGGAGATCATCAGCCACATCCTGCACCCATCTTTTCTTTGGCCTTCCTCTTTCTCTCTTCCCAGGCATATACCCATCCATTATTGTTTTCTCCAAACTGTTAGACGTTTCATGTGACCAAAATATTTCAACTTTCTTTCTTTTATCGTCTTTAGTAGCCAACTTTCTTCAATACTCAGATCTTGTCGTATGAATGAATTTGTTCTTTTCTGTATCCAAGATACTCTTGGAACCTGCCTATAACAGTTATATTCAAAGGCATTTATGCGCTGCTCAGTTGACACATAAACACACATAGTATTGTTTGGCGCTCAAAGAATGAGAAGAAGGAAGTTGAGACTAGAGGACGCACTAGACAACATTAAATGTGAAAGCTATAGTTACCGACCGGGACTCGAAACTGTCACCTCTAAATGACGACAGCACCTCGCTGCAGGAACAAGTGTACTTATGCAGCGAGGCGCTGTCGTCATGTGGAGTTGACAAAGCAAAAACAAGTCATATTGTGATCATCACGCATGACGTCAACGGCCACCAAGAAGAGTTTGCGTGGGGCTGGCTGCCACGTCCCGGAGACAACTGTAGCTGCTGATGTCAACCAATCATGCACACGGCTACAGATGTCAACCAATCATGTAAACGGCTACAGATGTCAACCAATCATGTAAACGGCTACAGATTCGGGAAGAAGAAAACAAAGCCAACCAAAATGAATGGAGGTTGTTCTAGAAGAAGTATGACGCGGTGGGGGACAACCATCAGGAAGATGGATCGCCAACTTATGCAAGATCAAAGACGTAGTCTCAAGGAAACAGACGCAGGCTCAAGGAAACAGGCGGTCCGTACTTGAGGACACACTAGAGGCAAGGACACAGTCTTTGGCTCAAGGAAACAGCCGTAGACCGCAGCTGTACCATTTCTAGATGTAAGCTGACAGCCGTGCACGCAAGGAAACAAGTGTAAAATCAAGGACACAGAAGCAGACAACACTTGAGGACATACAAGGCGCAGAGTGACAAACGTAGAGTTACAAACGTAGACCCAAGGAAACAAACGTAGACCGTACTTGAGGACACACTAGACGCAAAGTGACAAACGCATAATAAAGTGAAGAGACGTAGATTGTGGTTGAGGGATACTAGACACAAGGTGCTAGATGTAGACTGAAGGAAACTGACGTAGACAGTAGCTGAGGATGCTGTAGAAAACAGGAGACTGGCATGATCATCATACAGCAGACCTAGACAATATTGTACAATAACCTAGACACTATTGCACAGACACAGACACTGATGTAGGGCCACACATATTGTTGTACAGACGTAGACACTGTGGTACAGACATAGGCATTGTTGTAAATACCTAGCCACTGTTCTACATACCTAGATATTGTTGTACATACATAGATACAGTTGTACATACCTAGACACTGTTTTACATACCTAGACACTGTTGTACATACTTAGACAATGTTGTACATACTTAGACAATGTTGTACATACTTAGACAATGTTGTACATACTTAGACAATGTTGTACATACTTAGACAATGTTGTACATACTTAGACAATGTTGTACATACTTAGACAATGTTGTACATACCTAGACACTGTTTTACATACTTAGACAATGTTGTACATACCTAGACACTGTTGTACATACTTAGACACTGTTGTACATACTTAGACAATGTTGTACATACTTAGACAATGTTGTACATACTTAGACAATGTTGTACATACTTAGACAATGTTGTACATACTTAGACAATGTTGTACATACTTAGACAATGTTGTACATACTTAGACAATGTTGTACATACTTAGACAATGTTGTACATACTTAGACAATGTTGTACATACTTAGACAATGTTGTACATACTTAGACAATGTTGTACATACTTAGACAATGTTGTACATACCTAGACACTGTTTTACATACTTAGACAATGTTGTACATACCTAGACACTGTTGTACATACTTAGACACTGTTGTACATACTTAGACAATGTTGTACATACTTAGACAATGTTGTACATACTTAGACAATGTTGTACATACTTAGACAATGTTGTACATACTTAGACAATGTTGTACATACTAGACACTGTTTTATATACCTAGACACTGTTGTACATACTTAGACAATGTTGTACATACTTAGACAATGTTGTACATACTTAGACAATGTTGTATATACTTAGACAATGTTGTATATACTTAGACAATGTTGTACATACTTATACAATGTTGTACATACTTAGACACTGTTGTACATACTTAGACAATGTTGTACATACTTAGACAATGTTGTACATACTTAGACAATGTTGTACATACTTAGACAATGTTGTACATACTTAGACAATGTTGTACATACTTAGACAATGTTGTACATACTTAGACAATGTTGTACATACTAGACACTGTTTTATATACCTAGACACTGTTGTACATACTTAGACAATGTTGTACATACTTAGACAATGTTGTACATACTTAGACAATGTTGTATATACTTAGACAATGTTGTATATACTTAGACAATGTTGTACATACTTATACAATGTTGTACATACTTAGACACTGTTGTACATACTTAGACAATGTTGTACATACTTAGACAATGTTGTACATACTTAGACAATGTTGTACATACTTAGACACTGTTGTACTTACCTAGACACTACTATACATACCTAGACAATGTTGTACATACTTAGACAATGTTGTACATACTTAGACAATGTTGTACATACTTAGACAATGTTGTACATACTTAGACAATGTTGTACATACTTAGACAATGTTGTACATACCTAGACACTGTTGTGCATACTTAGACACTGTTGTACATACATAGACACTGTTGTACATAGTTAGACACTGTTGTACTTACTTAGACACTGTTGTACATACTTAGACAATGTTGTACATACCTAGACACTGTTGTACATACTAGATATTGTTGTATATACTTAGACAATGTTGTACATACCTAGACACTGTTGTACATACTTAGACACTGTTGTACATACCTAGACACTGTTTTAAATACTTAAGCACTGTTGTACAGATGTAGACACTGTTGTAAATACATAGACACCGTTATACAGACGTAGACAGTGGTGTACTCACGCAGACATAATTGTACAAATATAGACATTGTTTTTACAGAAACATACATTGGTGTACAGACATAGACACTGCTGTACAGACATAGACACTGTTGTTTAGACATCGAGGGCACACTGCATAGCATGATGACACATACAACAACAGATGAGACATACAACAACAGTCGACTCATACAACCACATAGAGCAGGCCAGGAAAAGGACAATACCAGACAACAGAACATTTCACAAAAGTTTGTCAACTGTATTTGAACCTGTCATTTACAAATGTTGGTCAACTGTATTTGAACCTACCATTCACAAATGGCGTTGTCGCACAAAAAGTGTACATTGACGCTCGGTCTTCTTGAGCTAAAAACAATGTCATCATCTGTACAACTATCACTATCACAACTAACACCACCAATTCTAACAACAGCACAACAACAAAACCAACTACTACCATTACAACAACAACAACAACAACAACAACAACAACAACAACAACAACAACAACAACAACAACAACAACAACAACAACAACAATAACAACAACAACAACAACAACAACTACTACTACTACTACTACTACTACTACTACTACTACTACTACTACTACTACTACTCACCGTGTGTTGCCGGGGCCCATAAGGGAAGCAAAGAATAGCAACACTGTAACCTACCACGCATGTCGTAAGAGGCGACTAAGGAGGCTTGATTGTTCCGTCGCCCTGCTACTGAGTGAGTGCGTGGCGTGACACTGTGAGCTGTGAGGTTCGTGTGAAGTGCTTTTGAATCTGCCCAAGTTTTTTTTTTTGGAACGTGACTGCATGTTCGGAGCGATGGCAGCTGGCTATGTCCCAGAGTTTACCGGTTTTTTGCCTTATGCAGAAATGCGTGGCTGCTGGGCTTCTGGTTGACTGCCACTGCCATCGACGATGAGCTGTATTTTCATGGACTGTGTGGGTAAACATCTAGGAAACATCCAGATAGGAAAATGACTGCCGATTCCATCAGAGATGAATTGGGTGTTTCGTAGGGGACTTGTGTGTTGACATTCTGGCGGCGGCATTATGCACAGTGTATCTGTGCAGGCTGTTGTTTGACTCCTGTCTTTTCCACTTTTCACATTGGGCAGTGGCGAGCGTTTTGTGTGATATTCACTGGCACAGGAACGGAGCATAATGGGAACGACCCGTTGCTGTGAAGTTGGAACTGCGACTAACTAACTAACTAACTAACTAACTAACTAACTAACTAACTAACTAACTAACTAACTAACTAACTAACTAACTAACTAACTAACTAAACTAACTAACTAACTAACTAACTAACTAACTAACTAACTAAATAACTAAATAACTAACTAACTAACCAACTAACCAACTAACCAACTAACAACCTAACCACCTAACCACCTAACCACCTACCTACCTACCTACGTACCTAACTACCTACCTACCTACCTAACTACCTAACTACCTACCTAACCAACCAACCATCCAACTAACTAACTAACTAACTAACTAACTAACTAACTAACTAACTAACTAACTAACTAACTAACTAACTAACTAACTATAAACTAAATAACTAACTAACTAACTAACTAACTAACTAACTAACTAACTAGCTAACTAACTAACTAACTAACTAACTAACTAACTTACTACTACTACTACTACTACTACTACTACTACTACTACTACTACTACTACTACTACTACTACTACTACTACTACTACTACTACTACTACTACTACTACAATACTCAGATTCTGAATTCTACCTACGCACATTCACACATATACAGTAATTAAGTATACTACATAATGCACAAATACACACACACGTACGCACGCACGTACACGCATACACTCCCTATCTCTGTTTCTCTTTCTTTCCTTAATTGTATCGCTTTCTGCACACTCACACACACACACACACACACACACACACACACACACACACACACACATACTCACTCACACACACACGCACGCACATGTCCTTCTATCATTGCCTGCTAATTATACAGTACTGTCTCCTTCACTATACCTACTATTACTCACACACTCCCCCCCCCCCCTTCCCTAAACTGCACCGCCTGGTGCTCACACACTCTCTCACCCTGTCCATCAGTGCACTGGCGGCTTCTCAGTCTCTCACCCCCGCTCGCAACTCAGTGTACCCCGTATTGTACCGCCCAGGTTGTCCCCCAAGTACTGCCAAGTCTACAGCATACACACAACAGTGATATTTACATGACAAATTGCAGCTCGGCAAGTCTGTGACACTTGACAGCTGTCTCGGCTAACACCACGTCTTGTTCGGCTATGACACGTTCGATAAGCTCCGTACTCTAGCAGCCGAACTGCTTCACTTGACGACCACTGTCTTCCACATAAGATCTGATAATTATCTCCCTGCACACAGCTCAGTTAAATAACTAAGTACGGTATTCTAAACATTGGAACGGTTCTCATACTGCAAGCTGCACTTTACATTTTCACCTAAGGAAATGTACACATTTGGTGACCTCTAGGCATTATCAAAAGGATAAAAGTAAAAGACCCCGTATTTTTGGAATACTGGAGATATGTTACCATCAATGAGATGGTTAGTAGTTTCTCGATTGTCTTATCTCTCAGTTAATGTCTGGCCTAGTTTTCAGCAAGCCGGGTCTCGAAGCGCCCTAGCCAGGAAAATAGGCCAATTCCAGGGAGATCTGAACTCAAGATGATCGTACTTGGTGCCACTGTCACCGCTGTCGCATCCCTAGGTGGTCTCCTGTGGCGAGGCATGTTCCAATGCTGGCCTACACGCCCGCTAGCTGACGTCCCAGGCTGTACACTGACAGCCACACAGTCGACACACGTCCGTTAGCTGACGTCCCAGGCTGTACATTGACAGCCACACAGTCGACACACGTCCGCTAGCTGACGTCCCAGGCTGTACATTGACAGCCACACAGTCGACACACTCCCACTGTGTTGGGGGAGCTGTCTGAGGGCGGGAAGAGTTTGATCTCATCTTTTACCTAGCTGCTGTCTGAGGGCGAGAAGAGTTTGATCTCATCTTTTACCTAGCTGCTGTCTGAGGGCGGGAAGAGTTTGATCTCATCTTTTACCTAGCTGCTGTCTGAGGGCGGGAAGAGTTTGATCTCATCTTTTACCTAGCTGCTGTCTGAGGGCGGGAAGAGTTTGATCTCATCTTTTACCTAGCTGCTGTCTGAGGGCGGGAAGAGTTTGATCTCATCTTTTACCTAGCTGCTGTCTGAGCTTGGTTGGTAAGGTGGGGGTGGGAGGCATGGGAGTTCCGCATCAGTTCCCTTGGGTGTGGCAGTTTAATACAGGTTCGGTGGAGAAACCTTTACACTAACTTCACCTCGACATATGCAAGCTCACTCCAGGAGTAAGACAATCCGACCTATTTGGCTCACTCTAAGGGTCAGACAACCCGAAATATGCTAGCTCACTCTAAGGGTCAGACAACCCGAAATATGCCATCTCACTCCAGGGGTCAGGCAACCCAACAGATGCCAGCTCACTCCATCTGACAACCTGAATGTCCATGCATAACACATAATAATAATATAACACATGCACATTACTGTAAAGTGCGTGAGAGAGAGTGAGAGAGTGTGAGAGAGATAGTGTGTGTGTGTGTGTGTGTGTCTGTGTAAGGTTGGTGCGGGATGTGTGTGTGGGAGGGGTATGTGTGTGTGGTTGGGGGTGTGTTGGTGGGTGGGTGGAGCATGTGTGTGTTGGCGAGTCTGCTTGGGTTGAGGTATGTATGAATGGGGAGTTGAGTGTGGGTGGGGATGTATGTGAGGGATGGTTGTGTGAGTGGTTGTGAGATGTATGGGTTGGTGAGGGGGATGTGTGAGTGGATGGAGGGATGTGTGGTGGGTGGGGGTATGTGGTGGGTGGGGGACAGTGGGAGAATGGATGTGTTAGTGAGTCATGCTTGTGAGTGTGTGTGTGTGTGTGTGTGTGTGCGTGTGTGTGTGTGTAAGAGAGAGCAATAGAGTTGAACGCACGCATGTCATGTAAAATGCTATTACTATTACATATTTTATGTGTATTTTCATCTTCATATTATCATTTTGAATGCCACTTTATTGCATCACCTTTAATATGAACACATATACATCACTGTAGAGTGAGTGAGAGAGTTAGTGAGTGCGCGTGTGAGTGTGCGTGTGTGTTTATGTGTGTGTGTGTGTGTGTGTGTGTGTGTGTGTGTGTGTGTGTATGTGTGTGTGTGTGTAAGAACAATGAGAGAGTTGAATTGCATCACAATTTTTTATGCAACACTATGTATATGTACAATTTTTTCTCAAATTTGTTTACACTGTTTGTGAGAATGCACACGACAGTCGCCAGTGTATGTGTGTGTGTAAAGTGTGGGAGATTTTTCATACTAGTTTAAGTTATTATGTAAGGCATCATGTCTAGATGTGAGAAAGTGGGTGTAAGGGACGTATGTGTGCGGGGGATGCGTGTGTAATGGATGTATGTGTGGAGGGAGTGTGTGTAGGGGGATGTGTGTGGGGGGTTGGGTGGGTGGGGAATGGGGGTTGGGTGGGTGGGGAATGTGTGTTGGTGGGGGATGCGGGTGTGAGTGAGGGATGTACCGGTAGGTGGGGATGTATGGGTGGGAGGGGGATGTGTGGGTGGGTGATGTGTGTGTGTGTGGGGGGGGGGTGTTGGGTGGATCGTAGGAAGTGTGTGGGCGTTGGTGGGTGGGGGGTTGTGTGGGTTGGTTGATGATGAATGTGTGTGTGGGTAGGTGGGTGCGGGGTGTGAGCGGTTGGGGGATGAGTGTTTGGCTGGGTGGTTGAAGGGGTGTGGATATGGGTGGGTGGGTGTGTGTGTGGGCTGTGGGATGGGTGTGTTTGCGGGGAGATGTGTGTGTGTGTGTGTGGAGGGATGTGTGTTAATAGGCTAGGGTGGGTTGGTGAGTGTTTGGGTGGGGGTGTGTGTGGGTGAGTGGGGTGTGTGGGTGGGGGGTGTGTGGGTGAGTGGGGGATGTGTATGGCTGGGTGAGGCTGTGTGTGGGTGGGTGGGGTGGGTATGTGGGAAGGTGGGGTGTGTTTGGGAGGAAGTTTTGTGGGCTGTGTGGGTTGGTGGGTGGGTAATGTGTATGTGAGTGGGTGTGTGGGTGTAGGGTGTGTGTGTGGTTGGGGGATGAGTGTTTGGCTGGGTGGTTTGAGGTGTGTGGATATGGGTGGGTGCGTATTTGTAGGCTGGGGGATGGGTGTTTTGTGGGGAGATGTGTGTGTGGGGGGATGTGTGTAAATAGGAAGGATGGGTTGGTGGGTGTTTGGGTGGGGTGTGTGTGGGTGAGTGAGTATGTGGGTGGGGTGTGTGGGGGATGTGTGTGGGTGAATGGGGGTGTGTAAGGCTGGGTGAGGTTTGTGTGGGTGGGTGGGGTGGGTATGTGGGAGGCTGGGTTGGGTGGGGTGTGTTTGCGGGTTGGGGATGTGTGTGGGTGGATGAAGGGTGTGTGTGTGTATGGGTGGATGATATGTGTGGGTGGGTAAGGTGTGGGTGGGTGAGTGGGGGTTCTATGTGGGTGGGTGGGGATGTATGTGGGTGGGTTTGGGTGTATGTGGGTGGAAAGAGGTTGTGTGGGTGGGTGAGGGATGTGTCTCATAACATTGAAATATGTATTGTTTATGTTTACAACATTCATTTGACAATGCATTTTCGTATGTGAATGCATCATGCACTATTGATGAATGAAAGGTGAGTGATTGGAAGGGCCGAATGTAAGACGGGCCTGCGTGCCCAATTTGTAACCCTTTTAAAATAAAGTTGAATTGAAATTGAATTGCGTCGGATTTAAGAGTTAAAACTCATAGATTCACAACCAACCAGTCAACAAACCAACCAACCGATCACTAATCTATCCACCCAACCTACTAATCAATGAACAACCAAACAAGCGACCAAACAATCTATTAAGTTGTTGAATTGTATGTTTATCTTGTATGTTGTTGAGTTGTATGTTTATCTATCCCGTGATTCAGTTGTGTGTTTATCTATTATGTTGTTAAATTGTGTGTTTATCTATTGTATTGTTGAGTGGTATTTTTATCTGTTACGTTGTTAAGTTGTATGTTTATCCATTATGTTGTTGAGTTGTATGTTTATCCATTATGTTGTTGAGTTGTATGTTTATCCATTATGTTGTTGAGTTGTATGTTTATCCATTATGTTGTTGAGTTGTATGTTTATCCATTATGTTGTTGAGTGGTATTTTTATCTGTTACGTTGTTAAGTTGTATGTTTATCCATTTTGTTGTCTAGTTGTGTGTTTATGTATTAAGTTGTTGAATTGTGTGTTTATCTGTTATGTCGTTGAGTTGTATGTTTATCTATCCTGTTTGCCCTGGTATCATTATGCGAATGAGGTGAACTGCAGGTGTACGATCAGTGTATCTTGCATACCTCCCCCTTCCCCCCTCTCTTGTTCTCCTATCGCCAGCCTCAATTCACGAGTGATCTGAGAAGGAGACAGCGGAGGGAGGACTCCTGCGGCTATCAGACTCACGTGAGCAGATGTGCGTGCAGCATTTTATCTACATCAAACTCACAGTCGATACCCCGAATCACACGCACTCATCTTCTCCCGTTTATCTTTTATAAAGTGGTTATCCGCGCCCTGTGCATGAAACCAGGCCTCAGCTGATACAACCAGACAAGAAACGCATTTCTCACACAACTTCTGATTTAATTCTACCTCATTTACCACACCCTGCCCCTCTTAGCCTGTCTGTCGGTTTGGAATTCTCATTTAAACACTAGTGTTGTCAAGAAATAGTCCCGAAGACAAGATGTTGCGAGGGCCACGAGCTCCAGCTGCGCCCGGGACCGCCACATATCATTCCGCGCGATGATTTATCAGGGTTCAACAGATGCGAGGCCATTCATAAAGGTCGCACAAATCAAAACCCTCTTTAAGCGAAGGGAGATAAAAGGAATCTATTTACTTAACTCGCGCTTATCGCCACTTCTTTTCTTTACAGGAATAATGCAATCCAATATATTTGCCAACACGAAAGCTTGTCTGACGGACAATGAACATATTAGTCAGGGCTCAGGGCACGCATGGGATGCTGGGATATTTAGAATCGTTGTCTTAATATCTAGCAAGCACATTAGAATAAGTACATAGATAATAGATATTGATTGTCACACATGCGAGGGGATGTACTCATTTGAGATGCTGATGAATTGAGAGACGACACGGGATTTAACGCACAGTTTAGCGGATGATCTTGAAATGCAGAAGACATCCGTGGATAGACTGGTTTGGTTATGAGACAAGAAACAGCAAGACCAAGACTAACAACAACAACAACAACAAAATAACAACAACAACAACAACAATAATAATAATAACAACAACAACAACAACAAAACAACAACAACAACAACAACAATAATAATAATAATAACAACAACAACATCAAATGCTGCTTCTCCTGCTACTACTACTATTTTTCTTCTTCCTGTTCTACTACTACTACTACTACTACTACTACTACTACTACTACTACTACTACTACTACTACTACTACTACTACTACTACTACTACTACTACTACTACTACTACTACTACTACTACTACTACTACTACTACTACTACTACTACTACTACTACTACTACTACTACTACTACTACTACTACTACTACTACTACTACTACAACTACTACTACAACTACTACTACTACTACTACTACTACTACTACTACTACTACTACTACTACTGATGCTGCTAGTGTTGTCATTAATGTGGTTGTTTGTAATCAATCAATCAGGTGCCATCTCCACAATGAAGGTTGGCTGTAATGGATCTCCAACACTGCCTGTCAATCGCCGTGACTCTAAAAGTTCGCCCATCTCTTGATGTTATCTTCCCAATTGTATCACTGTCTACCCCTTGCTCGCTTGTCCCACACCTTGCCCTCGAGGATAGTTTTTATCAGATTGTTATGTCTTTTAACTGGTCTCCGTTGCGAAGATGTTACGGACGCGATTCGTAATCCCGAATACCCGGGTTCCAAACACAGCGGTGCTGTTTTTTTTCGAAAAAGGTATAGGCGCCGGTCGTTCAGAAAGCAATGGCAAACTACTGAACGTAAAACTTGCCCAGGAATCATGAACAGCCAAACAATGATGTATTTGACTGCTACGTCCTGGAAAAGACATGCAACTAATTTTTTTTTTTTTTTAAATATCTTATAACATGGCCGAAATATCTAACTAGCGACATTTTTTTATTTCTAAAAATTAGTTTGTAAAGAGCTAGACATTAATGAGCATATTGGTAGTAGTAGTAGTAGTAGTAGCAGCAGCAGCAGCAGCAGCAGCAGCAGCAGCAGTAGTAGTAGTAGTAGTAGTAGTAGTAGTAGTAGTAGTAGTAGTAGTAGTTTGAGTAGTAGTAGTAGTAGTAGTAGTAGTAGTAGTAGTAGTAGTAGTAGTAGTAGTAGTAGTAGTAGTAGTAGTAGTAGTAGTCATGGTATCTGTAGTAGTAGTAACAAACAATATTAAGTAGCTCAGAAACAAGCCACAATTCCACTCAATATCACTGGCCTATAAACACCCCCATGAGCAGGGATCACTAATCTTCACCGACGCCCGCCGTGGATATCCGTGCCAACAAACTTAACGTTCTGTTACACTGATGATTTTTGTGGCAACCGGTTTTCCGATGTCACTGCCACGCCGCCCAGTAGCACAAGTGGGCTAATCGAGGTTAACAATATTAGCCAGGAGATTAATTGCTCCAATTGGACGCCCAGAGAGAAGTCCCTTGAATGCGATCCGTGGCACTGATTTCACGAGACGTATTGCACAAACATTTGTCTCGTTCGGTTTCATGAACCGGCACAACGCTCTGGCATTATGTAATAATTCAGTGGTATATACTCGCTCATGAACAATACGGATACAGGATTGTACTGAATAAAGCATTTCTCATAATCAGATCTTTAGAATATAGGGTTTGGAAGCCAACTACTTTCTTCACTCCATCTAGTCCCGGAGAAAACGCCAGTTTAGACTACAGCGTGTGGTGTTAGTCGCTGCCGAGAGGAAAGGGTATTCCGCACTATAACCGTTATCCATGTAGTGAGAACAATGAATGATCTCTCTATATAAAACAATGAATGATCTCTATATATAAAACAATGAATGGACCATGTACAGAGAACAATGACTAATATATTTATAAAGAAGATCCCCGAATAGAGAACAATTGAGTATCCATGAATAGAGAAAAATGGAGGATCAACGCATGGAGACAATGGAGTATCCCTATATATAAAATAATGGAGTATCCCTGTATAGAGAACCATGGAGTATCACTGTGTATAGAACAACTGAGGATCCCTGTATAAAGAACAATGTATGATCCCTGTATTGAGAACGATGAAGTATCCATGTATAGAGAACAATGAATTATCCCTGTATAGAGAGCAATGGAGTATCCTTGTATAGAGAACCATGAAGTATCCCTTATATAGAACAATTAAGGATCCCAGTATAGAGACCAATGGAGTATCAATGTATAGAGAACAGTGAGGTATCCTTGTATAGAGAATATTGGAGTATCCTTGTATAGAGAATAATGGAGTATCCCTGTATAGAGAGCAATGAATGATCCCTGCATATAGAACAATGGAGGATCCCTATACCGACAACAATGGAGTATCAATATATAGAGAACAATGAAGTATTCTTGTGTAGAGAACAACGGAGCATTCCTGAATAGAGAATAATAGAGGATCCCCATACATAGAACAATGCATCCCGGGAAGGTTAACCCGGTCAACAAATGCCCGCAGAAGTCGGATGTGTCGGCCTAACGGTGCAAGAACGCAGCTTTGCTGTAAACGGGCACAACGCAGTCACGTCTGGAAAAAAAAAATCCAGATGAACGCAGCAGAAGAAGAAGAACAATGCATGATCCCTGCATATAGAACAATTGATGATCCCTGTATAGAGAATAATGGAGGATCCCTGTATATAGGAAAATGGAGGATCCCTGTATAGAGAATAATGGAGTATTGTTGTGTAGAGTACAATGGAGGATCCCTGTATAGAGAATAATGGAGTATTGTTGTGTAGAGAACAATGGAGGATCCCTGTACAGAGAATAATGGAGTATTGTTGTGTAGAGAACAATGGAGATTCCTGTCTAGAGAACCATGGAGGAGTTCTCTGCAAAGAACAATGGAGGATCCCTGTATATAGAACAATTGAGGATCCCTTTATAGAGAACATTGTGTATCCCAGCATAAAGAAAAATGAAGGATCCCTGCATAGAGAACAATTAAGGATCTTTATTTGCAGAACAATGGAGTATCCGCGTATAAAGAGAAACGGAGAATCCCTATATACAGAACAACGAATGATGCCTGAACAGATAACAATGGAGTATCCCTGTATAAAGAACAATGGAGTATCCCTGTATACAGAACAATGGAGTATCCCTGTATAAAGAACAATGGAGTATCCATGTATATAGATCAATTTAGCATCCCTGTATACAGAGCAATGGAGTATCACTGTATACAGAACAATGGAGTATCCCTGTATAAAGAACAATGGAGTATCCCTGTATATAGATCAATGGAGTATCCATGTATATAGATCAATTTAGCATCCCTGTATACAGAGCAATGGAGTATCACTGTATACAGAACAATGGCGTATCTCTGTATAGAAAGCAATATAGTATCCATGCATATAGACCAGTGAAGTATCCCTGTATATAGAAAAATGAAGTATTTCTATATATAGAACATTGGAGGATCCATCTACAGAGAAAAATGAAGTATCCCTGTACAGAGACAGATGAAAGTTTCCTATATACAGAACACCGGAGTATCCCTATACATGGAGAAATAAAACTCTATATGCAACAATAGATGATGTAAATATACATGTGACATGTGAAGATGTGTTCAGCTGTCTACCTGCCCTGCTTGCCTACCTGGGCTGCGTGACCCATTAGCTCCATCCCGGCGCCATACTGCTGACAAAACTTCAAAGATCTTAAATCTATGGCGGTCGGCCTGTTTGTTGACCAGTGTGTCCTCACTACTGGACACTGACGGCCAGCAATCGGACGTGACGACAAAGAGATGGGTTCACCCTCTCTCTCTCTCTCTCTCTCTCTCTCTCTCTCTCTCTCTCTCTCTCTTCACCTCTTTCTCATCCTTCTATCACTCTATTACCCCTGCTCGTTCTTCTTTCATATCTGTCTGTTTGTACATGTATGCATCTATGTGGTTATGTGTGTATGAGTGTCTGTCTGTGTGTGTATATGTGTGGGTGTCTGCATGCCTCATACAATTGTAACATACATTGTTTATTCTCTCAACTGTCATTTGACAGTGTCCGTTTTCCCCCCTGTGTGAATGTAACATATACAATAGATCATTGATGTACGACAGATGGGTGATTTGAAGAGCTAGATATAGGACGGGCCTGCGTGCCCAATTTCTGCCCCTTTGATAACACCATTCGTTAGTTCCTTCGTTCTTCCTACACATTCTCTCTCTTTTCTTCTCTCGCCCTTCTTTCTCTTTGCCTCTTCATGTATTCCTCTTTCTTCATCCCCCCCCTCTCTCTCTCTCTCTCCCTCTTCTAAATTAAAGACCAATCAATCAATCCTTCTCCTACTCTTTTAATTATCTCTCTTCGTCTAATCCTCTTATCTCACTTCTTCCTCTTTCTCTTCTTCCCCTTCTCATCTCCTTCTTCTTCCTCCTCTTCTTTCTCATCTTCATCTATTTTTTCCTCCTACTCGTCTTCTTGCTGGTCTTCTTCCTACTCTTCCTCCTCTTTCTCCTCTTCGCTTCTTCCTTCTCCTCTTCTTCCTCCTATTCCCTTCTTCCTTCTCCTCTTCTTCTTCCTTCTTATCTTCTTCTTCTCCTCCTCCTATCTTTTCATTCTAATTTCCCGTATCTTCTCTTCTTTCTCCCATCATTTTGCCTTCTCCTTTTCCTCTTTTCTTCTCCCTTCTCTCTCTGCTCCTCATCGGTGTCTCCTTTATTTCTTTTCTTCTGTCTCGTTTCTCCTCTGATCTACTCCATTCTTCTTTCTTTCTCTCTTAAACTTCTCTATTCTCCTAGTTCTCCTCTCTTTCTCTATCCTTTCTTCACTTCCCATCTCTCTCTCTCTCTCTCTCTCTCTCTCTCTCTCTCTCTCTCTGTGTGTGTCTGTATTTGTTTCTCTCTGTCTTCTCCCCCAATCTCTCCTTTCTCTCTCATATCTCCACAGTGCATATCATCCCAATTAAACCCCAATAATAGTTTAGTTCCCCTCCCCCCACCTACCTATGTTCCCTCCCATGAACACCTGATATTACCACCCACACAGACTGACACATACACGCCTCTGACATCCCTTATTTCACGCGGCAGCGGACAAAACCAGATTCCAGAATTCATGTTGTTTAAACAAGGCTGCCAAGATAATAAATTGTACAAAATCTGTTTCAACGAAGAAATCTATTTGAGAGAAGAAATCTATTTCAGGCAAGAAATCTATGTAAATGAAGAATTCTCAAGCAATGGTGTTCGACTGAATCAATTTCAAGCGACTCTAATACTGTATGTGAAATAAGAATTTTTCTGTTGAGTAAATCGCGGGGGATTGTGATACTTCATATTATTGGATCTATCAATCGTGTTGGCAAATCATGGGCGTATCCATTTATAAGCCGGCCGAAGTGGGGTAGAGACATATTGACGACTTGATTGTGCTCGCAGAGTTCAGGCTTGGAGCCAGGAATGTCCGATTACTTTCTCGCCGGACAGTAATCAAACCGGGCAGGACAAGGTCAAAAGTGAAGCAAGGACGGGGTGGGTCAGCTGTTGATACAGATTGGGGTATGGCGCCGTTAATTTCGCCTCGTGACTTGAATATGTCTCTCCTCTGTTAATTTTTAAATCTGTAATTGTTTCGTGTCACTAGACTACTTTTTCACGTGTAATGAAATTCTGGCTGCATTTTTATGTATCATATTCTTTATTTATTTATAGATACGAATTCTTATATAAGATAAGTATTCTAATGAAAAATGTGCAATACAATAAAGTACGGTCGGTAAATATAACAAGCGGCCTTACGGTGCAAACAATGGCTGTAGCCAATGCACTGAACTGGCTCAGCTCGCCAAGATATTCACACGCATGCGACTCAATGAACATGCTTAGGAAGATCCTGACTGGCTTTTTACAACCCGAGAGGCTCGATACACTTACCACATCAAAACTGGCCACGCTAACTTTCATCTATGCAGCGGGGCAACGCAGGCGTATACGACTATCAACAAATCTATCGGTTGGCGAACATGGCGATGATCGAAGTGGGAAGAGCAATGTATGGGTCAGCCATCTTCAGCGCTGTAAGAGATACTGGACAGACATATGACTTTATGGAAACCTGGGAATCTGCTTCCTTGTCCAGAGTGAGGGAGGTTGGGAGATGGTAGTGAAGCGGGGAGGGGCCAGACATGGGCATTTTGTCAAGGCAGAAGGCATTGATGAATCAACGCAGAACTGGTATGACCAGTCATACATGACGGGGATGTTCAAGAGAAGATCGGAACACACATAAGTGTGATGATAATTCTCAATAACCACATGAAAACGTAGTAACGTATTGAGACGAAACAATCTGTATGTGTCGTATGGGGCACCAGTTGGATGAGTCCTTCAGGACAATGTGGTGTGTTGTAAACCGAGCAGGCGGACAGATGAGCAGGCGGACAGATGAGCAGGCGGACAGATGAGCGGGAGAACAGATTGGCTGGGTCTTCACCGCTGGGTGCGGTACTTCTGCCAAGCGACAGACAAGAAACACAGCTTTCGTCAAACCAACATGTCAAAGCAGAGAAGAATAGGACGGGTTTCACAAGGCATACATAGCAAAGCATTAGGCGAGTAAGGAGTAGCAGAAAGTGTGAAAGAACTGACTACAACACGTAGCCGAGGTGGAAGGAAAACATCAAGACAAAACAAAGAACCAGTGACATATGAAAAACTTTGGTCAGAGAAGTCAATGGGCAAATATAAGAGAACTTTGAGACTGATATGACTCAGGAGAAAACACCACAGACTTTCTAGCATGGACGCCCACAGAGGACCAGAGCGAGTGCCGGCCTTCAAACTGCAATCATCCATAATTATGTGGCACTAACCAGGCGACAGGGAAGAATTCATGACCTTTTGTATGTCACAGATAGAAATGCCCGCCAAAACATTAGAGAAGCAATTCGTCTGAATATTGTAGTCACAGAATGTAAGAAGAACTTGTATTCAGAGAGATAATAAAATGTGCATAGACGAGGCAGCAAGAACATGGCCCCAGGAGGCGATGGTCTACTCTATGCTCACAACACGCAGTTGAGTGGTGATGGAAGACACTGTGTTATGACGGTCTTCAATGAAAGTATTCAGACATCTAGAGTAGCAGGGATACACATGTATCTGAAACCATTGCCCAAACCAGTAAGAGATGCATCACAACTAGGCACTTACAGAATCATCACTATGCTGGATGTATACGGTAGAAGATGGAACACACCGTAGTTAAGGTAGTCATCACAAACGCTCCAGGACACAACTGTCGGTTACAAGGACACGCGGATGCTTGCATTTGGGCGAAATGCCGCCGTTCGACAAGCAGGAGCGCAAGAGAGAGAACGAACAATACATGTGTATAATCAGAGTGCAACTGAAATGACCAGCACACACATTATGACATTCGCAGCGGGGGACGGAATGGGTTTGGACGTATGCCTATATATGTCCATGTTTAGAAACCAAGCAATCAAGAAAAGTAATGCGGCAAGAATGAGTAATCCCAAAAAATTGACACCAATGATGACTTCTCGTCCTTGACTTCAGGACGTAAATTACAAGTACATCAGAAGTCGGAGTGGGTTCGCCTTGTGGCTAGGAACACTGGTAATAGGGAAAGCCAATCCACCCACAAATATCAATCAATTACACTAGGAGTAGAAGCAAGGGCATGGACTATACTTGATTTCAACACGAGCACATGCAAAACAACAACAACAACAACAACAACAACAACAACAACAACAACAACAACAACAACAACAACAACAGACACATGAGAACAGGAGTAAAGTAACTGTGACCAGAGGAGAAATGTAACTCTGACCAGAGGAGAAATGTAACTCTGACCAGAGGAGAAATGTAACTCTGACCAGAGGAGAAATGCCACAACTGTAAAACTGACATGCAGCGGGAGGTGACATGCAGAGGAAGCACAATGGGGTCCTTATAGTTAGGACATGGAGGAGACGGGAGAAGTTGCACGGACATTCGGTACACAGAACGAGCACTACCGTACTCACCTGTCTCGAGACCCGTCGTCCATTAGTCCAGCGTTTGACGGCCATGGAGGTAATGCGCTGACAGACAGAATGCAATAAATAACATGAGAACATGGTTTGCATTCACTGATAGGATCAATGACATACAACAAAATACAATAACAACATGATAACGCTATTCCGATTTGTTACAAGGATCAAAGTCATACAACACAAAAAATAAAATTAAAATATTAGAATGTGGCTCAAAATCATGACTAGGATCGTTACTAGGCAAAGAACATCATTATTAGGATCAAAGACATAGAACAAATTAGAACCAAAAAAAAAAAGAACACAGTTGAGATTGATTATAAAGGAAATTTAACAGAACATAACAACAACAAAAGTACCAGAACGAGGTTCAGATTCGTGAATTCGTTCCCTGACAATCATACACAATACAACACCGACATAGCTACAACATGATGATTGCATCTCTTCATGATAGGTGGTGAGTGTATGATTGTACCAGTTCAAAACAGGCGGACAGTGTATGATTATACCAGTCCAAGACAGGTGTGAGTGTATGATTGTACCTCTTCAAGACAGGTGGTGAGTGTATGATTGTACCAGTTCAAGACAGGTGGTGAGTGTATGATTGTACCTCTTCAAGACAGGTGGTGAGTGTATGGTTGTAACTCTTCAAGACAGGTGGTGAGTGTATGATTGTACCTCTTCAAGACAGGTGGTGAGTGTATGGTTGTACCTCTTCAAGACAGGTGGTGTGTGTATGATTGTACCTCTTCAAGACAGGTGGTGAGTGTATGACTGTACCTCTTCAAGACAGGTGGTGAGTGTATGATTGTACCTCTTCAAGACAGGTGGTGAGTGTATGATTGTACCTCTTCAAGACAGGTGGTGAGTGTATGGTTGTACCTCTTCAAGACAGGTGGTGAGTGTATGATTGTACCTCTTCAAGACAGGTGGTGAGTGTATGATTGTACCTCTTCAAGACAGGTGGTGAGTGTATGGTTGTACCTCTTCAAGACAGCTGGTGAGTGTATGATTGTACCTCTTCAAGACAGGTGGTGATTGTATGACTGTACCTCTTCAAGACAGGTGGTGAGTGTATGATTGTACCAGTTCAAGACAGGTGGTGAGTGTATGATTGTACCAGTTCAAGACACGTGGCGAGTGTATGATTGTACCAGTTCAAGACAGGTGGCGAGTGTATGATTGTACCTCTTCAAGTCAGGTGGTGAGTGTATGACTGTACCTCTTCAAGACAGGTGGCGAGTGTATGATTGTACCTCTTCAAGACAGGTGGTGATTGTATGATTGTACCTCTTCAAGACAGGTGGTGATTGTATGATTGTACCTCTTCAAGACAGGTGGTGATTGTATGATTGTACCTCTTCAAGACAGGTGGTGAGTGTATGACTGTACCTCTTCAAGACAGGTGGCGAGTGTATGATTGTACCTCTTCAAGACAGGTGGTGATTGTATGATTGTACCTCTTCAAGACAGGTGGTGAGTGTATGACTGTACCTCTTCAAGACAGATGGTGAGTGTATGATTGTACCTCTTCAAGACAGATGGTGAGTGTATGGTTGTACCTCTTCAAGACAGGTGATGATTGTATGATTGTACCTCTTCAAGACAGGTGGTGATTGTATGATTGTACCTCTTCAAGACAGGTGGTGAGTGTATGACTGTACCTCTTCAAGACAGGTGGTGAGTGTATGGTTGTACCTCTTCAAGACAGGTGGTGAGTGTATGATTGTACCTCTTCAAGACAGGTGGTGATTGTATGATTGTACCTCTTCAAGACAGGTGGTGAGTGTATGGTTGTACCTCTTCAAGACAGGTGGTGAGTGTATGATTGTACCTCTTCAAGACAGGCGGTGAGTGTATGATTGTACCTCTTCAAGTCAGGTGGTGATTGTATGATTGTACCTCTTCAAGACAGGTGGTGATTGTATGATTGTACCTCTTCAAGACAGGTGGTGAGTGTATGGTTGTACCTCTTCAAGTCAGGTGGTGATTGTATGATTGTACCTCTTCAAGACAGGTGGTGAGTGTATGACTGTACCTCTTCAAGACAGGTGGCGAGTGTATGATTGTACCTCTTCAAGACAGGTGGTGATTGTATGATTGTACCTCTTCAAGACAGGTGGTGAGTGTATGACTGTACCTCTTCAAGACAGGTGGTGATTGTATGATTGTACCAGTTCAAGACAGGTGGTGAGTGTATGATTGTACCTCTTCAAGACAGTTGGTGTGTGTATGATTGTACCTCTTCAAGACAGGTGGTGAGTGTATGATTGTACCTCTTCAAGACAGGTGGTGAGTGTATGATTGTACCTCTTCAAGACAGGTGGTGAGTGTATGATTGTACCAGTTCAAGACAGGTGGTGAGTGTATGATTGTACCTCTTCAAGACAGGTGGTGAGTGTATGATTGTACCTCTTCAAGACAGGTGGTGAGTGTATGATTGTACCTCTTCAAGACAGGTGGTGAGTGTATGATTGTACCTCTTCAAGACAGGTGGTGAGTGTATGATTGTACCTCTTCAAGACAGGTGGTGAGTGTATGATTGTACCTCTTCAAGTCAGGTGGTGATTGTATGATTGTACCAGTTCAAGACAGGTGGTGAGTGTATGATTGTACCTCTTCAAGACAGGTGGTGAGTGTATGATTGTACCTCTTCAAGACAGTTGGTGTGTGTATGATTGTACCAGTTCAAGACAGGTGGTGAGTGTATGATTGTACCAGTTCAAGACAGGTGGTGAGTGTATGATTGTACCTCTTCAAGACAGGTGGTGAGTGTATGATTGTACCTCTTCAAGACAGGTGGTGAGTGTATGATTGTACCTCTTCAAGACAGGTGGTGAGTGTATGATTGTACCTCTTCAAGACAGGCGGTGAGTGTATGATTGTACCTCTTCAAGACAGGTGGTGAGTGTATGATTGTACCTCTTCAAGTCAGGTGGTGATTGTATGATTGTACCAGTTCAAGACAGGTGGTGAGTGTATGATTGTACCTCTTCAAGACAGGTTGTGAGTGTATGATTGTACCTCTTCAAGACAGTTGGTGTGTGTATGATTGTACCAGTTCAAGACAGTTCGTGTGTGTATGATTGTACCTCTTCAAGACAGGTGGTGGTGTGTGTAAACCCCGACCCTGGCTTATCCCAACACATGCACACAGTCTTCCCATTTGAACACGCGATAGAATTAACATACTAAGACATGGCCAGTTGCACACGCGATAGAGTTAACATACTAAGACATGTTCAGTTGCACACGAGATAGAGTTAACATACCAAGACATGCCCAATTGCATATACGATAGGGTTAGCTTACCAAGACATGCCCATTTGCTCACCCGACAGTTAACATACCAAGACATGACCAATTGTACTTGCGATAGAGTCAACATACTAAGGCACACCCAGAGCCTCATTACCCAGTCAATAAAGTTAATCAACATATGGCATAACAAATACAGTCATTGCAATGCTAAATAATACTGTTTCACATATACTAGGTTACTGTGTTACGGCGTGAGATGACCAGTTCTCTTCTTTAATGCCTTCAAATTTAAAAACAAAAAAGAAATCTCTCGCATTCATATTAAGAGAGTGGCTCGGCTCCAGAAAGTTATGTCATGTGAAAATAAATACAAAGTATGTAGGGGTTGAACCTGTACCGCACGCTGATCGCTATGTCATTGTGGCTCCGGGGTGGGGGGGGGGGGGCTGCCACAAGGGAATAAGTTTGGGCCATGGCGAGGTGGGGGAGTAGCCAAAGAGTCAGAGAGGGACATCGCTAGTTCAGAGATCCTGAGCGATTTTCAAGGTCCTTCCCAAGTAATCCAGGCTGTATATTGCACATAACACATGCTACACATTACATATAGTACAGACTAGACTCTACATATAATACAGACTAGATTCTACATGTAATGAAGGACTCTATGTGACATGTGGTGTTGTGTCGTTTGGTGTATAGACTAGACTCTACATGTAATGAAGGAGTCTGTGTGACATGTAATGTGTTGTGTCATTGGTGTATACACTAGACTCTACATGTAATGAAGGACTCTATGTGACATGTGATACGCGGTGTTGTGTCATCTGGTGTGTAGAATCTCCCAATATCAGTAATGATTTGTTCCTACCAGAAAGGCTCTGGGATGGAGCCAGTCGTATAAACACTAGTACCACACACTTTTCATGATTGTGTGGGAATTGTGTGGGAATTGTGTGGGAAGGACAGGCGACGTGAAAGGAGAATGATCATCACAACTCACATATCGTGACCTAGAAGATGTGACTAGAGGACTCGTCACTTCCGGACGCCAGTATCTACTATAGAATTATCTTCACCTTTGCGGTTGGTAGTGGGTAGTCTGATGTAGTTTATTGCGTTGTAATGTGGTGTGTAGTGTGATGTGTAATGTGATATAATGTTGTATGTAGTATGGTGTGTAGTGTGATGTGTAATGTGATATAATGTTGTATGTAGCATGGCATGAAGTGTGTGATGTGTAATGTGATGTAATGTTGTATGTTGTATGGTGTGAAGTGTAATGTGTAATGTGAAGTAATGTAGTATGGTGTTTAGGGTGATATTTAATGAGATGTAATGTATTATTGTGTAGTGTGATGAGTAATGTGATGTAATCTTGCATGGTGTGTAATGTAAGGTGTAGTAATATTGTATGGTGTATAGTGTGATGTGAAATGAGATGTAGTGTAGTATGTAGTATGATGTGCAGTTAGTTAGTTAGTTAGTTAGTCGACAGATCATCCTCGCTGCACATCGAACCATTCAGTCCATAAGTGCTCGGATCCCCTCCTCAGCAAATCCCGCAGCGTGTAGCGGCTAACGACGCCAGTTCTGTGTTGGTTTATCAATCTTCTTTGGCTTCCTGCGTAGTGTTCTTGTTTGGCCACACCTCTTTTAATTTGATGCTCTAGCAGTCTGGCCATTGTTGTAGATTCACAGTCATCACTTGGTTCTCGCAAAAGTCTCACATCACGTAGAGCATTCAGAATGTCAGCCTGGTCCATGGCGCGTCCGCCCTCCACAGTAGCCTCACCTGCGAGCTTGTCAGCCCGCTCATTTCCTTGTACTCCCGCATGCCCTGGCACGAAGATGAAACTAATCTTTGCCAGCCGAGACCGCTTCAGAGGCAGCAACCATTCTCTTCGGATCGACCCCTCCTCTATCCTCTTGATCATGTTCATTGAGTCGCTAAGGAAACAAGCCCTGGTGAATGTCTGTGTCTCGAGCCATGTTATTGCTTTACTTACTGCCATGACTTCCATGGTCAGGCTACTTGTGGTTTCAGTGAAAGCACCAGAGTCCTCCTTCACAATTCTCCCTCCGGCCCGAGCTGTAAAGGCCCATGAGCTTCTCACATGTCGGACGACCGACCCATCTGTGTAGATGACCGCGTCACCGTCTAGCGAATTCTCGAAAATCAACGCTTGTACTTCAGCCTCAACAGCAGCCGGATTTTCTTGTCTGCATTTTCTATCTAATTGGATGCAAACTGAAAAGGATGTGCAGAAGTCTGTTGGCACTTGCACCCACTCCTCGCCAGGTTCTAAGTCCTCAAGTGAACACACCTGTTGAAGAATGTCTTCGGCTTGACCCATCCACGACCGTCCTCTTTTTAACTTGCTGCCCTTCACCTTCCTAATTTCACTATGCAGTGGATGTTGTGTGTTTGCGTTAATTCTGAGGTAGGCGCGTGTCCTGCAAACTTGTATTCTCTCTTCAATGGTTGGAAAATCAAGAAGGTAGCGCATCGCCCTGCATGCTGTATCTCTTGTACATCCAAGAATAATGCGCATAGCTTCATTCTGTATCCTTTCCATCCTTTCTATCTGCTTATGGCTGAGAGTCAGGATTGCCATTGCATACTCCAAAACAGACATGACCAGCCCCTCGTACAGAAGACATAGATGGCGCTGCTCACAGTTTGCTGCCGCCATCACCCGCATCGCTGCCAAACCCCGCTTGGCCTTTGTTATCACCTGGTCTATGTGCACATTATAAGCAAGGCTTCGATCAAACCGTATCCCCAGGTAATTCATTGCCTGCGTTCTTTCCACCGTCTCTGAACACAGCATTACAGTTGGTGTTGGATTGTTGACAATATGATTATTCAACGAGAACCAAGTCACTGTTGCCTTTGTTGGGTTAACCATTGCCCCAGCTTCATCACACCAAGTACTTATGCGATTGAGTTCGGTTTGTAGTTCCCCAGCAACCTCCTCTCTATCCTTACCCTGACGATACACTAAAACATCATCGGCATATGACAATGTCCTGTCAGGTCCAGTAGTGTGATGTGTAATGTGATGTAATATAGATATAGTATGTAATATGATGTGTAATGTGATGTCATGTATTATGATGTGAAGTGTGATGTTTAATGTGATGTAATTTTGTATGGTGTGTAGTGTGATGTTTAATGTGATGTAATGTTGTATGGTGTGTAGAGTGCTTTGAGTTAATGCGTATTTGGGCTGCTAAATGCTTTAGGGAGCCTGTGATCTGGCATGCGAGTTAAGTGACCAGCCCAGCGAATCAGATTCTTCATCAGTAGAGTGTGGATACTGGGCATGGACGTTCTTTCAAGGACTTCAGTGTCTGGGATCTTGTCTTGCCATTTAATCTTCAATCGCTTCCTAAGGCAGATTGTGTGGAAGTGGTTTAATTTCCTAGCATGTCGCTGATAAACAGTCCAGGTTTCACAAGCATATAGCAGTGTGGATAATGTGGAGATTCTTACATTCATTTGTGATATATGAAGTTGGATGAATAATGACTTGCGTGATGAACTGGGTTAAAGTGAGGAAGAGTTGCGCAATTCGTCGACCTCACTCTCTCGCCTGAGTCCATCTGAGTCCAGTGGCAAGACAAGTCAAGACGACTGGAGACAAATACAGGTGCAGTGGATGACCATGGCTCTCCACGTGCCTTGCCGTGCTCATTACGTTCCACAACGCTTTGCAGGTAAACGCCGTCTTGCCCGTTGAATCAACAATGATTTCTTCCGCGCAGTCTGCCGAGTCCTGTCTTCACATGCTTGGTAGGCATACCCTAGTTCACCGATTGGGTTGACACCAAATCGGTTACCCGCGCCTGGTTTAGCCAGCCTGTCACTGCTATTGCCCGGGGGGGGGGGGGTGGTGGCCGCTGTCGTATGCTGACAGCTACTAGGAGCCACAGGCACTAGCTGGATGTCAGGCTTGGACCAGTGGGGGATGGGTCTTGAAAAGAGCGTGACAGTCATTCTTATCAAAGGTAATACCAATGCCTGACACTCCATACACCAACTCATCCTCCGAAGGCGTACAAAGGTGTATAGTGTCCAGTGCAGAGATGAGTAGTGTAGTGTACAGAGATGTGATTTGTCGTGTACATAGATGTGATTTGTGGTGTGCAGAGATGTGATTTGTGGTGTACAGAGATGTGATTTATGGTGTACAGAGATGTGATTTATGGTGTACAGAGATATGATTTGTGGTGTACTGGGATGTGATTTGTGGTGTACAGAGATGTGATTTGTGGTGTACAGAGATGTGCAGTGTGGTGTACAGAGATGTGATTTGTGGTGTAGAGAGATATGATTTGTGGTGTACAGAGATGTGATTTGTGGTGTACAGAGATGTGTAGTGTGGTGTACAGAGATGCGATTTGTGGTGTACAAGGATGTGTAGTGTGGTCTACAGAGATTTTTATTCTGATGTAACATTGTCTGATTTAATTATTACACCACACTAAGCATGTCCGCACACACCTTCTTATACCACACTGTACATTAGTTTGCTTAAGATTGTATAATTTGTTTGTCATCGCTCTCCTCCTCCTCCTCCTCCTCCTCCTCCATCATCATCATCATCATCATCATCATCATCATCATCATCATCATCATCATCTTCATCATCATCATCATAATCATGTCTGTCTGTCTGTCTGTCTGTCTGTCTGTCTGTCTGTCTGTCTGTCTGTCTCTCTCTCTCTCTCTCTTGACATTCCGTAATTCTAGCGTACTCTGAATATCTGACTATATTCCTCGCACTCTTATTTCCTTCTATATTTCTCTCTTTGTGTCATTCTATCTTCTAATGCTTTCAACCTGCCCCTGGTTGTGCCACCCTCCTGTTCAGTATTATCGCTAATATACAAATGTCTTCCAACCACACCCCCCCCCCCCCTATACAATGCTGCACCTTGAATTTACCCCCGCCTTACCTTCCTCTTCCTCCCAACATATCTTCTTCAATTCTGTACCAACTCATCTGTATCGAACATTTATTTATTTATCTTAAAATCCTCCACATTCCCTCCCTCCCGCAGCCTCCCCGCTGCAGCACTTCCTCCCCGCACTCTCTGAAATGTAAAAATTCAATATTACAAATGGAATAACAAGGCTTGCTAGGGTAAATCCGTCCCAACCGAGGGCTGCATACAAGGGAAGGGAAAAATGTCAAGTAGGGCCGAGAAAACAACCTTCCATTAAATCACACAGCTATAAATGATTGCCGCCAAGCCGTGGCAAGCCCAGGTGAAAACCTACAAGCCGCTGTTAAAGAGTTGCCGGTAGGAGTTGAGGCAGATGCGGTGGTAATGTCTGCGGTAATTCTCATCAAGCTTTTCCAGATCTTTTTCTTCCCGACGTTCCCGATTGGCCAAAGCTTTCAGGTGGACATAACTGCTGCCGATGTACCGCTACCTTCAGGGACTGATTAAAAACGCTTCCCTAAGACACATTACGGGAAATAATTCAACCTAATTGAGAGCCATTAGCGTTCCTATAAATGCTTTCGTATTCTGCAAATTGTTTTCTTTGCTACTTTATTTCTTGAATTGAACTATTCCTCCATGTTTTTATTTTTCCTACATTTCCAATTTTCAGTATTTTAATGATTTCATCACTGATCATTTCATTAGCTCTCCTCACTATAAACTCCACAAAAAACGTCCCATTTGCCCCACAAACAACCCATTTACCCATATGTTTCAACTGTCCCGTCCAAGCTTTTGAAATCGTCAGGATGATGAAAAAGAACGCTTCCAGATATTTCATTAAAATTTCTAATAGATTCATATTTTTCAAGTTTTTTATTTTTTTTTTTTTAATTTCCAAACTTTCCAGCGAAACCTGACTCATCTACCGGCCCTTTCTTAGGAGCCACAGTGACATCAATGTCACACAAGATGTCACAAAACATGTCACAAAACGTGTCACAAAACATGTCACAATTTAACATGTAGGCATTGTGGATATAGTTAGCTGTATCTGATTAATGTTTTTTCCCAAATACTCGAGGGCATTTACTGCCTTCTTTTTTTTCTGCTCTCTAATCAGTGTCAGTTTTACGTGTTGAATACTCCTGTCCACAGACATTTTACTGACTACTGACACTCTTTACTTATCTCATTATTTACACAATTACCAATCTGTATGTCCGCCCATCTGACTATCCACTTGCTTGTTTATTTACCAACCTACCTATCTACCCACCTACCCGCCGACCTACCTACTCACCTATATACTTAAAAACCTAACTATCTACCTACTAACCTACCGACTACATGCCTACTTTTGATTCATTTTCTTACCAACCTACCCACAAACCTACTTTACTACCTACCTACCTCCTCACCTACCTACCTACGTAATACCTAGCCACATTGCTACGTACCTCAGGCTACACGCGCGCATACACAAACCTTCACACACTCACAGCAATACACGAACGTTTGCACACTCACACATGCACAAACACACACACGTTCACGCACAAACACGTACCTTCTCTCTCTCTCTCTCTCTCTCTCTCTCTCTCTCTCTCTCTCTCTCTCACACACACACACACACACACACACGATCACACACACACGGTTAGATGTACACACAATACGTACCTTCACACACACACACGCTTAGACCCACACACTTTTAGACACACACACATACACACACATTTATACACATATGCAAGTTCTCACACACACGCACGTTCACACACACACACACGCACGTTAACACACACACACGCAAACACACACACACATGTTCACATACACACGTATGTATATATATATATATATGATACACATTACGGGTGTATTCTCATAACGTGACAAACATTACGAGTGTCTTTACATAAAGTGACAAACATTACGAGTGTCTTTACATAAAGTGACAAACATTACCAGTGTCTTCTCATGATGTGACACACATTACCGGTGTCTTCTCATGACGTGACAAATATCCTCGGTAAGGTGATCGGATTCATTTCTGTCGGAGGCAAACAGGAAACCTTAGCCTGTACAACTCACAGGGACTGCACTAGCCAGGCGGTCTTAAGTCCTCAGACAAAAGACTTCCCTGTCCTACACCGCAAGGTACTACAGACAGCAATGACAGTTTTTGTTGGTGTTGCTGTCGATGCCAAGGAACAACTTCCCAATAACGTACGCCATAACTCACCGACGCTGCATACTTGTATCTCAATTAAAACAAAAAATAGTAAAAGTCGAGAGGATCGACTTCATTGTTTTATTCCATATAACTCGGTCTATTACCCTAGGGCGGCCTGGCGAAATCTTCGTTCAAAGCACGAACTCCGCAGCTCCAGCGACTACCCCCAGGAGTCTCCTAAAAAATGCACGCGTGAAACGAAAGTCGTAGCCCGGGATCGAACAAACAACCTTCGGAGCGCGAGGCAGACGGCTTGACCACTTCGCCGCGGCACATCTCACTGACGTCCTGCATATCTCATTGACGTCCTGCATATCTCATTTACGTGCTGCACATTTCACTGACGTGACGCACATCTCACTGACGTCCTGCATACCTCACTGACGTCCTGCACATCTCACTGACGTCCTGCACATCTGACGTCCTGCACATCTCATTGACGTGCTGCATAACTCACTGACGTGCTGCATATCTCACTGACGTCCTGCATATCTCACTGACGTCCTGCATATCTCATTTACGTGCTGCACATCTCACTGACGTGACGCACAACTCACTGACGTGATGCACATCTCACTGACGTTCTGCATATCTCGGTGACTTCCTTCATATCTCAATGGCTTCCTTTACAGCTCAATGACTTCCTTTACATCTCAATGACTTCCTTTACAGCTCAATGGCTTCCTTCATATCTCAATGACTTCCTTCATATCTCAATGACTTCCGTCATATCTCAATGGTTTCTTTTACATCTCAATGGTTTCTTTTACATTTCAATGACTTCTGTCATATCTCAATGGTTTCTTTTACATGTCAATGGTTTCTTTTACATCTCAATGACTTCCTTCATATCTCAATGACTTCCGTCATATCTCAATGGTTTCTTTTACATCTCAATGGTTTCTTTTACATCTCAATGACTTCCTTCATATCTCAATGACTTCGGTCATATCTCAATGGTTTCTTTTACATCTCAATGAATTCCGTCATATCTCAATGGTTTATTTTACAACTCAATGGTTTCTTTTACATCTCAATGGTTTCTTTTACATCTCAATGGTTTCTTTTACATCTCAATTGTTTCTTTTACACCTCAATGGTTTCTTTTACATCTCAATGGTTTCTTTTACATCTCAATGGTTTCTTTTACATCTCAATGACTTATTAAATATCTCAATGACTTGCTTCACATCTCAATGATGTCATTTATATCTCAATGACATGCTTCACATCCCAATGACTTCCTTTATATCTCAATGACTTGCTTCACATCTCATTGACTTCCTTTATATCTCAATGACATGCTTCACATCTCAATGACTTCCTTTATATCTCAATGACATGCTTCACATCTCAATGACATGCTTCACATCACAATGACTTCCTTTATATCTCAATGACATGGTTCACATCTCAATGACTTCCTTCATATCGCAATGACTTCCTTTATATCTCAATGAATTGCTTTACATTTCAGTGACTTCCTTTATATCGCAATGACTTCCGTTATATCCCAATGACATGCTTCACATCTCGATGCTTCCTTTATATCTCAATGACTTCCTTTATATCTCAATGAATTGCTTTACATTTCAGTGACTTCTTTTATATCTCAATGGCATGCTTCACATCTCAGTGACTTCCTTTATATCTCAATGACATGCTTCACATCTCGATGACTTACTTTATATCTCAATGACTTCCTTTATATCTCAATGACTTCCTTTATATCTCAATGAATTGCTTTACATTTCAGTGACTTCATTTATATCTCAATGACTTGCTTCACATCTCAATGATGTCATTTATATCTCAATGACGTGCTTCACATCTCAATGATGTCATTTATATCTCAATGACATGCTTCACATCTCAATGATGTCATTTATATCTCAATGACATGTTTCACATCTCAATGATGTCATTTATATATCAATGACTTGCTTCACATCTCAATGATGTCATTTATATCTCAATGACGTGCTTCACATCTCAATGATGTCATTTATATCTCAATGACGTGCTTCACATCTCAATGATGTCATTTATATCTCAATGAATTGCTTTACATTTCAGTGACTTCCTTTATATCTCAATGGCATGCTTCACATCTCAGTGACTTCCTTTATATCTCAATAACATGCTTCACATCTCAATGACTTCCTTTATATCGCAATGATATGCTTCACATCGCAATGACTACCTTTATATCTCAGTGACTTCATTTATATCTCAATGACATGCTTCACATCTCAATGATGTCATTTATATCTCAATGACTTGCTTCACATCTCAATGATGTCATGTATATCTCAATGACATGCTTCACATCTCAATGATGTCATTTATATCTCAATGACTTGCTTCACATCTCAATGATGTCATTTATATCTCAATGACTTGCTTCACATCTCAATGACTTCCTTTATATCTCAATGACATGCTTCACATCTCAATGACTTCCTTTATATCTCAATGACTTGCTTCACATCTCAATGATGTCATTTATATCTCAATTACTTGCTTCACATCTCAATGATGTCATTTATATCTCAATGACTTGCTTCACATCTCAATGATGTCATTTATATCTAAATGACATGGTTCATATCTCAATGACTTCCTTTATATCTCAATGAAACGCTTCACATCTCAATGATGTCATTTATATCTCAATGACATGCTTCACATCTCAATGACTTCCTTTATATCTCAATGACTTGCTTCACATCTCAATGATGCCATTTATATCTCAATGACATACTTCACATCTCAATGACTTCCTTTATATCGCAATGACTTCCATTATATCTCAATGACATGCTTCACATCTCAATGACTTCCTTCATATCGCAATGACATGCTTCACATCTCAATGACTTCCTTTATATCTCACTGACATGGTTCACATCTCAGTGACTTCCTTTATATCTCAATGACATGCTTCACATCTCATTGCCTTTCTTTACATCCCAATGCCTTTCTTTTTATCTCAATGACATGCTTTATATCTCAGTGACTTCCTTTATATCTCAATGACATGCTTCACATCTCAGTGACTTCCTTTATATCCCAATGACATGCTTCACATCTCAATGCCTTTCTTTACATCTCAATGACTTCCTTTATATCTCAATGACATGATTCACATCTGAATGACTTCCTTTATATCTCAATGACATAGTTCATATCTCAGTGACTTCCTTTATATCTCAATGACATGCTTCACATCTCAATGCCTTCCTTCACATCTCAATACCTTTCTTTATATCTCAATGCCTTTTTTTTTATATCTCAGTGACTTCCTTTATATCTCAATGACATGCTTCACATCTCAATGCCTTCCTTTATATCTCAATGACATGTTTCACATCTCAATGCCTTCCTTCACATCTCAATACCTTTCTTTACATCTCAATGCCTTTCTTTATATCTCAGTGACTTCCTTTATATCTCAATGACATGCTTCACACCTCAATGCTTTCCTTCATATCTCAATGACATGCCTCACATCTCAATGCCTTTCTTTACATCTCAATGACTTCCTTTATATCTCAATGACATGCTTCACATGTCAGTGACTTCCTTTACGTCTCAGTGTCTTATGTATAACATATTTATAGTGTCTTATGCATCACATATTTAAAGTGTCTTATGCATGACATATATATAGTGTCTTATGCACGATATATTTATAGTGTCTTATGTATGACTAAAACCATATTCAGAAGACATATTAGGTGACTACCAGGCGGGGTTTAGACAAAACAGATCAACAATAGATCAGATATTTATCTTACGACAAATAGCCGAGAAACATTGGGAATATAAAAGAGATCTCCATAACATTTTTGTGGATTTTAAAAAGGCTTATGATAGTGTCCATAGGAATAGTCTATGGAATGCTATGCAGGAATTTGGAATACCAAGGAAGTTAATCAACATGACCAGACTATGCATGGAAGATACTTATAATATAGTAACATATAAAGGCAGGAAATCAGACCCCTTCCAAATAACATCTGGATTGAAACAGGGTGATGCACTATCGCCGCTACTCTTCAATCTGGCTCTAGAGAAAGTTGTAAGGAAGGTAAAGGAGGAATGTGATATTGGAGGAACATCCAAGCTGCTTGGTTATGCAGATGATATAGATATTATAGGGCAAAGTGAACAAAAGACATTGGAAATATTGACTCACTTAAAGGAAAAAGCCCAACAGATGGGGCTGGTTATCAACCAAGATAAGACAGAATATATGGTAATTTCAAGAGACGGAATGGCTAAAAACTCAGGCCACATACAAATAGATAATATGACCATTAAAAGAACGGAAACATACAAATACCTGGGTACAATCTTCAACTGCTCCAACATCATAAGGGAAGAAATACAAACTAGAATCAACTCTGGAAATAAGATATACTATGCACTACAATCAATCAATCATGTGCCATGCCGGAAAGCGTGGGCGGTCATGATTCGCCATTTCACTCAACATCTACTAAAATCAAAGGCGTTATCTCGTAACACCAAAATCACAATATACAAAACACTGATCAGACCAGTTGTGCTGTATGGTTCTGAAACCTGGAGTACAACGAAAGGCGACGAAGCCTTGTTACAAACCTTTGAGAACAAAATTTTAAGACGCATCTTTGGACCCATTAGGGATACACAAAGTGGAGAGTGGAAAAGAAGAAGTAACAAAGACATTTATGATCTGTTTAAGTCCCCGCTAATCACTGGTATCATGAAGGCTAATAGACTACAATGGCTGGGGCATATAGAAAGAATGGAAGATAATAGGGAAACAAAACTCGCTTACACTCAGGAAATAAATGACCGTAGACCCCGAGGTAGACCAAGAAGGCGGTGGAGAGATAATACATATACCGACCTACAAGCACTTGGAATCAACGACTGGCAAGAGAAGGTCAACCAGAGAGACGAATGGAGACGGATTGTATTTGCAGCAAAGAACCTCAATGGCTCGGAACGCTGAAGAAGAAGAAGATGTATGACATATTTACAGTGTCTTACATATGACATATTTATAGTGTCCTATGTAAGACATATTTATAGTGTCTAATGTATGACATATTGTGTCTTATGTATGATATATTATAGTGTCTTATATATGCCATATTTATAGTGTCTTATTTATGGCACATTTATAGTGTCTTATGTATGACACATTTATATTGTCTTATGTATGACACGTTTATAGTATCTTATGTACGACACATTTTTAGTGTCTTGTGTATGATATATTTAAAGTGTCTTGTGTATGACATACTTATAGTGTCTTATGTATGACATATTTAGAGTGTCTTATGTATGACATATTTAGAGTGTCTTGTGTATGACATATTTAGAGTGTCTTGTATATGACATATTTATAGTGTCTCATGTATGACATATTTATAGTGTCTTATGTATCACATATTTAGATTGCATTGTGTATGACATATTTAGAGTGTCTTGTGCATGACATATTTAGAGTGTCCTATGTATGACATATTTAGAGTTTCTTGTGTATGAAATATTTATAGTGTCTTATGGATGACATATTTATAGCGTCTTGTGTATGATATATTTATAGCGTCTTGTGTATGATATATTTAGAGTGTCTTGTGTATGACATATTTAGAGTGTCTTGTGCATGACATATTTAGAGTGTCTTGTGTATGGCATATTTATAGTCATTTATGTATGACATATTTATAGTGTCTTGTGTATGACATATTTAGAGTGTCTTGTGCATGACATATTTAGAGTGTCTTGTGTATGACATATTTATAGTGTATCATGTATGACATATTTATAGTGTCTTATGTACGACATATCTAAAGTGTATGAATATATATATTGTCTTATTATGACATATTTAAAGTGTCTTGTGTATGACATATTTATATTGTCTTATGTATGACATATTTATAGTGTCTTATATATTTATGGTGTCTTATATATGCCATATTTATAGTATCTTATTTATGGCACATTTATAGTGTCTTATGTATGACACATTTGTAGTGTCTTATTTATTACACATTTATACTAGTGTCTTATGTACAACACTTCTTTAATGCCTTATGTATGACATATTTATAGTGTCTTATGTATGACACATTTATAGTGTCTTATGTATGACATATGTAGAGTGTCTTATGTATGACATATTTATAGTTTCTTGTGTATGACATATTTATTGTGTCTTATGTATGGCATATTTAGAGTGTCTTGTGTAAGACATATTTATAGTGTCTTGTGTTTGACATATTTAGAGTGTCCTTTGTATGACATAATTAGAGTGGTTTGTGTATGACATATTTATAGTGTCTTATTATAACATATTTACAGTGTCTTATGTATGACATATTTAGAGTGTCTTGTGTATGATATATTTAGAGTGTCTTGTGTATGACATATTTAGAGTGTCTTGTGCATGACATATTTATAGTGTCTTTTCTATGGCATATTTATAGTGCCTTATGTATGACATATTTATAGTGTTTTATGCGTAACATATTTATATTGTCTTATTATGACATATTTATACTATTTCACGCATGTCATATTTATATTGTCTTATGTATGACATATTTATAGTGTCTTTTTTTTTTTTTTTGCATATCCATTACAGAACATAGCTGTCAACAGCAGCATCTTTCAGCTGTCTGTTGATTTCTTGGCAAGATTACGCTCAGTAGTTTGCCATTGCTTTCTGAGCGGCCGTCTCAGTATCCCGCAAGTCTGCAGTGGGGGTCGAACCGCTCCTAGTTCTCTCCCGCTACGAGACTCTGCGTGATAAACGGGATTACGGAGAAAGTGATGTAACCCCTCGGCCAGAGAGACCGGCATAGTGTCTTATGCATGACATATTTATAGTGTCTTATGCATGACGTATTTAATGTATCTTATGCATGACATATTTATAGTGTCTTATGCATGACATATTTATAGTGTCTTATGCATGACATATTTATAGTGTCTTATACATGACATATTTTAGTGTATTATGCATGGTATATTTATAGTGTCTTATTCACGATATATTTATAGTGTCTTATGCACACCATATTTATAGTGTCTTATGCGTGACATATTTATAGTGTCTTATGTATGACATATTTACAGTGTCTTATGCATGACATATTTATAGTGTCTTGTACATCACATATTTTAGTGTCTTATGCATGACATATTTATAGTGTCTTATTCGCGATATATTTATAGTGTCTTATGCACAACATATTTATAGTGTCTTATGCACATCATATTTATAGTGTCTTATGCACGACATATTTATAGTGTCTTATGTATGACATATTTGCAGTGTCTTATGTATGGTATATTTATAGTGTCTTATGTATGATATATTTATAGTGTCTTATGTATGATATATATAATGTCTTATTTATGCCATATTTATATTGTCTTATTGATGGCACATTTTTAGTGTCTTATGTATGGCATATTTATAGTGTCTTATGTATGACACATTTATAGTATCTTATGAATGACATATTTAGAGTGTCTTGTGTATGATATATTTATAGCGTCTTGTGTATGACATACTGTAGTGTCTTATGTATGACATATTTAGAGTTTCTTGTGTATGACATATTTATAGTGTCTTATGTATGACATATTTATATTGTCTCATGTATGACATATTTATAGTGTCTTATGTATGACATATTTAAAGTGTCTTGTGTATGAAATATTTATATTGTCTTAATATGACATATTTAAAGTGTCTTGTGTATGACATATTTATAGTGTCTTATGTATGACAAATTTATAGTGTCTTATGCATGATATATTTATGTGTCTTATATATGCCATATTTATAGTGTCTTATTTATGGCACATTTAGTGTCTTATGTATGCCACATTTGTAGTGTCTTATGTATGACACATTTTTAGTGTCTTATGTGTGACATATTTAAAGTGTCTTGTGTATGACATATTTATAGTGTCTTATGTATGACATATTTAAAGTGTCTTGTGTATCTTCTTCTTCAGCGTTCCGAGCCATTGAGGTTCTTTGCTGCAAATACAATCCGTCTCCATTCGTCTCTCTGGTGGACCTTCTCTTGCCAGTCGTTGATTCCAAGTGCTTGTAGGTCTGTATATGTATTATCTCTCCACCGCCTTCTTGGTCTACCTCGGGGACTACGGTCATTTATTTCCTGAGTGTAAGCGAGTTTTGTTTCCCTATTATCTTCCATTCTTTCTATATGCCCCAGCCATTGTAGTCTATTAGCCTTCATGATACCAGTGATTAGCGGGGACTTAAACAGATCATAAATGTCTTTGTTACTTCTTCTTTTCCACTCTCCACTATGTGTATCCCTAATGGGTCCAAAGATGCGTCTTAAAATTTTGTTCTCAAAGGTTTGTAACAAGGCTTCGTCTCTTTTCGTTGTACTCCAGGTTTCAGAGCCATACAGCACAACTGGTCTGATCAGTGTTTTGTATATTGTGATTTTGGTGTTACGAGATAGCACCTTTGATTTTAGTAGATGTTGTAGTGCATAGTATATCTTATTTCCAGAATTGATTCTAGTTTGTATTTCTTCCCTTATGATGTTGGAGCAGTTGAAGATTGTACCCAGGTATTTGTATGTTTCCGTTCTTTTAATGGTCATATTATCTATTTGTATGTGGCCAGAGTTTTTAGCCATTCCGTCTCTTGAAATTACCATATATTCTGTCTTATCTTGGTTGATAACCAGCCCCATCTGTTGGGCTTTTTCCTTTAAGTGAGTCAATATTTCCAATGTCTTTTGTTCACTTTGCCCTATAATATCTATATCATCTGCATAACCAAGCAGCTTGGATGTTCCTCCAATATCACATTCCTCCTTTACCTTCCTTACAACTTTCTCTAGAGCCAGATTGAAGAGTAGCGGCGATAGTGCATCACCTTGTTTCAAGCCAGATGTTATTTGGAAGGGGTCTGATTTTCTGCCTTTATATGTTACTATATTATAAGTATCTTCCATGCATAGTCTGGTCATGTTGATTAACTTCCTTGGTATTCCAAATTCCTGCATAGCATTCCATAGACTATTCCTATGGACACTATCATAAGCCTTTTTAAAATCCACAAAAATGTTATGGAGATCTCTTTTATATTCCCAATGTTTCTCGGCTATTTTCGTAAGATAAATATCTGATCTATTGTTGATCTGTTTTGTCTAAAACCCGCCTGGTAGTCACCTAATATGTCTTCTGAATATGGTTTTAGTCTATTTAGTAATACTGCGGATAGTATCTTATAGCTTGTGGACAGTAGTGATAATCCTCTATAATTTCCACATTGGAACTTGTCTCCTTTCTTAAAGATAGGTATCAATAATGACTCTTTCCAGTCATGGGGTAATTCTTCTGTCCTCCAGATCTTTATTATTAGTTCGTATGGCTTTAGATGTAATGCATGGCCACCTGCCTTTATAAATTCAGCAGCAATTCCATCAGTCCCAGTTGCCTTATTGTTTTTAAGTCGTGTGATTACATATAGGATTTCTTCAAATGTAGATTCTTCAATTTGTTGTTCGCATGTTAGAACCTCTTCCTGTGGGAAAATGTTACTTGGAGCTTCACAATTTAGTAATTAAATAAAATATTCTTTCCATGTGTTGCACATTTCCTCATTGGTATTTATCATATTCCCATTTTTGTCTTTTAAACCATATGTGTTTTGTTGGTGCCCTCGTTTCATTGACTTCAGTTCTTTAAAAAATTTTCTGGATTCATTTTTCTGGTGATTAGTTTCCATATCTTTGATTATATTACTCATATATTCTCGCTTCTGCTGTCTGACTATTTTTGTAGCCTCTTTACATTCATTTCTATAATGCTCTTCCTTTTGGATGTTGTTGATGTCATTTAGCCATAACTGTCTGGCATTCTTCTTCCTAATGACTGCTTCTTCACATTTTTGATTGAACCATCTGTTCTTTCTATACGCGGTTAACACACCGAGACATTCTTCTGCGGTAGATTGAATTGTATTCTTGATGTTCAACCAAGTTTGGTCAGTCTGATATCGAGGCTCATGTATTTGTTTCGTAACAAAGAAAGGTTTTTACAAAGGTGGGGATGTTAACCCCACGCTTCAACCCCCAACCTGGAGGACCAGGGTGTTTCTCTTTGTCTGTTCTCTACCCTTTGACCTGTCCGGCTTGGGAGGCCCTGCTGGTAGCTACGCTACCGCCGGCATAGCTCTCAGGGTCATTGAGAAACTCAAGCTCCCCCACCACGACAAGGTGGAAACATATTTATATTGTCTTATTATGACATGCCGGTCTCTCTGGCTGTGGGGTTACAACACTTTCTCTCTGTAATCCCGTTTATCACGCAGAGTCTCGCAGCGGAGCGAGAACTGAGGTGGTTCGACCCCCGCTCGTGACTTGCGGATACTGAGCCGGCCGCTCAGAAAGCAATGGCAAACTACTGAGCGTAATCTTGCCAAGAGATCAACAGACAGCTGGAAGATGCTGCTGTTGACAGCTAAGTCCTGTAAAAGGATACGCAAAACATTTTTTTATTATGACATATTTAAAGTGTCTTGTGTATGGCATATTTATAGTGTCTTATGTATGACATATTTATAGTGTCTTATGTATGACATATTTATAGTGTCTTATGTATGATACATTTATAGTGTCTTATATATGCCATATTTATAGTGTCTTATTTATGGCACATTATATTGTCTCATGTATGACACATTTATAGTGTCTTATGTGTGACACATTTATAGTGTCTTATGTACGACACATTTTAGTGTCTTATGTATGAAATATTTATAGTGTCTTATGTATGACATATTTAGAGTGTCTTGTGTATGACATATTTATAGTTTCTTGTGTATGACATATTTATATTGTCTTATTATGACATATTTAAAGTGTCTTGTGTATGACATAGGTATAGTGTCTTATGTATGACATATTTATAGTGTCTTATTTATGGCACATTTATAGTATCTCATGTATGACACATTTATAGTGTCTTATGTGTGACACATTTATAGTGTCTTATGTATTACGTATTTATAGTGTCTTATGTATGGCATATTTATAGTGTCTTATGTTTGACATATTTAGAGTATCTTGTGTATGGCATATTTATAGTGTCTTATGTATGACATATTTATAGTGCCTTATGTATGACATATTTATATTGTCTTATGTATGGCACATTTATAGTGTCTTATGTATGACACATGTATAGTGTCTTATGTATGACACGTTTATAGTATCTTATGTACGACACATTTTTAGTGTCTTATGTATGGCATATTTATAGTGTATTATGTATGACATATTTATAGTGTCTTATGTATGACATATTTATAGTGTCTTGTGTATAAGATATATTTAAAGTGTCTTGTGTATGACATACTTATAGTGTCTTATGTATGACATATTTAGAGTGTCTTATGTATGACATATTTAGAGTGTCTTGTGTATGACATATTTAGAGTGTCTTGTATATGACATATTTATAGTGTCTCATGTATGACATATTTATAGTGTCTTATGTATGACATATTTAGATTGCCTTGTGTATGACATATTTAGAGTGTCTTGTGTATGACATATTTAGAGTGTCTTGTGCATTACATATTTATAGTGTCTTGTGCAGGACATATTTATAGTGTCTTGTGTATGACATATTTATAGTGTCTTATGTATGACATATTTATAATGTCTTATGTATGACATATTCATAGTGTCTTATGCATGACATATTTATAGTGTCTTATGTATAGCATATTTATAGTATCTTATGTATGACATATTTATATTGTCTTATGTATGGCATATTTATATTGTCTTATGACATATTTATAGTGTCTTATGTATGACATATTTATAGTGTCTTATGTATGACATATTTATAGTGTCTTATGTATGGCATATTTATAGTGTCTTATGTATGACATATTTATAGTGTCTTATGTGTGACATATTTATAATGTCTTTTTATTGTCTTTATATTGTCTTATGTATGACCTATTTATAGTCTTATGTAACTAACCGGGCTGTGTAGTGAAGGGATTATGGAGGCAATTCGCAATCCCGCATATCGCTTTCAAAACAAATCTGCGGACGATTTGGCAACAGACCGATGTAAGTTGGTTTTAATACAATAGTATGAGCGCCAGTCGTTCAGAAAGCAATGGCAAGCTACTGAACGTACACTTGCCATGAAATCGCAAACAGCCCAAAAATGTTGAGTTTGACAGCAAAGTCATGTAAAGGACATGCAAGTAACAATGCAATTAACGTTTGCGTAATCACGCAAACAGAATACACATTGGTAAACTGTCGCTGCCGAGGCAGTGAGTGCGGGTTCGAATTCTCATGAAGGTGGACTACAACAAATGGACCTGGGCTGTACAGGTAGAACTAGCTTAACATTAGTACCCCAGGGGGTCTCTTGGGGAGGAAAGGTGGCTGTAGGATATTGACCTCACCACACAACACATCACCTCACTATACCTCACCACACCACACAACGCCACACCTCACCACACAACGCCACACCTCACCACATCACACCTCACCAAACCACACGACATTTCACCACACGACATCTCACCACACCTCACCACACCACACGACATCTCACCACACAACGCCACACCTCACCACACCACACAAAACCACACCTCACCACACAACACATCACCTCAATATACCTCACCACACAACGCCACACCTCACCACACGACATCTCACCACAACTCACCACACCACACGACATCTCACCACACCACACAACGCCACACCTCACCACACCACACAACACCACACCACACCTCACCACACATCACCTCACAACACCGCACTTCACCACATCTTACCACATCACACCACATAACGCTACACCTCACCACACCACACAACACCACACCACACCACACCACACAACGCCACGCTTCACCACACTTCGAGTGCTGGTTGATCCATAAAGTATGAGAACTTGCACCTTATACACAGGAGGTCCCGAGGTGCCTAAAGGGGTTCTATACTTTAAATACATATAGCCATGACAACGTGACATTGAGCTGGTCACGCGTGGGACATTACCACAGGTCGACAACGTGACATTGAGCTGGTCACAAGTGGGACATTACCACAAGTCGACAACGTGACATTGAGTTGGTCACAAGTGGGACATTACCACAGGTCGACAACGTGACGTGAACGCTGGTCACGCGTGGGACATTCCAAGACGACGACTGCCCAGAAACAACTAGAGTTCTTTCAAGATCAATTATTTTTCCGTGTAAATAAAACGAGTTCTAATTCAAGAACAATTATTTGTCTGTCGAAACAACGAGAGTTCTAATTCAAGAACAATTAATTGTCTGTGAAGCAATGAGAGTTCCAGCATGAGAATGGAGGTGGAAGCAGTAACAGCAGTCTTCCGATGGTTAGAGGAGACCACTGTAACACACATTGTATTCATTACAGATTCACGGAGTATGCTTAGTAACGCCGAGAAAGAAATGTTTCGTGTGGAATGGCTCACCTCGCTTCAGAGGTCACAGATTGTGAGAATTGTGTGGATTTTCAGTCCTGGCCATTCGGGAGTGCGGGGGAATAAGCAGGCTGATTTCTTCTGATATATAAGGCAGGGAATGCATCTCTCGATGGTAGATTACCTATGGAGAAGGAGAGATGGTCGCGCGCCTGTGGGACCAGGTGGACAAGGCGCGGGAACAGATTGAGAACCCGTATATGGAGAGAATATGTCGGGGGGTTGGCAGTGGTTCTGGAAGAATCTCAAAATTAAGAGGGAAGATCAGGAGAATGTTCAATCAGATAGCAGCTGGAACGATTAGCACTATGACTATTTGATGGCTGTAGAACGAGGAGACAGAGGACGTGTGGGAATGTCATGAGTGCAGTGATGTCGGTTCTTAAAAAAAAAAAAAAACACCGAGATATGTCTGGATGTAAATGGTGATTTAAACATTGTTCATATGTGTTCATGTATTCATTTCTCATAAACATGTTATATAAGTGAGATTTACACTTGAGAAATGATTTCCCACGTGACCACGGAATTTAAACACAGTGGATATATTGATTGGCACTTACACAACAGTATTTCACTGAGGTAAATGGAGGAAGAGAAGAAGAGGAGGAAGAAGAAGAAGTCTCAACTTTACCGTGAGACAACGAATCTTGCACGTAAAATCATACCAACCACTGTTGCGTTAACTATATTTTACGTGGAAGAAAACTGTTCAGCTAACCCAAATAATGCTAATTCTAAAATTCACAGCAACGTTTAGTGAAAGGCTCCTCCTGTATTGTGGTGACCTGATTTGAACCATGTCAGCACAACAGCACCCGCCGACTTCATGTGGCCTCATTACATGCGTCATTGCCTATGGGTGTGATTGGGAAAGCTGGATCGGCTGCCAACGCCCCAGCGCCGGGCCTCCCCCCTCCCGCTCACACCATAGATGTGTGGTTTAACGACTGTGCACGGATCGTTCATACCGACTTGGCAGTTGGGTTCTATCGAATATTTCTGAAGAACATCTACAAGCTTTACATGATTTTCGTGGACTATGTATAAACATCTTCACAAATGCTTTTAAACTACGTTACAGTTACATACTTCGTTACTGTTACATACTGCGTTACTGTTACATACTTCGTTACTGTCGCATACTGCGTTACTGTCTCATACTGCATTACTGTTACTTAACGCGTTACTGTTACATACTGCGTCGCTGTCGCATACTGCTTTACTGTTACTTTACGCGTTACTGTCACACACTTCGTTACTGTTACATACTGCATTACTGTTACATTCTGCGATACTGTTACATACTGCGATACTGTTACTTTTTTTCGTTACTGTTACATACTGCGTTTCTGCTACTTTCTGCCTTACTGTTACATACTGCGTTACTGTTACATACTGCGTTACTGTTACATACTGCGTTACTGTTACATACTGCGTTACTGTTACATACTGCGTTACCGTTACATACTGCGTTACCGTTACATACTGCGTTACTGTTACATACTGCGTTACCGTTACATACTGCGTTACTGTTACATACTGTGTTACTGTCACATACTGTGTTACTGTCACATACTGGGTTACCCTTATTGTATTGTCGTGAAATAATGTGGCTGTTTTCCCCGGACTTCTGCTTACACGATACATCTGCATGCTATATATGCCTGATTGTCATTAATATTTTAATTCTTCAATGTCCAGACGGCGACACATTACTGCATGCTATATATGCCCGATTGTCATTAGTATTTTAATTCTTCAATGTCCAGACGGCGACACATTACTGCATGCTATATATACCCGATTGTCATTAGTATTTTAATTCTTCAATGTCCAGACGGCGACACATTACTGCATGCTATATATGCCCGATTGTCATTAGTATTTTAATTCTTCAATGTCCAGACGGCGACACATTACTGCATGCTATATATGCCCGATTGTCATTAGTATTTTAATTCTTCAATGTCCAGACGGCGACACATTACTGCATGCTATATATGCCCGATTGTCATTAGTATTTTAATTCTTCAATGTCCAGACGGCGACACATTACTGCATGCTATATATGCCCGATTGTCATTAGTATTTTAATTCTTCAATGTCCAGACGGCGACACATTACTGCATGCTATATATGCCCGATTGTCATTAGTATTTTAATTCTTCAATGTCCAGACGGCGACACATTACTGCATGCTATATATGCCCGATTGTCATTAGTATTTTAATTCTTCAATGTCCAGACGGCGACACATTACTGCATGCTATATATGCCCGATTGTCATTAGTATTTTAATTCTTCAATGTCCAGACGGCGACACATTACTGCATGCTATATATGCCCGATTGTCATTAGTATTTTAATTCTTCAATGTCCAGACGGCGACACATTACTGCATGCTATATATGCCCGATTGTCATTAGTATTTTAATTCTTCAATGTCCAGACGGCGACACATTACTGCATGCTATATATGCCCGATTGTCATTAGTATTTTAATTCTTCAATGTCCAGACGGCGACACATTACTGCATGCTATATATGCCCGATTGTCATTAGTATTTTAATTCTTCAATGTCCAGACGGCGACACATTACTGCATGCTATATATGCCCGATTGTCATTAGTATTTTAATTCTTCAATGTCCAGACGGCGACACATTACTGCATGCTATATATGCCCGATTGTCATTAGTATTTTAATTCTTCAATGTCCAGACGGCGACACATTACTGCATGCTATATATGCCCGATTGTCATTAGTATTTTAATTCTTCAATGTCCAGACGGCGACACATTACTGCATGCACCCTGCGAGCTCTCTACGCAGAAGAATCTCCAAATACCAAGGGATGTCTTTTTTCCCCCGCATATCCTTTACAGGACATTGCAGTCAACACCAGCATTTTTCAGCTGCTGTCGATGTCTTGGCAAGATTATGTTCAGTAGTTTGCCATTGCTTTCTGAGCGACTGGCTCACATACCCCCGTAAGTAACCAACGGGACGCGATCCGCTACCGAATCTCGCGCAGCTGCATTATCCACGTGAATATACGGGATTACGGAAGGGATGTCTACGTACAGGGATTTGCATAAATAATCAAGAATCTCTAAATGTCGGCGAATCTCTAAATATCCGCGAATATCTAAATGTCCAGGCATCTCTACATGCTCATTGATAGTTAGCGCGGGAAACAGGACCTTCAATGAATGTAGCCCTTGCCTGAGAAGACAGCAATCTATGCCCCGCGGCGGGGAGACTAATGGGATGGTAGGTACATTCTGTCGAACTCGTTTTAGTAATGTCACATGATTCGAAAAACTAAGTTTATAAACTTTACAACCCGCAAGAAACCAGGAAGCAGAAGTGTAGTCCAGGAACCATCTAACCAGATAATGACCATCGCATTTGTAATCCGACCCTTGGAAGGTTGTCTTGCTGCGCTGTGTTTACCACGTGGTCATGTCAAGTATGACACTTCCGCTGCAACTCTGGGCAAACCTCAGATGACAGTCGAAGGACAGCGGTAATAGAAACAGACATATGCACCAAATACTGCTTCTCTAACATGTCTCAATGTGTGCTTCCAGCGATTCCAATTTGCATCTTTGCGTCACTCACGCCGTATCTAAAATTGTGCGATACCAATTTACGAAAATTGCACATAATTTTTGGCCACAGAAACCTGCCCCAAATGAGCTCATTATCATCGACGGGGCGGGGCGGACGTGGGTTAGAGAACTACGTTCAACAGAGGATGTCAGACAAGGTTCAATAATCAAGGCACCAAACACAGAATAACCCAGGCCAACAAACGAAAACATGAACTCTGCGCAGGCGCGAAACTTGATTTCCTGTAAAATGGGAGATTATGGGATGTTTGCTTCAAGTGGTTATGACATGAAGTTTTTGTCGTTTGGCAGTGACACAAATTCCCGTAACAGGCTGCTACTTGTGGCAATGTCCACTTATGGTGGCGTTACGTGGCCAATTTTCTCATCGGAGTCTTCATATGCAATTATGGTCAATCTGCGGCACTGCATAGACAAGTGTGGACACGAGTGATGTCTCCTGGCACACGGCGAGCCACTTCACTTCAGTAATAGATGGCCACAGAACTTACCCTCAATCTACAACAATCAGCAATAGAACAGAACTTACCCTCATCTACAACAATCAGCAATAAAACAGAACTTACCCTCATCTACAACAATCAGCAATAGAACAGAACTTAACCTCATCTACAACAATCAGCAATAGGGCAGAACTTACCCTCACCTACAACAATCAGCAATAGGGCAGAAATTACCCTCATCTACAACAATCAGCAATAGGGCAGAACTTACCCTCATCTACAACAATCAGCAATAAAACAGAACTTACCCTCATCTACAACCATCAGAAATAGACAAATAGTACCAAGCTTAAAAGAACGATGTGTTATGTTCGTGTTAACGTTGCAGATGGCCACTGAATGCCATGGATGTCCAAGGTTCGGACATGCAAGGTGCTGTTATGGCGGTAGCACATATAAAGACAGCTGTGTGTGTGTGCGTGTGTGTGTGAGGGCGTGCGTGTGTATGTTTGTGTTTACACATACATATATACATACATACATGTACAATTTTTTCCATATATACATCAGCCACACCCAACCCCCAACCCATACACACATCCCCACACACCCATTCACATACCCCCACCCACACATCCACACACCCCCACCCACCAATACCCAACCACTCAAACACACATCCCACACCCACACACATCCCCACCGACCGACACACATCCTCACCCAGACACATACCTCACCCACCCACCCACACCTCATCCACCCACCCACCCAACCACACATCTCCCTACCCACACACAAACCCCCACCCACAAACCCATTACCCAACCCAAATACAATCCTCACATCTAGAAACATACACGATGCGTCACATATTCACTGAAGCTAATGTGAACAAACTCCCACACTCTACACACACATACACTGACGATTATGGTGAGCATTCTCACAAAAAATTTACAAAATGGAAAGAAAATTATGTATATACATTGTGTAACGTAAAAAACAGTGATGCGATTCAATAAGTTGATTCCTAAAATTGGCATAAATATGGTGGAATAAGCAGTGCACAAATGTTTGTCAGTACATATTAGAAAATAAAGTGGCAGTAAAAATTATAATATGAATGATGAGTATACAGAAAAAACATGGAATAACAAGTCACATGACATACGTGCGCTCACCTCTCTCTATCTCTTTTTCTTTGTTGTTTCTTTAACACACACACACACACACACACACTAATTCTCTCGTTGTCTCATCTCCCCACCCACACACATCCTCCACCCACCAACACTCACCCACTCATATATTCTACACCATCCACCTATAAACCCCCAACCACCCAGCCAAACACACACCTCCCACCCACACACCCCCCACCACCCACGTATATACCCCACACACATCCGAAACTCACACACATCTTTCCACCCACAAACATACCCCACCCATACACTCATCTCCCACACAAATTCATCCATTCGTGTACTCCTCCCTCAACAACTCATACTTACACACCCCCCAACCATCCATGAACACATACATCTCCCATCTACCCACCAAACACCCAGCCAAACACACATACACCACCTTAATATAATCCTTTACACACCGCACATCCCACACCCAATTACACCTCCTCCACCCACCCATACACCCCTCACCACACACATCTCCGCTCACACACACATCCCCACCCACACACATCCCCACCCACACATTCCTCAGCCACACACACATCTCCCCACCCATCTCTCACCCACCCACACATCCCCCACCTACAAACAGCCTTACCACCCACACACACACCACACCCACACAGATATATCCCCACCCACACACACATCCCCACACCAATCACACACCCATCCCTCAACCCACACATCCCTCATCCACATACACATTCTCCACCAACACATCCCCCCACCACCAACACCCACACACTTCCACCCATCCACCCAAATATCCCCCACCCACACACATCCCTCACCCATACAACATCCCCCATCTACCACACATCCCCCATCCATCCACACACACCAACCCCATTCAAAACCCTCCACACATACATCCCCCACACACACAACCCCCACACACCCACTTACATGATGCCTCACATAATCACTGAAACTCGTATGAACAAACCCCAGCACTTTACACACACACATACACTGACGATTGTCGTGAGCATTCTCGCAAAAATTGTAAATATTGGAGAAATATTGTACATATACACTGTGTGACTTAAAAATTAGTGATGCAATTCGCTCTCTCTCTCTCTCTCTCTCTCTCTCTCTCTCTCTCTCTCTCTCTCTCTCTCTCTCTCTCTCGTTTTTTTCTCACACACACATTCTCTCTCTCTCACTCACTCTCTCTCTCTCACTCACTCTCTCTCTCTCTCACTCACTCTACAGTAATGTGCATGTGTTCTTATTATACTGATTATATCAAGTGGCATACAAAATGATGATATGAAAGATGAGAATACACAAAAAAATATGGAACAGACAGACAGACAGACAGACAGACAGACAGACAGACAGACAGTCAGATAGAACGAACGAACGAACAAACAAACAAACTTTATTTTCAAAGGGTTAAGAATTGGGCAAGCAGGCCCGTCTAACATTCTGCAATTCTATCACTCTCTTTCATACATTATTTCATTCACACATCATTCAAGGCTAACAGAGAACAGCAACAATATAAAAGATATGCATTATAAAGGCATGGGCAAAATGCGAACATCAAAACTACACGACTCAGTAATATTAGATAATGGTGTGACACTTGTTATTAGTTATGTGGAATATACTGGCCTACCAAAAGGGGACTAGCTGTTATATTAGGGTTTTGTTGTTATTATTATTATGTTTATTATTAAGTGGGAAGGTAATCCGTACTGAGATAGTGTTCGAATAACTTGCGATTATTTGAATAGGGATTGGTGATGTCTTTGATTTCTAGTGGAAGATTGTTCCACAGCTGAGCTGCAGAGTACGTTAAGCTTGTTTTGTATAAATCAATCCTAGGCTTCGGAATGTGTAATATATTTAATCGTTTACTGTGTCCAGACAGACAGACAGACAGACAGACAGACGGACGGACGGACGGACGGACGGACGGACGGACGGATAGATAGATAGATAGATAGATAGATAGATAGATAGATAGATAGATAGATAGATAGATAGATAGATAGATAGATAGATAGATAGATAGATAGATTAGCAGCCCTCGAATGTCTGTAGTTCTATCCCCCGTCCTCTCCCCTTTCTATATTCATGGTGCAGTATTCCTAGAGAGGGATGACATTCCCTCGTGTAAAGCTCAGTTGGTGATTCCCATCAAACACCAGCCACACGTGACATGAGACGACCTTTCACGGGTGAGAGATTGTGACAGATATCTGTTCATTTTCGGGCTGTGTAACTTAACTATTGAGAACATACTCTCCCATGCCGCCAGTCGGTCTTCACCAGTAGATCTGACTCTGGTAGGTACAGACATACAGCAATAGCTATCTCCAACACGAATAATAAAGAATATATCAATATTTTGGCCATATCCTTAGACAAATGCATTGATATGTAAGAAGGTATAGCCACAAGGTTTCACAGAGGTTTCAGAAAAGCACACAACGCAAGTTGAACACATTTCTGGTTCATATGAAACGGAAGTCATATTTTTCAAGTGTGTCAAAATATTTGTGTCCAATTCTTCAAGTGGTCAGAATTTGCGTTAAAATTATTCTGGGCTGGCAAGTGGACCGTGCCTGACGTGGGTAATAGGACATGATCTGGGAAGTACAGACGGCCGGCCAGATACTGACTATATCCTCCAGTAACTACAGGCGGCCGGCCAGATAATTACCATAGCCTCCAGTAACTACAGGCGGTGGCCAGATACTGATCATGACGTCCAGTAACTACAGGCGGCCGGCCAGATATTGACCATGACCTCCAGTAACTACAGGCGGTAGCCAGATACTGACCATAGCCTCCAGTAACTACAGGCAGCCGGCCAGATATTGACCATGACCTCCAGTAACTACAGGCGGCCGGCCAGATATTGACCATGACCTCCAATAACTACAGGTGGCTGGCCAGATACTTACCATAGCCTCCAGTAACTACAGGCGGTGGACAGATACTGATCATGACGTCCAGTAACTACAGGCGGCCGGCCAGATATTGACCATGACCTCCAGTAACTACAGGCGGTGGCCAGATACTAACCATAGCCTCCAGTAACTACAGGCGGCCAGATACTGACCATATCCTCCAGTAACTACAGGCGGCCGGCCAGATACTGACCATAGCCTCCAGTAACTACAGGCGGCCAGATACTGACCATATCCTCCAGTAACTACAGGCGGCCGGCCAGATACTGACCATAGCCTCCAGTAACTACAGGCGGCCAGATACTGACCATATCCTCCAGTAACTACAGGCGGCCGGGCAGATATTGACCATGACCTCCAGTAACTACAGGCAACCGGCCAGATATTGACCATGACCTCCAATAACTACAGGCGGCCGGCCAGATATTGACCATGACCTCCAATAACTACAGGCGGCCGGCCAGATACTGACCATGACCTTCAGTAACTACAGGCTGTGGCCAGATACTGACCATAGCCTCCAGTAACTACAGGCGGTGGCCAGATACTGACCATAGCCTCCAGTAACTACAGGCGGTGGCCAGATACTGATCATGACCTCCAATAACTACAGGCGGCCGGCCAGATATTGACCATGACCTCCAGTAACTACAGGCGGCCGGCCAGATATTGACCATAGCCTCCAGTAACTACAGGCGGCCGGCCAGATACTGACCATAGCCTCCAGTAACTACAGCCGGCCAGATAATGACCATAGCCTCCAGTAACTACAGGCGGCCGGCCAGATACTGACCATAACCTATAGTAACTACAGCCGGCCAGATACTGACCATAGCCTCCAGTAACTACAGCCGGCCAGATACTGACCATAGCCTCCAGTAACTACAGCCGGCCAGATACTGACCATAGCGTCCAGTAACTACAGCCGGCCAGATAATGACCATAGCCTCCAGTAACTACAGCCGGCCGGATACTGACCATAGCCTCCAGTAACTACAGCCTGCCAGATACTGACAATAGCGTCCAGTAACTACATCCGGCCAGATACTAACCATAGCGTCCAGTAACTACAGCCGGCCAGATAATGACCATGAAAATGAATTGACGACATCAAAGACGTACAATCACAAGGAATGACACTATCAAGCGCCGCCCACCGAGCGCTAGATCGCAAATTATTCCTCCCCACGACGCTTGACGGCAGAAGTGGAAGATGATGATGATAATGATGATGATGATGATGATGATGATGATGATGATGATGATGATGATGATGATGATGATGATAAATTGACAAATCACAAAAAATTAAAATATCCAGATTTAGATTCTGCTAGATGACCTGTTCCAGAGAGAGAGAGAGAGAGAGAGAGAGAGAGAGAGAGAGAGAGAGAGAGAGAGAGCAAGAGAGAGAGAGAGAGGGAGAGAGAGAGAAAAAAAAAAGAGAGAGTTGAATTGCATCACTAATTTTTACGCTACATAATGTACATGTACAATTTTTTCTCCACTTCTTGCAATTGCGAGAATTCTCACGACAATCGTCAGTGTCTCAATTGTGTGTAAAGTGTGGGAGTTTGTTCTTATTAGCTTCAGTGATCATGTGAGGCATCATGTATTTGTCTAGATGTGAGGATGTATGTATGGGTGTGTATGTGAGGGATATGTGTGTGTGGGGGGGGATGTGTGTGTGCCTGTGTAAGAGAGAGAGAGAGAGAGAGAGAGAGAGAGAGAGAGAGAGAGAGAGAGAGAGAGAGAGAGAGAGAGAGAGAGAGAGAGAATTGAGTGCTCGCATGTCCTGTAACATGCCATTCCATAATTTTTGTGTATTTTCATCTTTCACATTATCATTTTGTATGTATGACACTTGATTTTATCATGTATAATATAACATTACTGTAATGTGAGTGAGAGCGTTAGTGAGAGAGAGCGAGAGAGAGAGAGAGAGAGAGAGAGAGCGAGAGAGAGAGAGAGAGAGAGAGAGAGAGAGAGAGAGAGAGAGAGAGAGTTGAATTGCATCACTAATTTTTAAGTTACAAAATGTATATGTACAATTTTTCTCCATTTTCTTTACCATTTTGCGACAATGCTCACGACAATCGTCACTGTATGTATGTGTAAAGTGTGGGAGTTTGATCATAATAGTAGGTTGGGGGATGGTGGGATGTGTGTATGGGTGGATTTGTGATATGTGTGGGTGGGCTCAGGATGTGTGCGTGGGCGGGGTGGGATTGTGTGTGTGGGTGGGGGATTTGTGTGTGGGTGCGTGCGAGATGTATGGGTGTATGGGGAGATGTGTTTGTGGGTGGGGATGTGTGTTTGTCTAGGTGGTTGTGGGTGAGTGGGTGGAGGAGGATATGTTGGTGGATGATTGATGGTGGGTTATGGGATGGGTGGGGGTATATGTGTGGGTGGGGAGATGTGGGTGTGGGGATATGTGGTGGGTGGGAGATGTGTGCAGGTGGGGGTGGTTGTGGGTTTGGGGATGTGTGTGTGGGTGAGGGATGTGTATGGGTGTGGGATGTTTGGGTGGATGGGTGGGGAGTGTGTGTGGGTGAGAGATGTGTGGGTGAATGTGTGTGGGGGATGTGTGTGGGTTGGGGGAGGGGTGCGTGATGGGTGTGGGGGATGGATTTGGAGATGTGTGTGTGGGTGGGGGATATGTCTGGCTGGGTGGGGGTGTGTGTGGCTGGATGGAGGATGTACATGTGGGTAGTGAGGGTGATTGTAGTTGGGGGATGTATGGATGGGTAGGAGATGTGTGGATAGATGTGTGTGTGGGTGAGGGATGTGTCTTTGGGATGTGTGTGGGTGTGGTGTTGTGTGGGAGGGGAGCTGGGTGTGGATAAATGATGTTTGTGTGGGTGGGTGAAGGTGTGGTTGGGTTTGCGGGTGGGTGAAGGATGTGTGTGAGGGTGAGGGATGTGTGCTTAGATGGGTGGTTGGGATGTGTGAGTTTGGGTGGGTAGATAGGAGATGTATGTGTTGATGAGTGGGTAAGGGATGTGTGGGTGTTAGTGGTTGAGGGATAAGTACGTGTGTCTAGGGATGTGTGAGGGGATGAATGTATGGGTTGGGGATGTGTGTGTGGATTGTGTGTGCGTGGATGGGAGGTGTGTGTTTGTAAATTGGGAATGTGTTGGTGGGTGGGGATGTGTGTGAGGGATGTTTGTATGGGTGGGGAGATTGTGCGTGGGTGGGGATGTGTGTATATATGGGTAGGGGTGTGTGGTTAAGGGATATGTGGCTGGGGGAATGGGTGGATGGAGGATGTGTGGTTGGGTAAAGGATGTGTGGTTGGGTGATTGTATATGAGTAAGGGTGTGTGGTTAAGGGATGTTTGGTTGGGGGATGGGTGGGTAGAGGATGTGTGGGTGGGCAGAGGATATGTGGGTGGGTGTGTGTGTGCAGGTTATGAGATGGTGGGGGATGTTTGTAGGTGTGGGCTCGGGATCTGTGAGTGGGCTGGGGGAGATGGGAGATTATGTGGGTGAGTGCGGAATTTGTGTGTGGGTAGGTGCGGAATATGTGAGTTGACGGGGAGATGTGTGTGTGGCTGATGAATGTGTGTTTGGCTGGGTGGTTGGAGGTGTGTGGGTGGAGGAGGATATTGGGTGAGTGATTGTTGGTGGGAAATGGGACGGGTAGAGGATATGTGAGTGGGTGGGGAGATGTGTGTAGGTGGGGGATGTATGGGTTATTGAATGTATGTGTGCTTGGGGTGTGAGTGGATGGGATGTGTGGTGGGTGAGAGGTGTGTGTGGGTGGGGAGATGTGTAGGTACAGGGATATGGTGGATGGGTGGGGGAATGTATTGTATGTGTGTGTGGTTGGGTGGGGGAGTTGGAGTGAATGGGGGATGTGTGGGTGGGTGGTGGATGTGTCTCATAACATAGTAATATTGTCAAAGAGCTGCATGTAGGCAGATAGAGAAGAGAAGAGTAAAACTAAGGAAGAGGACTAAGTTAGGATAGAGAACATCCCTATCTAGGAAATAGGGAATAGAAGGGACAGAAGCTGCAGGGAGAACTGTGAACAGTTCTCCAACTGGACACACACGTGTCCTAAAAGGGACACGTCAGGACATGATCGGGAGTTACCCAGGTTAGAGTGGGGAAACCATTACCACGAGGAGTATCCATTAATAGTAGTAACTCTAAGAAGAGTAAGCTATTGACAAGCTACTAAACGCGTGCTTGAATACCTGCACGCAAACCTGCTGACGCACGAAGGGTCACCTGCTCGTGGCTGGACACGCCACGAAAGTCGAGCAGACGAGAACATGACAGCGTAGAGGACGGATCGGAGTATTCGCTTTGAATACTGTGTGGTTTAGAGGACAGTAGACTTAGGCTTAGACTAATACCGTAGTTAGGACCATAGATAGTGTTATCACTTACTATTGTCATAATGTATATCTTCCATGTGATTGTCAGCTCTCAAAGCTATCATGTAACTAGTCCCGAATAAATTTATATCCTTTTGTACGACGTGCGAGTTATCATTCGTGTGGTACAAAAGAAGAATCCATGTGTGCCTGTCAAAGCTGAGTTGCATTGTTTATGTTTACATAATTCATGTGACAATGTTTTTTTCCTATGCACTGTTGATGAAAGAAAGATGAGTGATTGGAAGGGCCGAATGTAAGACGGGCCTGCGTGCCCAATTTGTCACCCTTTGAAAATAAAGTCTGTTCGTTCGTTATAAAGTCTGTTCGTTCCACATGGAGATAATATACCAATTCCAAATTTCAGTCAGATTCCGGATTCACTGCTAAAAGATGAAACAGCAGTGGCATGTCGAACGACAAGTGACAGTGTTAGTAATTTCGAAGATGATTTTCCAGCTGCTCAATGCTTCGACCAGCGTGAACTGAATGATCTAATCCAAGATCTATATCTCTCGAAGCAATCTTCAGAACGTTTGGCTTCAAGATTGAAAGAAAAATAAAATTACTGACTGCTGAAACAAAGGTTACATTTTATCGCAGCAGAGAGCGAGGTTTTCTTCCATTCTTCTGTACAGAAACAACCTCGTGTTTTATACTAATGTAGGAGGTCTTGTAAACAAACTGGGTGTATGTTATAAACCAGATGAGTGGCGACTTTTCATTGACAGCTCTTAAAGAAGTTTGAAAGGTGTTCTCTTACACAATTGTAACATATATGGCTCAATTCCAATTGCCCATTCTACTACAATGATGGAGGAGTATGCTACAATAAGCAAAGTTCTGAAAAAATATTGAAGTATTCAGAACATAACTGGATGGTTTGTGCAGATCTTAAGATGATGAACTTCTTACTTGGACAGCAAAGAGGCGATTCACCAAATATCCATGCTTTATATGTTTGTGAGATAGCATTGCAAATGATACGCACCGGACAAAGAAATAATTGGCCATGAGGGATGAATTCAAAGTTGAAGAAAACAATATTGTGAATCTCATTGATCGAAACAGAGTTTTACTGCAACCACTACATATAAATCTGGCTTGATGAAGCAATTTGTTAACATACTGAACTAAGATGGTACCTGTTTTAATTATTTACGCAAAAAGTTTTCGGAATTGAGCACAGACAAACTTAGATCTGAAATTTTTCATGGACCTCAAATAAGAAAATTAATAAACGATAAAAATTGCATTGATTCGAAGAACATAACAGAGTTCACACAATGATCATCATTTGTTTTAGTTGTGCAAAACTTTCTGGGTAACGTTAAAGCAGACAATCATTCTGAATTAGTTTAAAACATTCTGTCGAGTCTGTGTAAGCTTGGATACAACATGAGCATAACATTGTCATGTTGTCGAGTCTGTGTAAGCTTGGATACAACATGAGCAAAACATTGTACGACCTCCATAACCATTTACATTTCTTTCCCGAGGATCATGGCCACTTTAGTGAGGGGCAAGGTGAAAGATTTCACAAAGATATAAAAAAGAACGGAAGAGAGATACCGTAGACTTTGGGATGCCCACATGATGGCAGATTACTGTTGGACCCTTAAGAATGACTTTCAGGGCATATTCATCCATCCATCGTGTGCCATGTTGATAAGCGTGGACGGTCATGTATTGCCATCTCAAGTGATCGTCAGAGTCGTGGATCAGCTCTGAGTTTCTGTCTTGACCATGCCACGTGGCCAAGCCATCCACGTATTTAATTCTTGGTCTTCTCCTTGGTCTCTTCCCTTCGATCTTGCCAGTTGTCACAAAGTTCTCCAATTCATTTGCTGAATGTCTACGTCTATTGTCTCTATTCAGTTTACTATTTTCATTTGTTTCTTGAAGGACTTGTTCATTGGTTTTTCTGTATGTCCTTGGTATTCTTTGCATTTTCCTGAGAAACCACATTTCCACAGCCATCAGATGTTTTTAATCTTTTCTGATCATTGTCCACGCTTCACATCCATACAAAAGTTCAGGTTCTATGTAGCACTTCAATACTCTTTTTCTCGTTTCAATTGATATCTTTTTATTGGTCAGTATGTTTTTCATCTTGCAAAAGGCTAACTTCGCAATGGCAATTCTTGTTCTAATCTCTTCAAGGCATGGCTCATCAGATGTTATGACTGTTCCGAGATAACTGTACCGGTTCACTTGTTTAAGAATATGCCCAGAGCCAGACGTGTTAGCGCACACGTTTACACTGCGGAGTGTGGTAACCTGGTCCCACAACACATTGTCAAGATGATGTTGGTCAATGCGCAGGACGGTATTGTTATCACACTAGCCAGGGATACATCTACTACTACTACTACTACTACTACTACTACTACTACTACTACTACTACTACTACTACTACTACTACTACTACTACTACTACTACTACTACACTACTACTACTATTACTACTACTACTACTACTACTACTACTACTACTACACTACTACTACTACTACTACTACTACTACTACTACTACTACTACTACTACTACTACTACTACTACTACTACTACTACTACTATTTCTACTACTACTAATACTACTACTACTACTACTACTACTACCACTACTACTACTACTACTACTACTACTACTACTACTACTACTACTACTACCACTACTACTACTACCACTACTACTACTACTACCACTACTACTACTACTACTACTACCACTACTACTACTACTACTACTACTACTACTACTACTACTACTACTACTACTACTACTACTACTACTACTACTACTACTACTACTACTACTACTACTACTACTACTACTACTACACTACTACTACTACTACTACTACTACTACTACTACTACTACTACTACTACTACTATTACTACTATTACTACTACTACTACTACTACTACTACTACTACTACTACTACTACTACTACTACTACTACTACTACTACTACTACTACTACTACTACTACTATTTCTACTACTACTAATACTACTACTACTACTACTACTACTACTACTACTACTACTACTACTACTACTACTACTACTGCTGCTGCTACTACTACTACTACTACTACTACTACTACTACTACTACTACTACTACTACTAGTAGTAGTACTACTACTACTACTACTACTACTACTACTATTATTACTACTACTACTACCACCACTACTACTACTACTACTACTACTACTACTACTACTACTACTACTACTACTACTACTACTGCTGCTGCTGCTGCTGCTGCTGCTACTACTACTACTGCTACTACTAATCCTCCTCCTCCTCCTAATACTACTACTACTACTACTACTACTACTACTACTACTACTACTACTACTACTACTACTACTACTACTACTACTACTACTACTATTACTACTACTACTACTACTACTACTACTATTACTACTACTACTACGTCTAAAATTTACTACGACTAATTATTACAACGACACACATACACGCACACACCTCACACTTCTCCTGTTCTGTACCATGGCCGGTACAACACCTCGACAGAACTTACCCCGCGTCTAGCAGCCAGTGAGCTGCAGCGATCATGGGGATATAATCATTGGTTGTTGACTATTTGTCTATTATTCCTCTATTGCTGATTGTTGTAGATGAGGGTAATTTCTGCCCTATTGCTGATTGATGTAGATGATGGTAATTTCTGCACTATTGCTGATTGTTATAGATGAGGGTAAGTTCTGTTCTATTGCTGATTGATGTAGATGAGGGTAATTTCTGTTCTATTGCTGATTGTTATAGATGAGGGTAAGTTCTGTTCTATTGCTGATTGTTGTAGATGAGGGTAATTTCTGCCCTATTGCTGATTGTTGTAGATGAGGGTAATTTCTGCACTATTGCTGATTGTTGTAGATGAGGGTAAGTTCTGTTCTATTGCTGATTGTTGTAGATGAGGATAATTTCTGCACTATTGCTGATTGTTGTAGATGAGGGTAAGTTCTGTTCTATTGCTGATTGTTGTAGATGAGGGTAAGTTCTGTTCTATTGCTGATTGTTGTAGATGAGGGTAAGTTCTGTTCTATTGCTGATTGTTGTAGATGAGGGTAAGTTCTGTGGCCATCTATTACTGCAGTGAAGTGGCTCGCCGTGTGCCAGGAGACATCACTCGTGTCCACACTTGTCTATGCAGTGCCGCAGATTGACCATAATTGCATGTGAAGACTCCGATGAGAAAATTGGCCACGTAATGCCACCATAAGTGGACATTGCCACAAGTAGCAGCCTGTTACGGGAATTTGTGTCACTGCCAAACGACAAAAACTTCATGTCATAAACACTTGAAGCAAACATCCCATAATCTCCCTTTTTACAGGAAATCAAGTTTCGCGCCTGCGCAGAGTTCATGTCTTCGTTTGTTGGCCTGGGTTATTCTGTGTTTGTTGCCTTGATTATTGAACCTTGTCTGACATCCTCTGTTGAACGTAGTTCTCTAACCCACGTCCGCCCCGCCCCGTCGATGATAATGAGCTCATTTGGGGCAGGTTTCTGTGGCCAAAAATTATGTGCAATTTTCGTAAATTGGTATCGCACAATTTTAGATACGGCGTGAGTGACGCAAAGATGCAAATTGGAATCGCTGGAAGCACACATTGAGACTTGTTAGAGAAGCAGTATTTGGTGCATACGTCTGTTTCTATTACCGCTGTCCTTCGACTGTCATCTGAGTTTTGCCCAAAGATGCAGCGGAAGTGTCAAACTTGACATGACCACGTGGTAGACACAGCGCAGCAAGACAACCTCCCAAGGGTCAGATTACAAATGTGATGGTCATTATCTGGTTAATTTTTCTCGGGACTAAACTTCAGGTTCTTGGTTTCTCGTTGAGTGCAATCCTGAGAAACGCACTACTACCCCACTCAACCCCGCTCCATGTCAACCCCGATAAGTGTTAGAATAATTGCAGGTCGCATATGCGCCTTGCACATCTTACACAGCCCTACGTATTCAGAAATCTCTACCTATACAGACATCTCTACGTATACAGACATCTCTACGTATACAGACATCTCTACGTATACAGACATCTCTACATATTCAGACATCTCTCGGAATTAAGAAATCTCCCCGCCATTCGCCCACGGTCCGCTAGATAGACTCTCGATCCATCATCAGCTCTCCTGACTTATTCCTTTCCTTGCCCAGGGTACCGTCGATGTCCCGTGTCCACTCCAGTGACCGTCGACCCCGGTCTCGTCAGCCAAGAACCACCCCAGTGACCGTCGACCCCGGTCTCGTCAGCCAAGAACCACTCCAGTGACCGTCGACCCCGGTCTCGTCAGCCAAGAACCACTCCAGTGACCGTCGACCTCGGTCTCGCCAGCCAAGAACCACTCCAGTGACTGCCGACCCCGGTCTTGTCAGCCAAGAACCACTCCAGTGACCGCCGACCCCGGTCTCGTCAGCCAAGAACCACTCCAGTGACCGTCGACCCCGGTCTTGTCAGCCAAGAACCACTCCAGTGACCGCCGACCCCTGTCTCGTCAGCCAAGAACCATTCCAGTGACCGCCGACCCCGGTCTCGTCAGCCAAGAACCACTCCAGTGACCGCCGACCCCGGTCTCGTCAGCCAAGAACCACTCCAGTGACCGCCGACCCCGGTCTCGTCAGCCAAGAACCACTCCAGTGACCGTCGACCCCGGTCTCGTCAGCCAAGAAACACGCCTTAGGCAACTCTTCTTTCAACACCACTATGATTTCATTCGCACACTTTGAACTCAACCGTAGTCCATACACAAGCTATTAGTAATGGTAGCTGCAACTACTTCTAGTTCACAGAACTGATTTTTGCGTATGGGCTAGCTTTCCCTATAACTAGTTTCCCTCGCCATCAGGCGAACCCACTCCGACTTCAGAGGTACTTGTAATTTACGTCCCCAAGTCAAGGACGAGAAGTCAACATTTAAGTCCATTTGACCGATGTTGGGGTTGAAACTGCTACTTAGGCATCGGCACACAGGAAGTTTAAGCTCTTATCCATTCGGTCATGCTGATCTCTATGAGATTTGATGTATCCAAAGAATGACCGTGCGGAAGACTTGATGTATCCAAAGAATGACCGTGTGGAAGACTTGATGCTCGTTACCACCCAGCTCTCTTCGATGATCACATCGTGCAGAATATTTGTAATCTGCATCTTCTGAGACAATCTATATCTATAAAACAAAGTGTATGTATATGTGTATGTATGTATGTAAATATGTATGTCCTTTATTTGTTCGCGAACGGCCCATCCGATTGAGATGAAATTTTCTACACGCCTTCCTTTCATTCCAGAGCTGTCAACTGTCATAGTTTTTTTTTCTTCTTCTTCCTCCTCCCTCCTCCCCCTCCCAAAATACGTACGTAAATATATGATGATGATGATGAAAGAATCCCCGAACCAAAACGCTAGGGAAAGGGAAGAAAATGACGTGACTACACAGAATCGTCACACGGCAATCATCATCATCAAGTGCCGTGCCGGCTGGCGTAGGCGTTCATGGCTCTCTGTAGATCTCAGTCTTTGTTTTTTTTAATCAACTCTGCTGCTGATATTCCTCTATGCCACGGCAATATCAATAACAATTCATCTTTTTATGTGTAAGGAAGTTATCTACAGTCGTGTAGAAGGGAAGAACTAGACGAGTATGAATTCGGAATGGCGAACTCTCTCCCCCTCTCTTCTCCTCCCTCTACCTCCTCCCTCCACCCTTCTCCTCTTCCTCCTCCCTCTCATCCCTCTCCCTCCTACCTCCTCCTTCTCCCTCTTCCTTCTCCCTCTTCCTCTCCCCTTCTCCTCCATCCTCCTCCCTCCTACTCCCTCCGCCTCCCCCCTCCTCCCTCATCTTCCCTCCTCCTTCCTCTCCCTCCTCATCCCTCCTCCTCCTGCCTCCCTCCTCCTCCTCCTGCCTCCTTCTCCCTCATCATCCTCCCTCCTCCTTCTCCCTTCTTCTCCCTCTTCCCTCTTCCTCCTCCTACCTCCTCCCTCCTCCTCCCTCCACCCTCCTCCCTTCTCCTCCTCTTCCTCCTCCCTTTCCTTCCTCCTCCTCCTCCTCCCTCTACCTCCTCCTCCCCCTACCTCTTTCCTCCTCCCTCCTCCTCCCCTTCCACCTCTCTTTCCTTCCTCCCCTCCTCATTCTCCCTCCTTCCTCCTCCTCCTTCCTTCTTCTAGTTCCTCCTCCTCCTCCCTCCTCCTTCCTCCTCCTCCCTCTCCTCCTCCTCACTCCTCCTCCTCCCTCCTCCTCCTCCCTCTACCTCCTCCCTCCTCCTCCCTTCACATTCCTCCCCCTCCCTCCTCCTCATCCCTCCTCCTCCATCCTCCTCATCCCTTCTCCTCCCTTCTCCTCCTCCCTTCACATTCCTCCTCCTCCCTCTTCCTCCTCCTCCCTCCTCCTCCTCATCCCTCCTCCTCCTTCTTCCTCCCTCCTCCTCCTCCTCCCTCCTCCCCTCCTCCTTCCTCCTCCTCCCTCTCCTCCTCCTCACTCCTCCTCCTCCCTCCTCCTCCTCATTCTACCTCCTCCCTCCTCCTCCCTTCACATTCCTCCTCCTCCCTCTTCCTCCTCCTCCTCCCTCCTCCTCCCTCCTCCTCCTCCCTCCTCCTCATCACTCCTCCTCCCTCCTCCTTCTTCCTCCCTCCTCCTCCCTCCTCCCCCTCCTCCTTCCTCCCTCTCCGCCTCCTCCCTCGTCCTCCTCCCTCGTCCTCCTCCCTCCTCCTCCCTCTACCTCCTCCTCCTCCCTCCTCCTCCCTCTACCTCCTCCCCCCTCCTCCATTCACATTCCTCCTCCTCCCTCTTCCTCCTCCTCTCTCCGCCTCCCTCCTCCTCCTCTTCCCTCTACCTCCTCCCTCCTCCTCCCTTCACATTCCTCCTCCTCCCTCCTCCTCCTCCCCTCCTCCTCTTCCCTCCTCCTCCTCCCCCTCCTCCCCCTCCTCCTTCTCCCTCTTCCTCCTCCCTCTTCCTTCTCCTCCTTCTCCCTCCTCCTTCTCCCTCTTCCTCCTCCCTCTTCCTTCTCCCTCCGCCTCCTCCCTCCTCCTCCTCCCTCCTCCTCCCTCTCCCTGCTCCTCCCTATCCTCCTCCTGCTCCCTTCTCCTCCTGCGTTCTCCTCCTCCCTCCTTCTCCCTCCTCCTCCCTCTTCCTCCTCCCTCCTCCTCGCCTCCTCCTCCACCCTACTCCTCCCTCCTCCTCCTAATCCCTCCTCCTCCCTCCTCCTCCCTTCACATTCCTCCTCCTCCCTCCTCCTCCTCCCCTCCTCCTCTTCCTTCCTCCTCCTCCCCCTCCTTCTCCTCCTTCTCCCTCCTCCTTCTCCCTCTTCCTCCTCCCTCTTCCTTCTCCCTCCGCCTCCTCCCTCCTCCTACTCTCTCCTCCTCCTCCCTCCTCCTCCCTCTCCTCCTCCTGCATGGGCGAAATAGAGAACACACTGAACCGTTCAACAGGGATTCATTGTCAAAGAAATGTGGTTATTAAGACAAACGAAAGTGAGGGAAATGAAATACTTTGGGCGTGTAGAGTCTGGAAAAGATGTATATGGAGGGAGGCCTAACGAGTAAGCGGACAAGAGGAAAACCCAACATGGATGGGTATATCTTATATATAAAAGGCGATCTCCGTCCGTCTGTCTGTCTGTCTATATGTCCCTAATGCGCTCGCGAACGGCCCATCCCATTGAGATGAAATTTTTTACACGTCTTCCTTTCATTCCAGCGCAGCCCACTGTCATATTTTTTTAGTATGAAAGTTTGAAGATTTTTATATTTCTTTACACTGTCGCCAACTCTAAGAAGACATGGAACAACCTCAGCCATTATTAAATCTACAGGCATATGCGTTATATTCCTCCTCCTCCTCTCCCCTCCTCCACCTCCTACCCTCTTCCTCTTCTCCTCCCCCTCCTCCCTCTCCCTCGTCCATCCTCCTCTTCTCTCTTTCTCCTCCTCCTCCCTCCTCCTCCCTCTTCCTCCTCCCAGCTCCTACTCCTCCTTTTTCTTCTTCTTCTGCTGCCGCTGCCGCTGCTCCATTTACCCAAGTTAATATATTACCAAGTTGGTCTTCGTTTATCTAAGGTTGTTCTAACTGCAACTAATAAATGATTAGACAGACAGACAGACAGACAGACAGACAGACAGACAGACAGACAGACAGTCAGTCGGGAACGGGAACTTATATGACTACTCATATGAATTAAATGAGATGCTCCCCATCAGGGGCTGGGCGAAGCCGGGCCGGATCAGACAGATAGACAGACTGACAGACAGACAGACAGACAGACAGACAGACAGACAGACAGACAGACAGACAGACAGACAGACAGATAGATAGTCGGGAACGGGAACGTGAGCTTATATGACTACTTATATGAATTAAATGAGATGCTCCACACCAGGAGCTGGGCAATGCCGGGCCGGGTCAGACAGACAGACAGACAGACAGACAGACAGACAGACAGACAGACAGACAGACAGACAGACAGACAGACAGACAGACAGACAGACAGACAGACAGTCGGTAACGGGAACGGGAACTTATATGACTACTTATATGAATTAAATGAGATGCTCCCCACCAAGGACTGGGCGAAGCCGGGCCGGGTCAGCTAGTAATATTATAAATAAACCAAAGCCTTCATCCTCCATTTTCACCTGGAATGTTTGTGTTGTCGCTCCACGTCACCATAGAAACATGTTGCCTCCACGTCACCATAGAAACATGTTGCCTCCACGTCGACACACGATGATCAGTTATCAGTTATCAGTTATCAGTTGGGGTATCTTCATTGCACTCCGGACATGTCCATAGGTGCTCAGATCCCCCCTCCCCCCCCCCCAGCATATGCATCAGCGTCCGGTGGCTAATAGTGCCAGTTCTGTGTTGGTTGACGAGGCGCTTTGTTTTCCCGATGTACCTCTCGCGTCTGGCTGTGCCGATTCTTACTCCCAGGTCTTTCATCCTGGACAGCGATGTGGAATCACTGACGTCAAAGTCCTCTGTTCTCGCCATATCTTTGAGGACGTTAATAACATCGGCACGATCCATGGGCTGGCCATCTACAGGGGGTGCAGAGCCAGCCAGTTTGTCAGCTCGTTCATTTGCCTCGACTCCCGCATGTCCCGGGACGAAGATGAAAGTGACTTTACGGACAACAGACTTCCGCAGCGATTCAGTCCACTGTCTACGTACAGATCCAGCTTCGACCTTCTGAATCATGCTCATTGAATCACTTAGTACACACACGTTGGTATAATGCTGTGATTCCAGCCATATGAAGGCCTGTGTAACTGCCATCACCTCCATCGTCATGCTGCTCGTGGTCATAGAGTGGGCACCACTGGATTCTTGAACGGTTCGGCCCGCTGAACGGGCTGTAAATGCCCACGCACTTATCTGCTGCTTTACAACAGATCCATCTGTATAGATGAGCACTTCGGGGCTATCTGAGTGTTCATAGATGAGCGCATTAACCTCTGCATTGACAGCGGCAAGGTTCTGCTCTCTGCACCGTCTGTCGAGTGTAATAATGCAGGAGAAAGTGCACTTAAAAGCTGGAGGCACCGGCACCCATTCCTTGCCGGGGTTGATACTGGTAAGACTGCAGAACTGTCTGACGACATCTTCCGCCCGACCCATCCATGATTTGCCCCTCTTTAGCCTGTCACCCTTTTCTCTGAATATAGCGTCATGCAGAGGGTGCTGCTCATCTGCACTTATTTTTAAGTATGCACGAGCTCTCCAGATCTTGATCCTGTGTTCCATTGTCGGGAAGTCAAGGAGGTATATCATTGCTACACAGGTGGTGTCTCTCGTGCAGCCCAAAATGATGCGCATGGCTTCGTTTTGTACCTTTTCAAGTCTTCCAATCTGTGTAGGGCTGACAGTGAGGATGGCCAGGGCATACTCGATGCGTGAAAGCACCAGTCCTTGGAACAGAAGTATTAGCAGTCTTTGCTCGATATTGGCAGTCGCCGTGACTCTCATTGCTGACAAACCTTTGTGAGTTTTCGTTATGACATAATCGACATGATCTCTGAAGGACAGGCTACGATCAAGCCTCACGCCAAGATATGTCATTGACTGGGTTCTACTCAAACTGCTCCCATCCATTCTTACTGCCGGCAGGTCTGTTTTCACAATATGGTTGTTTAGTGAGAACCATGTAACCGTTGCCTTTGCAGGGTTGACAAGGGCATCGGCATCAGCACACCATGAGGAAATTCGATCTAGTTCGCCCTGCATATCATTGGCACAAGATGATGCATATTGCCAGGATGTTGCTGTCTCCTGTATGCTGATGTTGCCTCTACGTCGCCACAAGATGGGGCGTATTGCCAGAATGTTGCTGTCACCTGTGTGTTGGTGTTGATCACGCACTTCAACCCGTATATTGCGTGATCAGTCTCCTTCTGACTGCTCCTAGGCAATGGCGCTGTTGTTGATTTAGAAGTTAAATCAATTAAATTATGGACCGCTGTTGTTGACTTAGGTGTTAAATCAATTAAATTATGGGCGGCTGTTGTTGATTCAGCAGTTAAGGCAATGGAAATATGGGCCACTGTTGTTGATTCAGGAGTTAAGGCAATGGAATAATGGGTCGCTTTCAGTTTTGTCATTGCTGACTTGTGGCTTTGTGATCAAACTTTGCATCATAATTGACTAAATGCTCACATTATAAACATAAACAAAGACTCAGGGTAAGTCAAACATGCACTCACAGGCAGTAATATGATACATTTTTTTCACATACAGTGAATGTGATACATGTATTCCCATAAAGTGGCATGATACATGGATTCACATACAGTAATAAATGAATGTCCGCAGTAATTGTATTTAACCATATGTTACCAAAACAATACTGTACCAGTCACTGATGTCATGGATGGAATGACCACAGAAAATGATCTGAATATAAGCTTATATATATATATATATGCTTGCTTGCTTGTGTTCGTTGGCTTGAGCTCCAACGCGAAGTCCTGTATGTCGGATGAAGGCATCCTGTTGTCCAACATCAGTGTGATGTCATACAGGACCTGAGTTTTGCGTGAGTATCCGTTGTCCCATGTCTGGCTTATTGGTGTGCAGACTGGTGGTTCCTCGCCGTACAGGCAGACACTCTCCGACTTCGGAGGAATCGGCGATCCTACTGACTTTAGCCAGGACCCCGAAGGGACCTGTTGCCCAGCACGCTCGACGAGGACGCGTAAATAGGTCTTGGCCAGTATATAACCCGGCCCTGGTGCCTTGGAAACACCTCTGCGTCCCATATATATATATATATATATATATATATATATATATATATATATATATATATATATATATATATATATAGGCCGGCCTCCCTGGCCTAGGAGTTACACGACTTTCTCCGTGATCCCGTATACTCTCGTGAGTAACATGACGTGCACGACAATCGGTAGCGGTTCTCTCCGTGTCAGTAACTTACGGGGTATGTGAGCTGGCCGCTAAGAAAGCAATGTCAAACTACTGAGCCTAATTTCTTGCCAAGAAATCAACAATCAGCTAAAAGACGCTGATGTTAACAGCGATGTCATGTGAAGGATAGGCGGACACCATATATATATATATGGTGTCCGCCTAGAGTGCTAGTGGTCCCCGGTTCAAGCCCCGGCGAGGACCGGGATTTATTTTACGTGGACTTCCAGTAATAAAATGTCCCCAGGTCTCTGGGTAGTGAGATCGGACGCCCGTGTGTATTGTTGCGTACGTAAACTATCCCGTGGCAGTTGAAAATTGAAAAAGAGTAGCATAACAGCGCTGCCCGGGCAAAATTTAGAGGTAAAAATCTACCCAAGGTATTTCAGAATCCTCGCCGGTGCTGCGGAGTTCGTGCACTAAGCTGAAATTATCAGGACTCAGGTTTGAGTTAGAAGTAGAAAGGAGCACTTATGGGTGTGCTGTGATGTTGATCCGTCGACTAAACTAACCTAATATATATATATATATTATATATATATATATATATATATATCATTCATTGGCACCTTTCCGTCTTGATAGACGATAGTTTGGTACATTGTGCTTCAAAAAGGCTTAATAACTACAACCCATGGCGGTGGCGAGTGTGGCTGGTAAGGCCAATTCTTGCTGAAAATGTTTGCCCACAGTAGATGCATGTGAAAACATGGTCATTTCCACCATTGTGCACCATCTTATGTCTCTCACGCTCTGTGTGTGCTTTATCTGCAATCATTTTCTCCTTTGTCTTTATTCCATTTCTGATAGTTGCCCTCCATGCAACACGTTCAGCGGCTACTTGCTCCCAATGTGCATTATCAATGCCTGTATCAATCATGTCCCGCTTACACACATCTTTGTATCGTAGTAGAGGCCGACCCTGATATCTCCTACCCGTCTGTAATTCACCAAAAAAGATGTCCTTTGGTATTCTACCATCATCCATCCTCCTAACATGTCATATCCATCTAAGTCTACGAAGACTGAGCATGGAATAAACCGTCACACAACCTGATCTTTCCAATACTTCAGTATTTGTGATTTTGTCTTGCCACTTAATACCAAGTATTCTTCGCAGACACCGCATATGAAAGCTGTTTAAACGTTTCTCTTGGCGTGAGTAAGTTGTCCAGGTTTCACTGCCATAAAGAAGAGTACTAAGGACACAGGCTTGATAGACAAGGACTTTTGTTTTGGCAGTAAGCTTCCTGTTCTCCCAGACTTTTTTTGCTAACATGTTCATTGTTGTTGCTGCCTTGCCAATCCTGATGTTGATTTCCTGATCGAGGGATAATTTGCTATTTACCTCTGATCCTAGATATGTAAAATGGTCTAATATCTCCAGTTCGGCGTCGTCAATAAAGATTGATGGTACACCATGTGCACCTTGTGACATAATCTGTGTCTTCTTTTTGTTAATTGTTAAACCAAATTCAGAACAAGCATTGGAGAATGCAGATAGTAGATGTTGTAATTATTCCTCAGAGTGGGTCGTAATAGCAGCATCATCCGCAAAAAGCAACTCTCTGATTAGTACCCTCCTAATTTTGGTCTTGGCCTTCAATCTCTGAGCATTATAGAGGTCACCATCTGAGCGTGAGTGAATGTATATACCGTCATCCTGATCACGAAAGGAATATTTCAGTAGAAGTGAAAAGTATATCCCAAAGAGGGTGGGGGCTAGTACACAACCTTGCTTAACTCCACTCTTGATTTCAAACTCTTCTGAAGTTGAGCCATCAAATTTGATTATACCCTTCATGCCTGTGTGGAACGATTCCACAATGGACAGAAGAGTTGGTGGGTAGCCAATCTTCTTTAGTGCTTTGAACAGACCCTCACGACTGACCAAATCAAATGCCTTTGTGAGGTCGATGAAGGCAATAAACAGTGGCTGATTTTGTTCCCGGCATTTTTCTTGCATCTGTCGTAATGAGAATATCATATCAGTGGTAGACCGGTTCTGACGGAAGCCGCACTGTGATTCGGGGTAGACTTGATCTCTTAGGACTTGAAGTCTGCGCAGAACAATTCTGGCAAATACTTTTCCAACAATACACAGAAAGGAGATACCCCTATAGTTGTTACAGTCGCTCCGATCTCCCTTGTTCTTGTACAGCGTTATGATGCTTGAATCTTTGAAATCCTGTGGGACTTGTCCTTCACGCCAGCATAGCTCTATTAGCTGGTGGATCTGTAGAGCGAGGGTGTCTTGCCCATTTCTTATAACCTCTATTGGAATCCCATCCTTACCTGGAGCCTTGCCAGATGCAAGTTCATTTATAGCACACTTAACTTCTGTTATGGTGGGAAGTGTGTCCAGGTGGTCAAGAGTTGGTAGAGCCTCTATGGCGTTGAGGGCATCATCCGCTAGTTTGGTCTCAATTGAGTAAAGCTCCAAATAGTGCTCTACCCATCTGTCCATCTGCTGTTTCTTGTCAGTGATGATTTCTCCAGTCAAGGTTTTCAATGGTGCACTTCTTTTGATCACTGGACCACAGGCTTTCTTTATTCCTTCATACATGCTTCTTATGTTCCCCTTATCACTTGCGATTTGAATGGACTCACATAACTTGATCCAATAATCATTTGCACACTGCCTGGCAGCCTTTTGCACATCCTTCCTAGCTTGCCTTAGTTCACTCAGAGTGTTACGCGTTGGTCTTTCCTTGTTTCTTAAGAGAGCTTTCTTCTTCTTATCAATCAAGGGCTGCAGAGTCTCGCTGTTTGCTGCAAACCAGTCCTGCCTCTTATGATCCACAGTTCCGTAAACCCCTACGGCAGTTTTATAAAGAGTTTCCTTAATTTGACGCCACTTTTCATTTACTGTACAATTTTCTGGTGGTGTATCAGTGAAAGTGTCTTCAAGTTGCTGTTGAAACTGAAAGCACTTTTCAGGATCGTGAGTGTTAATAATATTAATCCTGGGGCTAGATTTGTGTTTAGCTGTGTAGATTCTCTTTGGTCTCAGTCTAACCCTTGCAACAACCAAAGAATGATCCGTATCACAGTCAGCACTGTGGTAACTTCGAGTTAATGATATATGGTTCAGATGTTGTCTCCGTGTGATGATGAAGTCCAGCTGGTGCCAATGGCCGGATCTTGGATGTTTCCATGTGACCTTATGCAACTCTTTTGTTTTAAAAAAGGAGTTTGTAATACATAGGTCATTTCTAGTGCAATGCTCCAGCAGCCTTTGCCCGTTTTCATTCATGCAACCGATGTTGTATTTTCCAAGGCACACTGGCCATGAACTCGAGTCCTTGCCCACACGAGCATTGAAATCACCGAGCATATAAATGTAGTCAGAATTTGGAACTGCCTTGATCACGGAGTCTAACTCCTCACATCATCAGAGGAATCGAGTGTCGGTGCATATGCAGTAATAATGGTGGCAAACCCACAAGAGGTTGCCAAGCGCAGGGATAATAGTCTTTCATTTCCTCCTGCTGGAATTTCAATCATTCCCACTAGCGAATTCTTCACTGCAAAGCCCACACCGTGTTGCCTTTTTTTCTGCCTGCCCTCTACCCTTCCAAAAAAGGTGTAATTGTTTTCCCTGAGTGACCCTTCCTCAGCGAGGCGAGTCTCCTGCAGGCCAGCAATATACATATATATATATATATGATGTTGCATATCTCTTACAGGACGTTGCAGTAAAAACCAGCATTTTTCAGCTGCTGTTGATGCACTAGGCAAGGTTAAGCTCAGCAGTTTGCCATTGCTTTCTGAGCGACCGGCTCACATACTCCGTAAGTTAACATCGCTGCGAGAATCGTTACCGATTCTCGCGCCGGTTACGTTACTCACGAGAATACGGGATTGCGGAGAAAGGCGTTAACCCTCGGCCAGGGAGACCGACCGTTAATATATATATATATCATCATCATCATCATCATCATCATCATCATCATCAAGTGCCGTGCCAGCTGGCGTAGGCGTTCATGGCTCTCCACAGATCTCGGTCTTTGGTTTTCTGGATCAACTCTGCTGATGATATTCCTCTATGCCACCGTCTCAATCCATCCAGCATCATTTCTCTTGGTCTGCCTCTGCCTCTCTTCCCCTCGATCTTTCCAGTTGTTACGATGTTCTCCAATGCCTCTCTTCTCATCACGTGACCGAAGAAAGATGTTTGTCTCTGTCTTATTGTTGTATATAATGTTCTAGTTTCATTAGCCTGTTTCAGGCAGTCGTCGTTAGTTACTCTGGCAGTCCAAGGAATTCGCAACATTCATCTCAGGAACCACATCTCTGTTGCTTCTAATTTCTTCTTACTTTGTTCATTTACATTCCAAGATTCACTGCCATACAGCAAAACTGGTTCTACATAGCATTTCAGCACTCTCTTTCTTACATTCAGTGATAGTGGCTAATTGCACAAGATACTCTTCATTTTCTGAAATGCGGCTTTTGCCTGCCCTATTCTGCTCCTAATCTCTGTTGTACATCTTCCATCTGATGTTATAAATGCCCCTAGGTATCTAAAATTATCCACTTGGTTAAGGATTTTTCCTTCTATTTCTATGTCACATTTTGGTGTCACCATTTTCTTTGATATTACCATTGTCACTGTTTTCTTGATATTCAAGGAGAGTCCTTTCCTTGCACTCTCTGTTACTATAACGTCTAACAATTGCTGTAGGTCTGTTGAATTATCCGCCACCAATACTGTGTCATCTGCATAGCTTATATTATTTATATTATAACCTCCACTAGTATTCCTGGCATCTCTTTGATCTCTCTCATTATTACTTCGCTATACAGGGAGAAAAGATCTGGTGACAAGACACACCCATGTCGTACTCCTAGCTTTATCTGTTCGTAACTACCCTCTTTATTTCCCATTTTAATTGCTGCTACTTGGTTCAAGTAAGCATTCTTTATTGTTCTTAAATCTTTTCCATCAATGTTGATATCTTCCAACATTTTAATCAGTTCATCATGTTTTACTTTATCAAATGCCTTAGTATAATCTATGAAGCACAAATATATGTCTCTCTGTTTCTCCATTGACCTTTCTATTAGTGTCCGTAATGTATAAATTGCATTGTTTTGTGCCCTTTCCTTCCACAAATCCATACTGTTCTTCACTAATTTCCATTTTTATTTTCTTTTTGTTTCTTCTCATTATGATTCTGAGTAGAAGCTTAGTGATATGGTTTATGAGATTAATCAATTGCTCCTGGTCTTTTTGGTATAGCTATAAATACAGATTTCAGCATATCACTGGGTAAATATCCACTACTGTAAATATCATTCAACATTTTGGTTAATATATCTACTCCAAATTCTCCCAATACTTCTAATTCTTCTATTGTGATTTCATCTAGCCCAGCTGTTTTTTCTTTCTTCATATGTTTCATAGCGTCAGCGACTTCTCCTTTCAGAATAGGTGGACCTTCTAAGTTACTATCCTCTGTTAATTCTTCCCTTTCTCCGTCATATAATTCTCTTATATACTCATTCCACCTCTTCATTATAGCACCTTCCTCTAATAATATCTTTCCTGTTTTTGATTTCAAACACCCTGTATTTATTCTTATTTTTCTTCCTGTAAGCTCACTGATTTGTCTGTATATATTTTTTGTATCATTAATGGAATTTAATTACATTTTTTGCATTGCTCGTTTAACCAACTTTCTTTAGCCTTCCCACATTTCTCTTTTATTTCTTTATTTTTCTTAGCGTAGTCTTGTTTGTCATTTTTACTCTGTTTTCTTTTGTCCATCAGTTTTAAGATTTCTTCATTCATCCATTTTTTCTTAGCTATTTTGCCTCTCTCCGGTAATACTTCTTTGCTAGTTTGATGAATGGAGTCCCTTAACATTTCCCATTGTTCATTTATATTCTGTATTTTAGCTATCGCATTGTACCTATTTTTCACAGTCACTCTATATTGTTTTTGCAATTCTTTATCTATTTTCAGAACCTCTTTATTAAGTCTCATGTTCTTAACCATTTTTTTCCCTCTCTTTAATCTTACTTTTTTTTGTCCACATAGTGGTACATGATCACTATTACAGTCAGCACCAGGCATTGTCTTTACATTAATTAAAGCATTTCTATATCTTTTATTAATTAGTATGTAGTCAATTTGGTTGCGTATTTTCTTATCAGGGCTTTTCCATGTGTACAGTCGTCTTTTATGGTGTTTAAACCATGTGTTTCCAATTATCATATCATTGATATTTGCCCATTCTATTAGCTTTTCCCCTCTTTCATTTCTTGTACCTAAACCATAATTCCCCACTACATCCTCTATTTTCCCCTTTCCTACTTTTGCATTATATACTTTTGCATTATATACTTTTGCATATATAATAATAATGACAAAAGCAGTAATAGTAGTAGTAGTAACAGTAGCAATAGCAGTTATAGTAGTAATTGTATTAGTAATATTATCAGCAAAAGTAATAATAGTAAGTGTATAAGTAATAGTAGGAGCAATAATAGTATTAATTGTAGTAGTAATAGTAGCAACACAAGTAATAGTAGATATTAGAGTATTAATAGTAGCAGCAGCAGTAATAGTATTAATTGTAGTAGTAATAGGAGAGTTCATTTAAAATCCGTTCACGCCGCACAGCGCGTAATTGCACATGTTGAACATGATCATGTCATAGTCATGTGATAAGTACTGACCAATGAATAAAAGAGCACGTGTTTATCATTCCATGATGCATAGGTTCTGTTTCTGACCAATGAGAAAATGGCTGGGTTGATCCAAAATCCGTCCAAAGAAGCTCAAAGAGCGGTGATTCAGTTTCTTTCATTTGAAGGATGTCGACCGTGGACATTCATCGAAGAATGCAGGCAGCGTACGGTAACAAATGTGTGTCGAAGACAACAGTAACAGACTGGGCACGAATGTTTCGGAAAGGACGTCAGTTCACGACAGATCTTCGACGGCCGGGTCAAGCGCATATTGTTGCAACAGAAAAAACCATCGCCAAAATTGATGCAGCAGTACAGATGAACCGTTCTTGAAGCATACATTCGCTAGCGAAAGAATTTGATATGTCAATTGGGACAATTTAAAAAGTCGTTCGTAATAAACTGTAGTATTGGAAGGTGTGTTCACAGTGGGTACCCCGGATGTTGACCGACCACAAAAAAGAGGAACGCATGGGATGATGTTTGAACCACTTGCTGCGTTCAGAGTGGAGGGTGATGCATTTCTCTTCCGCATAGTGGCAGGCAATGAATCATGGTGTAACAACTTTGAGCGAGATGCAAAAGAGAGAGCATGCAATGAAAGCATGCTGGATCACCAAAAGCCAAAAAATTCAAGTTACAGGTTTACGCTGGTAAGGTTATTGTTGATCGACTTTAAAGAACCTGGTGTCAACATCATTTCTACCCACTACTTGGAAACACTAGACAAGCTGCAAAATACCATCAAGAATAAACGACCGGGCATGCTTTCTCGGGCGTGATTTTGTTGCACGATAATGCTCGTCTGCAAGGTGTGGAATGCGCCTGGCCCTGCAGCCAGCAGGGTTAGGATCGGCTAACCTCTCCCAGGAGGGGTGAAGAGCGAAAATTAGTAGCCTGCCGATGACCCGCAGACTACACAAGTCAACCCCCACTTCCACGTGCTGCAGACCGGGCAACCATGACCGCGAGGCCATGGGCTAACGGGGCTATGGCTCGCCATAGGGGATGGACTCCCTGTGGTCAGATTAGTGTCCTAAACCTGCGACTGGCCTAGCAAGCCGGCAGGGGATCTTCATACTGCTCGTAGAAAAACTAAGAAGTATGTACAGACGAGATGGAAATAGAGGAAGAGGCCAACCACGTAAACGTTGGACGGAGGGAATAGTAGAGTCCATGGGAATATCGATATATGAAGCCCATAATCGGGCACTCTCACGATGTTTATACTTCACCTCGACACCGCAAGGTACAAGAGGAATGAGATGAGATAAGATGAGATGAGATGAGATGAGATGAGATAATGCTCGTCCGCATGTTGCAAAGATTGTGCAGGAAGCATTAGCTTGGAAGAAGTGGGAAATTCTGCAACATCCAGCCTATAGTCCTGATTTGTCACCATGTGATTTTCATTTGTTCGGACCTATATAAAAAGCTCTCAAGGGGCAACGATTTCACACAGATGCAGATTTTAAAACAAAGGTAGGCACAGGAAGAGGTGAAAATGAGAGACACGTTTTAGGAAAATGTTGGCTGCGAAACAGAAATAATGCAGATGACAAATTAATTTAATTCTGCGTAGAAAATGAGTTAACAATAGCCAACACACGTTTTAAACAACACACAAGAAGACTTTTCACATGCAAGTCCCCGGACAGTACTACCAAAAGTCAGACAGATTGTATTTCAATACAAAAAAGATGGAGATCAAGCATAACATCAGCAAAAACCCTACGTAGTGCAGACTGTGATACAGATCATCAGTTATTAGAAGCAGATGTGAAAGTAAAACTCAAAAATAGCTTACCCGAAGACCAAGGCCACTTCGTTTTGATCTCACAAAAATACGACATGCATACATTGTAGAAGTTAGGAATCGTTTTGGGGTCTTGATGTCTATACAGGAGGAAATGACACCTGATGTACTGGCAGTACAAGCTAGACATATCATGATAACTGCAGCCACAGATTTCATTCCGACCAAGAATAAGCAACATAAGCCATGGATTAAATCAGACAAATTAGAATTAATAAAACAACGAAGGGAACTGGAACAGAAAGGAGGCGAAACTGAAAACAGCAAGATTAAATATACATCTTTAACACGAGAAATAAGAAAGAACACAAGAAAGGACAAAAAGCATTATATACAAGATTCTTGTACTAGAATAGAGCAATATCATAAGAATGGAAGAGATTGCGACATGTTTAAAGAAATGAAGTTATTGACAAGAAATGTTCAACCTCAATTAAACTTTATCTCTGACAAGTTGGACATACCCAAACAGAATCTTAAAAAAATTCTAGAAAGATGGTAGGAATACTGCAGTTGAATGTATGTATGATAAGAATGACAGTGAAGATAAGAATGAGATACATGAACAAATGGTAGCTGGGACAGAACCCGAACCCTCATTAGATGAAATTGAATGGGCAATAAAGAAACTGAAGAATGATAAATCACCTGTATGTGATGAGATACCACCTGAACTAATTAAAGCGTGAGGAGAAGAAAGCATACACATCTGTCACGCATTATGTAAAAATACACGGAAATATGGTAAATGGCCAAAAGATTGGAATATAACTGTCTTCATTCCAATACCAAAATTTGGCAACCTAAAATTATGCACTAACTTATAGAACTGTTGCACTGATCAGTCATGCACGCAAAGTTCTACTAAAAATCATAATGGGAAGACTTCGTATGAAAATGGAAGAAGAAATTAACGTGGTTTAAGCTGGACTCAGACAAGGAAGAGGTACAAGAGATCACTTACTCAACATGCGTTTAATAATAGAGAAGTGCAGAGAATTTCAGGTTAACCTATTCCCATGTTTTGTGTATTATTTAACGGTATTTATGTGTACAACATCAGAAACTTTGGGAAATATTGAGGAACATGGGCTTACCGTCACAAATAGTACAACTCATAAAAATGGTCTAGCTAGACCAACAAGCAGTGGTTAGAATAGATGGCGAGACATCAGATTGGTTTGACATCAAGCAATGAGTCCGTCAGGGATGTGTGCTGTCACCCTATTTGTTTAACGTGTACGCCGAAAATATAATGAGAAATGTCAAAGATGATATAAACAGGGAGCAATATGATGCCCTAAATATCCGTGGTCAGGAAATGCCAGAGATTCGATATGCTGATGATACAGTATTACTATCCACATCACAGAATGGTAAAGAAAACATAATAACTTCAACCGACAAGAATAGTGCAAATCACAACTTATATCCTAACATCTTGGTGCCTTCAATTGTATAGCTGGTTTTGTGTAATTTTGTGTTGCAAAAAATATAATCAGATTTTTCCTGTCAGCTCTAGTATTTGAGATACTAAGAATAACTTTCTTAGGAGGGCAATCGTTATGTACAAGCCTAGAGTTAGGTGCGTTCAGTGGCATTTTAACTGTAAACTGCATTTATATTACATGTAATTATTGTGCATATATTAACTTCTCCAGAAAGCAATGGCAAACTACTGAAAGTAAATTTGCCAAAAGATAATAACAGCAAAAAATGCTGGTGTTGACTGCGACGTCCTGTACATGATAAGCAATTAACTAACTAATATTACCTTCATATAACACACCAAAAATGTATTAACACTTTATGACTAGCATTTGTTTATCTGTAGTCAACACTTAAAATGCTTCTTTTCGAGGACTTCCTGGAATGTGATATGCCTGGACAGTCATGCTTAAGGGTCCAACAGTAATCTACCATCATCATGTGCCATCCCAAAGTTCCTTTTATCTATCTTTCATTGTTTTTTTTATTTTGGTGAAATCTGTCACCGCGCTTCTCACTAAAGTCGTCAAGTTTCTCGGGAAAGAAATATAGATGCTTATGGAGGTAGTGCAATTTTATGTACATGTTCCAACCAAGCTTACAAAACCTCGGCAGCATGTTTTCAACTAATTCAGAATAATTGTCTGCTTTAAAGTTACACAGAAAGGTTTGTACAACTAAAACAAATGATGACCAAGCTGTGGACTGTTATGTTCATCGAATCAATAACATTTGAATCGTTTATTAACTTTCTAATATGAAGTCCATAAAAAAAATATCAGCTTTAAGTTTGTCTATGCTCTATTTCGGAAACTTTCTGCATAACTAATTAAAACAGGTACCCCGGGAAGGTTAACCCGGTCAAAAAATGCCAGGATAAGTCGGATGTGTCGGCCTAACGGCGCAAGAACGCAGCTCTGCTGTAAACAGGCACAACGCAATCACGGCCGGAGAAAAAAAAAACACTCCGGATGAACGCAGCAGAAGAAGAAGAAGCAGGTACTATCTTTGTTCAGTGCCTTAACAAATTACTTCATCAAGCCTAGCTTTAAGTGAAATGGTGGCAGAAGAAACCCTTTTTCGATCAATGAGAGGCTTGTTGACAATATGTCCTTCTCCAACTTTAAATTCACCCCTCAGCGGTCACTGTTTTTGTGTCAAGTGCGTATCTTTTTCCCTGCTACAAACATATAAAGCATGCATATTTGGTGAATCCCCTTTGCTGGCCCAGCAAGAAGCTCATAATTTTAAGATCAACACTAACCATCCAGTTATGTTCTAAATACGTCAGTTTTTCCAGAACTGTGATTATTATAGCAAACTCCTCCTTCATTGTAGTAGAATTAGAAATTGGAATTGAGCCATATGTGTATTCATTGTGTAAGAAAAGCAGTTTCATTTTGTAAGGGATATAGTAAAATATCGGTTTTCGTCGATAATCCGTCCGGAAATAAATCGGCGAAATCCGAAACCGACGAAAACCGACGCAATTATTTTCATATGGATCAATATAAATTCAGTTAATTCGTTCTAGATACTCCCAAACACATACCAAAAAGTGAATATGTACAGTTTTTATTACTATTTTTCGGCCCCAGACTTGTCAGAACTTGCACCTTCCCTGTGCCTAGTAACACTGTGTATGTCAGTTCGCCACTTGAATTTTTTAAAACCATTCTCTGCTGGCCTTACAATCACTAAGTAGACTAGCAGTCGTCCCAAGCGTTTCCTTAATGAGATCGGCATACAACAGACTGGCCTTTTCACATATGATTGCCTCCGAATTAGAATCGCCATCTAACTGGTTTTGATTTATCCAAATTAATAATAACTGTTTGACATCTTCAATTATTTGCGATCTCTGTTTCGTTAGCACATTCACGCCTTTCGCTACGACAACCTCCTTTATTGTTTCCTTTTTCGCAACAATGGAACTTATTGTGGATGGCAACTTCCCGTACATGCGGCCGAGTTAAGCAAACTTAATGCGTTCTCGTATTCTATTATTAGAAGTGATGCTCACACAACGAAAAACAACGCCAAACTTAGCAAAATTAGCAGCGAGGTCATGTGGGTAGTTGACGAAATCCGAGGCAAACGACGAAGACCGAGACACAATGTTCGCGGAAAAAAAATCGACGAAAACCGAAACCGACGATAATAGAAGGCAACGAAAACCAAGGTTTTGCTGTAGGTGTTTTTTTCTTCTTCCAGAACCGTATGCAGAATATACTGTAATAATATCTATTAAAAAAAATAGAACTGCTACAGACAATTTTATATTTGGACTTAGCAGGCCTCATTTATGCAAAATCAGGTGTACATGATTGGCACCCCCCCCCCCCCCCCATAATTATAATTATCATCCTTTTATTATTCTTATTGTTATTACTATTAATATTATTATTATTGAAGGAGTAGGATTACTGGTAGCAGTAGTTGTATTAACAGCAGCAGCACTTGTAATTTAAGTAATAAAACTCTTCTTCTTCTTCTTCTTCTTCTTCTTCTTCTTCTTATTATTATTATTATTATTATTATTATTATTATTATTATTATTATTATTATTAGAATAGTAGAAGTAGTAGCAGTGCAAACTACTGAACGTAAACGTGCCAAGACATCAACAATAGCAGTAAAATGTTGGTGTTGACAGCGATGTCCTGTAAATAGGATATGCACAAGAAAATAAAGTAGTAGTAGTAGTAGTAGTAGTAGTAGTAGTAGTAGTAGTAGTAGTAGTAGTAGTAGTAGTAGTAGTAGTAATAGTAGTAGTAGTAGTAGTAGTAGTAGTAGTAGTAGTAGTAGTAGTAGTAGTAGTAGTAGTAGTAGTAGTAGTAGTAGTAGTAGTAGTAGTAGTAGTAGTAGTAATTCGATTTTTTCCCTTGTGAGAATAAAATCTGGACATTAAGGTACAGCTCCAATCAGATAAAAATTTCGTGCACAGATCTCTAACCACGCACATGAAGACTTCGTGTACATATCTCGACTACTCACATGAAGACTTCGTGTACATATCTCGACTACTCACATGAAGTCTGTGCACAGACCTGGACACACTCAGGACGAAAATCAAGGTCGAACGCATGTAGGTTAAACATGGAAGGATTTATCAAACGATATGATCAAATGAAGACGAAGAGGTATATAGACACACGGAGACATACTGAAGAGTGCATGTTTCAAGCTCTGATGTAGGTCACCTGATAGAAGGCCAGAGAAATAAAAATAAACAAAAGACACACACACACACACACACACACACTCACACACACTCACACACAAACACACACACACACACACACACACACACACACACACACACACACATTAACATGAATAAGACCTAGATAATAATTAAAGAAAAGTAAGAAATGCGATTTGCAGAATGTCAGATTAAGACAGAAAGATTAAGAAATTAAGAATAACAGACGATAGCAAAAAGTACAAAACAAAATAAATACAGAACAAGTATATTAGAAAGAAGATTAAAGGATAAGAAAAAAAAAAGAAAGAAAGAAGAGGCACTGATTAAGACAGGCAATTCCTGACAGACACGTCATACAGGAAGTGACAGGCAGGTCGGTGACAACACAAACATCCGGTTTAATCTTACCTTGGCATTCTGGGAAATGGCAGCGGCGGGAACTGGGCGTACTGGTAAGCATGAAGTATAGTCCACATGGCAGACATGGCGTCAGTGGAAGTTCGGTCACACCACGATGATCTGTAGTCACTGTCAGCCCAGCACAGCAATGACAACACTACACACAGGTAGAGCACATGCTTCCACGGATGCGCGTCATTCTCCTCTAGAGTCTAACCATGAACCCAGGTGAGCATTTTACACTCTGTACACGAGGGAACGATGATAGAGCATCGGTAGCGCTGCATCTATGTCTGTCTGTTCCTTCAGCATTGCAAGCACACAGTTTGGAGACAACATGCGTGTGTGTGTGTGCCTACACGTTTCGTTTATTCTGTTGTCAAGTGTGTAAGCTGACACACACGTCTGTCCTATAGTCTTCTATAAGTACTGCACATGAATACGGGTTTACAAGATGCCTTGAAATTCAAATGAAGTTGTCAAAGCCCACTTTGTTACTAAGACCAACATACAACCGACATATAGGCGGTGTTCACAGAAACTATCACCGCTTGAATTATTTCTCTGTAATGCAGTAAATATTGAGAAATATGGCCATAGAACATAGCTTGTATCTCACACCCAAATAAAACAAACACATTACAATCGAATCTCGGTGAAAGAAAAAGTCATACGTAGATGCAGGCCAACGTTTCCGCTCAAATCTTCATCAACGAAAATTTTTTTTTTTTTTTTTTTAAATAACAGAAACAAATATTCAAGAATATATAACCCCGGATGCGAAAGAATTCTGATCACCACAAACACTCGTCAAAGGTTTCTTTCGAATTTTCGGTTTTCAATGGCGGTCATGTTGTCCGATTTGTTTACATACATGCGGACGCTCTAATCGTCCAAATCTGATATTCCCGGGCTGTGTGCTGGAACTACGCAGTAGATGCGTCTGTGCGGAGAGGTTGTCGAGTACGCTACCCGACATGACTTAGCGGCGACAAATATTAGAAATATGGGTGATATAGCAGACGATAGAAAGTTGGACACATACTATAATATAAAACCTATGGACGGTATCACAGACTATAGAACGTTCAACACATAATAAAATATAGACAATATGCTCCGATTGGCAAACCACAGAATGTTTTTATTTTGTTTTTTTTTCCCGCGTTTCCATCTTGTTTCAGGATATTGCGGTCAACACCAGCATCTTTCAGCTGTATGTTGATTCCTAGGCTAGATTACGCTCATCAGCACGCCACGACTTTCTGAGCGACCGGCTGCATACTCTCATAAGTCACTAGCGTGACTCGAACCACTTCTAATTCTCGTCCGCTCACGTTGACTACGAAAGTATTCGGGATTAACGGAGAAAGCTGCTAACCCCTCGGCCAGGCAGCCGGCAAACCACAGAATGTTGAAAACATGATATAATATAGAAAATAAGGGCGGTATGGCAGACCATATAATGTTGAACACATAATATAATATAGAAAATATGGGGTGGTATGGCTGACCACAGAATGTTGAATAAATAATATAATATAGAAAATAATGGTGGTATGGCAGACCATATAATGTTGAACACATAATATAATATAGAAAAAATAAGGGCGGTATGGCAGACCATATAATGTTGAACACATAATATAATATAGAATACAAGAGCGGCATGGCAGACGATAGAACGGTACAGATAATAACATACAGAAAATATAAACGGTATAGTAGACGATAGAACGGTAAACATAATAAAAAAAAGTAGTTGCATACCCTTTACAGGATGTTTATAGTCAACACCAGCATTGTTTGCTGTTGTTGATGTCTTGGCAAGTTTACGTTCTGGTGATCGAGTGAGAAGGCAAAACATGACCGCGCATGCTTACCAACATGGCACATGATAATGATGATGATTAATGGCTACTCGAACACTGTCAAGTGAATCACAGTCAAAGCTAGAATTAGTTGTGAGACCTATCTGTTGATGTGTGAAACTGTACACACTTGTACCAGCACACAAGTACACAGCAGTGTGTACACACTTGTACCAGCACACAACTACACAGCAGTGTGTACACACTTGTACCAGCACACAACTACACAGCAGTGTGTACACACTTGTACCAGCACACAACTACACAGCAGTGTGTACACACTTGTACCAGCACACAACTACACAGCAGTGTGTACACACTTGTACAAGCACACAACTACACAGCAGTGTGTACACACTTGTACAAGCACACAACTACACAGCAGTGTGTACACACTTGTACCAGCACACAACTACACAGCAGTGTGTACACACTCGTACCAGCACACAACTACACAGCAGTGTGTACACACTTGTACAAGCACACAACTACACAGCAGTGTGTACACACTTGTACAAGCACACAACTACACAGCAGTGTGTACACACTCGTACCAGCACACAACTACACAGCAGTGTGTACACACTCGTACCAGCACACAACTACACAGCAGTGTGAACACACTCGTACCAGCACACAACTACACAGCAGTGTGTACACACTCGTACCAGCACACAACTACACAGCAGTGTGAACACACTCGTACCAGCACACAACTACACAGCAGTGTGTACACACTCGTACCAGCACACAACTACACAGCAGTGTGAACACACTCGTACCAGCACACAACTACACAGCAGTGTGTACACACTCGTACCAGCACACAACTACACAGCAGTGTGAACATACATGTACATCTACATTCTAGTATGTAATAATATGTCTTCATATATATTCTATGATATAATGATAGATATTAATCAATATTATAGGATATAATAATACATATAACATACACCTTATAAGAAAGAATAACATGTCTTTATGTAGACCGTGAAATAGAAGGCCGGAAACAAGCACAAATATAGAAGACCGGAAAAATAAAGAGATAAAAGACCGGAAACAAAGAGATAGATGACCGGAAACAGAGAGATAGATGGGAAACAAACAAAGGTATAGAAGACCGGAAACAAAGAGATGGAAGACCGGAAACAAAGAGATGGAAGACCGGAAACAAACAAAGGGATAAAAGACCGGAAACAAATGCAGGGATAGAAGATCGGAAACAACTAAAGCGATGGAAGATCGGACACAAAGAAAGGGATAGACGACCGGAAACAAAGAGATAGAAAACCGGAAACCAAGAGATCGAGGACAGGAAACAAACAAACAAACAGAAACATCACATACCTACACAACTATGGCCCTGGCCTTGACATCTCCCATGACATTGGCAATTATTAGACCCCCGCCCGCCTCACGCCCCAACCACGAATGACATCTCCCATGACATTAGCAGTTATTAAACCTCCGCCCGCCTCACGCCCCAACAACAATTGACATCTCCCATGACATTGGCAGTTATTAAACTCCCGCCCACCTCCCGCCACAACCACGAATGACATCTCCCATGACATTGGCAGTTATTAGACCATCGCCCGCCTCCCGCCACAACCACAATTGACATCTCCCATGACATTGGCAGTTATTAAACTCCCGCCCACCTCCCGCCACAACCACGAATGACATCTCCCATGACATTGGCAGTTATTAGACCATCGCCCGCCTCCCCCCTGCCCCCCAAATGACTTATGTGCAGCCAGTCTGTCTTCTGCCAGTATTTCAGTTCCCGCCAGGAATAGTTTTGTCCACGTCTGAATATTGTCTGTCCTGTATAATTGTGTCGTTTTATCATGCAGTTTTGTGTCTCTATCGTGTAATTTTGTTTCTCTATCGTGTGGTTTTGTTTCTCTATCGTGTAGTTTTGGTTCTCTGTCGAATAGTTTTCTTTTTTTTTTTTCTCTATAGTGTAGTTTTGTTTCTCTATCGTGTAGTTATTTGGTTTTTTTTTTTACCGTGCAGTTATGTTTATGTATCGTGCAGTTTTGTTTATTTATCGTGCAGTTATGTTTTTTTATCGTGCAGTTTTGTTTATTTATCGTGCAGTTATGTTTAATTATCGTGCAGTTATGTTTATTTATCGTGCAGTTATGTTTATTTATCGTGCACTTATGTTTATTAACGTGCAGTTTTGTTTATTTATCGTGCAGTTTTTGTTTTCTTTCGTTATCGTGAATTTCATGTAGCCTGATTGGGTAGGTAGATCTGAACCGTACAGTTGACTTGAACAAATGTCCATTCTCTTTCATTCAGTGGGACATGATCATACTGTGTCAGTCAGTGGGACATGATCATACTGTGTCAGTCAGTGGGACATGATCATACTGTGTCAGTCAGTAGGACATGATCATACTGTGTCAGTAAGTGGGACATGATCATACTGTGTCAGTAAGTGGGACATGATCATACTGTGTCAGTAAGTGGGACATGATGATATTGTGTCAGTAAGTGGGGTATGATCATACTGTGTCAGTAAGTGGGACATGATCATACTGTGTCAGTAAGTGGGACATGATCATACTGTGTCAGTAAGTGGGACATGATCATACTGTGTCAGTAAGTGGGACATGATCATACTGTGTCAGTAAGTGGGACATGATCATACTGTGTCAGTAAGTGGGACATGATCATACTGTGTCAGTAAGTGGGACATGATCATACTGTGTCAGTCAGTGGGACATAATTATACTGTGTCAGTAAGTGGGACATGATCATATTGTGTCAGTAAGTGGGACATGATCATACTGTGTCAGTAAGTGGGACATGATCACATTGTGTCAGTAAGTGGGGTATGATCATACTGTGTCAGTCAGTGGGACATGATCATACTGTGTCAGTCAGTGGGACATGATCATACTGTGTCAGTCAGTGGGACATGATCATACTGTGTCACTAAGTGGGACATGATCATACTGTGTCAGTCAGTGGGACATGATCATACTGTGTCAGTCAGTGGGACATGATCATACTGTGTCAGTCAGTGGGACATGATCATATTGTGTCAGTAAGTGGGACATGATCATACTGTGTCAGTAAGTGGGACATGATCATACTGTGTCAGTCAGTGGGACATGATCATACTGTGTCAGTAAGTGGGACATGATCATACTGTGTCAGTAAGTGGGGGTATGATCATACTGTGTCAGTAAGTGGGACATGATCATACTGTGTCAGTAAGTGGGACATGATCATACTGTGTCAGTCAGTGGGACATGATCATACTGTGTCAGTCAGTGGGACATGATCATACTGTGTCAGTAAGTGGGACATGATCATATTGTGTCAGTAAGTGGGACATGATCATACTGTGTCAGTAAGTGGGACATGATCACATTGTGTCAGTAAGTGGGGTATGATCATACTGTGTCAGTGGGACATGATCATACTGTGTCAGTCAGTGGGACATGATCATACTGTGTCAGTCAGTGGGACATGATCATACTGTGTCACTAAGTGGGACATGATCATACTGTGTCAGTCAGTGGGACATGATCATACTGTGTCAGTCAGTGGGACATGATCATACTGTGTCAGTCAGTGGGACATGATCATATTGTGTCAGTAAGTGGGACATGATCATACTGTGTCAGTAAGTGGGACATGATCATACTGTGTCAGTCAGTGGGACATGATCATACTGTGTCAGTAAGTGGGACATGATCATACTGTGTCAGTAAGTGGGACATGATCATACTGTGTCAGTAAGTGGGGTATGATCATACTGTGTCAGTCAGTGGGACATGATCATACTGTGTCAGTCAGTGGGACATGATCATACTGTGTCAGTCAGTGGGACATGATCATACTGTGTCAGTAAGTGGGACATGATCATACTGTGTCAGTCAGTGGGACATGATCATACTGTGTCAGTAAGTGGGACATGATCATACTGTGTCAGTAAGTGGGGTATGATCATACTGTGTCAGTCAGTGGGACATGATCATATTGTGTCAGTAAGTGGGGTATGATCATACTGTGTCAGTAAGTGGGACATGATCATACTGTGTCAGTAAGTGGGACATGATCATACTGTGTCAGTAAGTGGGGTATGATCATACTGTGTCAGTAAGTGGGACATGATCATACTGTGTCAGTAAGTGGGACATGATCATATTGTGTCAGTAAGTGGGACATGATCATACTGTGTCAGTAAGTGGGGTATGATCATACTGTGTCAGTAAGTGGGACATGATCATATTGTGTCAGTAAGTGGGGCATGATCATACTGTGTCAGTAAGTGGGACATGATCATATTGTGTCAGTAAGTGGGATATGATCATACTGTGTCAGTCAGTGGGACATAGTCATTCTCTAAATTAGGGTAAGAAAGCACTGCGAGGAAGAAATATAGTCACGTGATGAAGCTTGTTTTGTTGTCAAAGAATTGCTTCATAAGATATGTTGAATGAAAGAATGCATGAGAGGAAATAGAGAAGAAGGGCAGAATGTGAGACGGGCCTGCGTGCCCAATTCTAACCCTTTGAAAATCAAGATTTTCGTTCGTTCGTTTGTTTGTACCGGGTAAGTATCAAATGTTGAATACCGCAGATGTTGGATATTTACATGCAAGAGAAGAGGAAGCTTACTGCCAAAACAAACGTCCTTGACTATCAAGCCTGTGTCCTTAGTATTCTTCTTTATGGCAGTGAAACCTGGACAACTTACTCACACCAAGAGAAACGTTTAAACAGCTTTCATATGCGGTGTCTGCGAAGTATACTTGGTATTAAGTGGCAAGAGAAAATCACAAATAGTGAGGTATTGGAAAGATCAGGTTGTGCGACTGTTTATTCCATGCTCAGTCTTCGTAGACTTAGATGGATAGGACACGTTAGGAGGATGGATGATGGTAGAATACAAAAGGACATCTTTTTTGGTGAATTACAGATGGGTAAGAGATCTCAGGGTCGGCCTCTACTACGATACAAAGATGTGTGTAAGCGGGACATGATTGATACAGGCATTGATAATGCACATTGGGAGCAATTCGCCGCTGAACGTGTTGCATGGAGGGCAAACATCAGAAATGGAATAAAGACAAAGGTGAAAATTATTGCAGATAAGTCACACAACGAGCGTGCATGATGATGGAAATGACCATGTGTTCACATGCACCCACGGTGGACGAACATTTACACCGCAAATTGGCCTTATCGGTCACATTCGGAGCCGCGATGGGTAAAAGTTATTATGCCTTTTTGAAGCACAAACTATCGTCTGTCAAAACGGCAAGGTGCCAATGACAGAAATGAATGGATATTTACATAACAACGCAAACTAAACCTTCCAAGTTCCTTCTCTCTCTCCCTCTCTCTGTCTCTCTGTCTGTCTGTCTCTCTGTCTGTCTCTCTCTGTCTCTCTGTCTCTGTCTCTCTCTGTCTGTTTCTCTCTCTGTCTGTCTCTCTGTCTCTCTCTGTCTCTCCCTCTCTCTCCCTCTCTCTGTCTCTCTCTCTGTCTCTCTCTCTCTCAATCTCTCTCTTTTTCACTATCTGTCTCCCACCTATCTCTTTTTCTTCTCTCTGTCTCACTCACTCACTCACTCACTCACTCACTCACTCACCCACTCACTCACCCACCCACCCACCCAACCACTCACCCACTCACTCACTCAATCACTCACTCACTCACTCACGCACGGACACACTCACACGTCTCCGTCGAGTTTGACATCGACCAGTATGCATTTTTATTGAAATCCAAGGAAAATAAAATTTGTAAAAACGTTCAAAGATTGTACATATAATTGATGCAGCCTCACGACAGTGGGCAACTCAGTCACACAGGCACCCTATCCCAGGGAGTACCTGCTCAACCAATAGTCGCATCTGCATGGGAGACAACACCACTGTAGAATCGACCTGGACTTGTGGCGAGAGAGAGAGAGAGAGAGAGAGAGAGAGAGAGAGAGAGAGAGAGAGAGAGATAGAGAGAGAGAGAGAGACGGAGAGAGAGATAGAGATGGAGATGGAGAGACAGATGGAGATGGAGAGGGAGAGACAGATGGAGATGGAGAGGGAGAGAGAGAGAGGGGGGGGGAGTAGACTGTATTATTAATATGTTATTATTAATTTCTAAGTTCGCAGGTCGACCCGGCGTTTCTTTGTGTGTTTGATAATTCGATGCCGCCATGACAACAGCATCAGCACAGAAGATTACTGTTTGGCCGAAAGCAATCTCTGACCCGTTTTGTGACAACAGAAGAACCAGCACAGAAGATTGCTGGTTGATTGAAGACTATCTCTAGCCAGCACTCTATGACAATAGAAGAACCAGCACAGAAGATTGCTGGTTGATTGAAGACTATCTCTAGCCAGGTCTCTGTGGCAACAGCAGAACCAGCACAGCAGACTCCTGTTTGATTGAAGACACTCTCTGGTCAGCTCTCTGCGTTACTGACGCACACTGCTACGCTCACGGAAGGTTCCGGTTCAACACTCGTAGACTACACACCGACTGTATGTGAAATCAGGGACATAACTAACACCATAGCACAAGAATCAGATTTCATGGGAGATTATTGATGACAGACAAGCGAAATATGGTATCAGAGGTATAGCTGAGGACAAAGTGAAACATGCCGACACCAGGGGACATTAATGACGAGAACGCGAAAGAATTGGATATTCGGGAGATAACCGATGACAAAGCGAACTAATTAGATATTATGGGACACAACTGGCGGTTAAGTGAAAGACAGACATCGGGGCATAACAGGCGACAAAACTACAGAATCAGATATGACAGGAGACAACTGCTGACAAAGAGGAAGAATTAGATATCATAGCAGATAATCGAAGACGAAGCGAAAGAATTGATGTCATGGAGGATTATTGACGATAAAGTGGAAGACTTAGCTATGGAGAATAGTTGATGAAATAGAAAACAGAGAAGACACCAGGGCAAACAACGGACGACAAAGTAATATAACTATATATCAGGGGCTACGGTCGACGACACAAGACTGTCTACCACACTAGAGGACGGAGTGGGTGTGGGGGACAGTTGACGACACAAGAATGATACCTCAGGCTGTCTACCACACTAGAGGACGGAGTGGGTGAGGGGGACAGTTGACGACACAAGAATGATACCTCAGGCTGTCTACCACACTAGAGGACGGAGTGGCTGAGGGGGACAGTTGACGACACAAGAATGATACCTCAGACTGTCTACCACACTAGAGGACGGAGTGGGTGAGGGGGACAGTTGACGACACAAGAATGATACCTCAGGCTGTCTACCACACTAGAGGACGGAGTGGGTGAGGGGGACAGTTGACGACACAAGAATGATACCTCAGACTGTCTACCACACTAGAGGACGGAGTGGGTGAGGGGGACAGTTGACGACACAAGAATGATACCTCAGGCTGTCTACCACACTAGAGGACGGAGTGGCTGAGGGGGACAGTTGACGACACAAGAATGATACCTCAGACTGTCTACCACACTAGAGGACGGAGTGGGTGAGGGGGACAGTTGACGACACAAGAATGATACCTCAGACTGTCTACCACACTAGAGGACGGAGTGGGTGAGGGGGACAGTTGACGACACAAGAATGATACCTCAGGCTGTCTACCACACTAGAGGACGGAGTGGCTGAGGGGGACAGTTGACGACACAAGAATGATACCTCAGACTGTTTTCCACACTAGACGACGGAGTGGCTGAGGGGGACAGTTGACGACACAAGAATGATACCTCAGGCTGTCTACCACACTAGAGGACGGAGTGGCTGAGGGGGACAGTTGACGACACAAGAATGATACCTCAGGCTGTCTACCACACTAGAGGACGGAGTGGCTGAGGGGGACAGTTGACGACACAAGAATGATACCTCAGGCTGTCTACCACACTAGAGGACGGGGGGGGGGAGGGGGTGAGGGGGACAGTTGACGACACAAGAATGATACCTCAGACTGTCTACCACACTAGAGGACGGAGTGGGTGAGGGGGACAGTTGACGACACAAGAATGATACCTCAGACTGTCTACCACACTAGAGGACGGAGTGGCTGAGGGGGACAGTTGACGACACAAGAATGATACCTCAGACTGTCTACCACACTAGAGGACGGAGTGGGTGAGGGGGACAGTTGACGACACATGAATGATACCCCAGGCTGTCTACCACACTAGAGGACGGGGGGGGGGGAGGGTGAGGGGAACAGTTGACGACACAAGAATGATACCTCAGACTGTCTACCACACTAGAGGACCTGTTCGGGGGGGGGGGAGGATGAGGGGGACAGTTGACGACACAAGAATGATACCTCAGACTGTCTACCACACTAGAGGACTTGTTCGGGGGGGGGGGTGGGGGGAGGGAGAGGGTGAGGGGGGACAGTTGACGATACAAGAATGATACCTCAGACTGTCTACCACACTAGAGGACCTGTTCGGGGGGGGGGGGTGAGGGGGACAGTTGACGACACAAGAATGATACCTCAGACTGTCTACCACACTAGAGGACGGAGTGGATGTGGGGGACAGTTGACGACACAAGAATGATACCTCAGGCTGTCTATCACACTAGAGGACGGAGTGGATGTGGGGGACAGTTGACGACTCAAGAATGATACCTCAGGCTGTCTATCACACTAGAGGACGGAGTGGATGTGGGGGACAGTTGACGACACAAGAATGATACCTCAGGCTGTCTATCACACTAGAGGACGGAGTGGATGTGGGGGACAGTTGACGACACAAGAATGATACCTCAGGCTGTATACCACAATAGAGGACGGAGTGGCTGAGGGGGACAGTTGACGGCACAAGAATGATACCTCAGGCTGTCTATCACACTAGAGGACGGAGTGGATGTGGGGGACAGTTGACGGCACAAAAATGATACCTCAGGCTGTCTATCACACTAGAGGACGGAGTGGATGTGGGGGACAGTTGACGACACAAGAATGATACCTCAGGCTGTCTACCACACTAGAGGACGGAGTGGCTGAGGGGGACAGTTGACGGCACAAGAATGATACCTCAGGCTGTCTATCACACTAGAGGACGGAGTGGATGTGGGGGACAGTTGACGACACAAGAATGATACCTCAGGCTGTCTACCACACTAGAGGACGGAGTGGCTGAGAGGGACAGTTGACGACACAAGAATGATACCTCAGGCTGTCTATCACACTAGAGGACGGAGTGGATGTGGGGGACAGTTGACGACACAAGAATGATACCTCAGGCTGTCTACCACACTACAGGACGGGGGGGGGGGAGGGGGTGAGGGGGACAGTTGACGACACAAGAATGATACCTCAGACTGTCTACCACACTAGAGGACCTGTTCGGGGGGGGGGGGGAGGAGGTGAGGGGGACAGTTGACGACACAAGAATGATACCTCAGACTGTCTACCACACTAGATGACGGAGTGGATGAGGGGGACAGTTGACGACACAAGAATGATACCTCAGACTGTCTACCACAATAGAGGACGGAGTGGATGAGGGGGACAGTTGACGGCACAAGAATGATACCTCAGACTGTCTACCACACTAGAGGACGGAGTGGGTGAGAGGGACAGTTGACGACACAAGAATGATACCTCAGACTGTCTACCACACTAGAGGACGGAGTGGGTGAGGGGGACAGTTGACGACACAATAATGATACCTCAGACTGTCTACCACACTAGAGGACCTGTTCGGGGGGGGGGGGTGAGGGGGTGAGGGGGACAGTTGACGACACAAGAATGATACCTCAGGCTGTCTACCACACTAGAGGACGGAGTGGGTGAGAGGGACAGTTGACGACACAAGAATGATACCTCAGATTGTCTACCACACTAGAGGACGGAGTGGATGTGGGGGACAGTTGACGACACAAGAATGATACCTCAGACTGTCTACCACACTAGAGAACGGAGTGGGTGAGGGGGACAGCTGACGACACAAGAATGATACCTCAGGCTGTCTACCACACTAGAGGACGGAGTGGATGTGGGGGACAGCTGACGACACAAGAATGATACCTCAGGCTGTCTACCACACTAGAGGACGGAGTGGATGTGGGGGACAGTTGACGACACAAGAGTGATACCTCAGGCTGTCTACCACACTAGAGGACGGAGTGGGTGAGGGGGACAGCTGACGACAGAAGAATGATACCTCAGGCTGTCTACCACACTAGAGGACGGAGTGCGTGAGGGGGACAGTTGACGACACAAGAATGATACCTCAGACTGTCTACCACACTAGAGAACGGAGTGGGTGAGGGGGACAGCTGACGACACAAGAATGATACCTCAGGCTGTCTACCACACTAGAGGACGGAGTGGATGTGGGGGACAGCTGACGACACAAGAATGATACCTCAGGCTGTCTACCACACTAGAGGACGGAGTGGATGTGGGGGACAGTTGACGACACAAGAGTGATACCTCAGGCTGTCTACCACACTAGAGGACGGAGTGGGTGAGGGGGACAGCTGACGACAGAAGAATGATACCTCAGGCTGTCTACCACACTAGAGGACGGAGTGCGTGAGGGGGACAGTTGACGACACAAGAATGATACCTCAGGCTGTCTACCACACTAGAGGACGGAGTGGATGTGGGGGACAGTTGACGGCACAAGAATGATACCTCAGGCTGTCTATCAAACTAGAGGACGGAGTGGATGTGGGGGACAGTTGACGACACAAGAATGATACCTCAGACTGTCTACCACACTAGAGGACGGAGTGAGTGAGGGGGACAGTTGACGACACAAGAATGATACCTCAGGCTGTCTATCACACTAGAGGACGGAGTGGGTGAGAGGGACAGTTGACGACACAAGAATGATACCTCAGGCTGTCTATCACACTAGAGGACGGAGTGGGTGAGGGGGAAAGTTGACGACACAAGAATGATACCTCAGGCTGTCTACCACACTAGAGGACGGAGTGGGTGAGGGGGACAGTTGACGACACAAGAATGATACCTCAGACTGTCTACCACACTAGAGGACGGAGTGGATGTGGGGGACAGTTGACGACACAAGAATGATACCTCAGGCTGTCTACCACACTAGAGGACGGAGTGGCTGAGGGGGACAGTTGACGGCACAAGAATGATACCTCAGGCTGTCTATCACACTAGAGGACGGAGTGGATGTGGGGGACAGTTGACGACACAAGAATGATACCTCAGGCTGTCTACCACACTAGAGGACGGAGTGGCTGAGAGGGACAGTTGACGACACAAGAATGATACCTCAGGCTGTCTATCACACTAGAGGACGGAGTGGATGTGGGGGACAGTTGACGACACAAGAATGATACATCAGGCTGTCTACCACACTACAGGACGGGGGGGGGGGAGGGGGTGAGGGGGACAGTTGACGACACAAGAATGATACCTCAGACTGTCTACCACACTAGAGGACCTGTTCGGGGGGGGGGGAGGTGAGGGGGACAGTTGACGACACAAGAATGATACCTCAGACTGTCTACCACACTAGAGGACGGAGTGGATGAGGGGGACAGTTGACGACACAAGAATGATACCTCAGACTGTCTACCACAATAGAGGACGGAGTGGATGAGGGGGACAGTTGACGGCACAAGAATGATACCTCAGACTGTCTACCACACTAGAGGACGGAGTGGGTGAGAGGGACAGTTGACGACACAAGAATGATACCTCAGACTGTCTACCACACTAGAGGACGGAGTGGGTGAGGGGGACAGTTGACGACACAAGAATGATACCTCAGACTGTCTACCACACTAGAGGACCTGTTCGGGGGGGGGGGGGGTGAGGGGGTGAGGGGGACAGTTGACGACACAAGAATGATACCTCAGGCTGTCTACCACACTAGAGGACGGAGTGGGTGAGAGGGACAGTTGACGACACAAGAATGATACCTCAGATTGTCTACTGTGGGATGTGGATTTTAATTCCTGAGAATGATTCGTTAAAATGTCTAGGGGGTATTATTGATTCTCTGTCACTGGTAAGAATGCAGGGTGATCAGGGATATTTACCACAAATCCCAGGAGGAAAGAGTTCCATCCTTGAAACAATGGCATCTGTGTGTAGGTTTCCCTTCCCACTTCATCACCCTTAAATTAACTTTAGATGCTAGAAGGATATTGATTGCTCACACCATATAAACAACCACTTGTTGGACACCACATTTACTTGATGTACACAACACTTTTGGACAAACAGTTCAGGTATTAACTCAAGATCTGCAATTACATATATAGATGTGTAATAAACACTATGCATTTTCAGACAGGCATGGGAATGATATGCAGTATTACAACATAGTACCCAGTGACCCCAGAAAAAAACAAGGTTATTACAAACAACACAACAACCACAAATTGGTTCTGCTAACTTGACTCATTGTACCTAGATAAAATCACACTGGTCTAGGTGCAGAAACCCAACATTTATTTCTGACACCATGTACACTTCTCATATTTAAAAATAATGAGTTGGTGTCAAAATACTATACCATCTATATACCATTGGAAAAAAACTACTGACCTGTTACCTTCAGAAAAAAACCCAACATATAAACAGCATTTTGTATTACTAATTAAACTTAATTAATAGTCATTTATCTCCTGGTGTGCGGTTAAGAGTTCATCTTTGCTGTCGATTAGATCCTTTTCCCATTATCTGGGTACCGAATTAATGCACTCAGTTATGTTCCTAATATTTATCCACTGGTAATTGGCTGGTGACTATTTTATACTCCATAACCCAGGAATTGAAAAATCACACACCATATATCCCCTCCGTTTGGGGCTAGAATCACGAATATTCTGTTGCCTTAGGCTCGGTGCCCTGTTTGTGAAATTTGGTGCCTCCGGTTGGTCATACTTCAGGAGTTCCACTTAAGCTTTGCAGAAGGTAATTCCCTTTATCATCAGGTCTGATGAAAAGTTGACGTCCATTCAGCTTCTCGGCTTATAATATCCGACTACCAAATTGGCTTACACAAAGGTTTCACCCACCTAGTCGCGAGTCTATAACCCATGGCATTTAGGCTGACATTGGACCGGCAAGGAATTAGTCGTTGTTATCTAGTCCAGTGTAGAACTTTAATTGACTGAGAGGCATCTCATGGTAGTATCTGTGACTAGGGCCACACTTGATCTATACCTACATATATCCGCAGATGAATAAATCCAGCACAGTAACAGGTTTGCAAACAATTGGATGATTCCTCTTGTTGCAGATATAGAGACATTTGGTGGCTTTCATATGGTCTTTTATCTGATGGTGTTCAGGGTTTGGAACCTTGAGGTAATCTGGTTTCGTAGTTATGTTTCAGATGATATTCAGTTTGTACCTTGGTTGTATTGGCTTATGTGGTTCAGTGTCTTCTCCCCATTTGGTTGAGCCAGGACTTAGTGTTGAATCGCTGAATTCCATGTTTGACTGTTGCAGCTGTGAGACATTGTTTCGAAGACTTATCCATTGTTGGATATTAACTTGGTAATCCAACCAACAGTTGAAGGGCTTTCACTGTTGCTAGTTTTAGTAACTTGTAGGATTGTCCCATAGTTTCACTGATTTTGCTGAGTGATAAGGCTTATAGGTGATACTTCTCAGACGTAAAGCAGACGATACACTGTTGTCAGTTACTCTCTTGATCTTCCTCTTTGTAGATTATTAGATCTTGAAGTCCATCCTGGATCTTCTTCCTAAAATAGGACTTAATCACTCACCCAATCAGTTATCTTCAACTTTTCTGTTGCTCGCTATGGAGCTATTGAGCGCCGCAGTAAACATTGAGGTATTGCTAGATCCAGACTATGGTTTTGGACATTCACTTTATGGCTGTTTACCCAGGATCCAGTGTTAGTGATATAGTCCCACCAAATTCAACCACCACCTGCTTCTCTTCTATAGAAAAGGGATGACAAAGAATACAACACTAGCATTAACCTACTGTGTTATGATAAAAGGTTTACAACACAATTACAAACACATATACAAAACAACAAGGGGAGAAGGGGAAAGGAGTGGGTGTCCATGTTCCACTGTCCCTCATTGCTGAGTTGAGCCATTCTGACTCTTCATAGTGAGTAAGATATTTTCTCACTTATATTTTGTTCTGTTGTTACTGGGACTATTAGATGGGTGAAGTCATTCTGTCCATCCAACATGTTGATATTGTCTCTCTCATTACTTGAAGAGAATAGCCTATACAGAATCCCTGTGGTTTCTAATGCCGCGTCTTCCTTTCGGCACTATAATCATCATTAGGTCAAGACTATTCAACCTTGGCTTCTTAAAGTACTGACAAACCCATGGATTCTTACATCAACATCCTCTAATCCCAAGATGCAACATTAAAATGTATCTTCCCACAGTAAAAAGTAACAATCAGAACAGAGAAAATTCTCATACCAAAAAAAACATACATGTACATTTCTCTGATATTAAGTACATGATAATCATACATAATAATCATAATGATGATGCAGGGAGCCTAGGTTTTTGAATTATCTTCATGAACTAAAACATCCATTGTTTTCCCCCACTGCGTATAGCACATGAGGATAGTAATCGCTGTGATATGTTTTGCCAATGACTGCTATTATTCGGAGGGTATTTATAAGAATAACTTATGCCGCATGGTCCAGTCTTCTGAATATTGCAAGCAATTTATTCACATCAATCTTCGCTTCTGTTTCTACTACGGTGAGGCGATGCGGAGTGAATCCTATCCGAACATGCACTTACATCACGCGTTTAATTGTTCATGAATTTATATTCAACCATGGCCTGTCCCTAACACTATTTTATTAAATGATTATATGTTCACCCTCATATGGAGTGGTTACTAATCTGTTAACAAAAGAATGGTACTAAAATTTAGCACTATATTTCCAAGTTACAGATTATAATGTGGCAAAATATTTTATCCCCTGACTAAGTAAGAGTCAGGAATATGCGTAATCATTTGTATGTCCCCGCATGGATAAAACAAGTTCAGAGACATCCTTACCAGTGCATTTACACTACATAGGATATTTGAAGGTGGCAGACACCAGTTCTCTACTTGTGCAGTATGAAATCAAGAGTCTGCTCCTACATTGAGAAAATGTTTCTTTAAAGTCCAATCTCTACAGTACATAAATTATTTGCAGATTTCTAAGCATTGATAGGGATATATAGTTCCATTGCATAGAAGTTATTTTTCATAGGACTATGAAATTGGCAGAAACGAGTTTTCTTCTCTGAAGTATGAATCAGGAGTCTTTCCTAAATTGAAAAGAGTTTCTGACATGAGAGTTGATACTCTATGTACTACAGTACACATACTATTCATAGGTTATAAACACTATTTAGTTAGATATAAGTTCATAATGCCTATAAAAGATATTAACATAGGGATTTGAAGACATAGGAAAAATTACAGCGTGGCGCCCACCTGTGTTTCCTTAGTAAACATCATCCAGCCTGGTTTAAGAGAATTGTAACTAATTCTTAATTAAACATACTGGTCAATGTAATACATAAATATATCTTAATAATGTAGATAACATACCAATAGCTTGAAGAGAATCATGTTTTTAAGGCAAAATACCTTCTCCCCGAAGGGAAAGGTCGACTTTCTTGCGTGGTGTCTTGACTAGAAATGGCCGCTTCAGTCTTTGTTTTCCCCCTCGCCAGGATTGGCCAGATAAGGGAGAGAAAACAAGCCAAAATAAATTTAGCTGTGCCACGGTCAGTCTATCGCTGTTTTATTTTCTCCTACATTAAGTAAGTTACTTAAACAGTAATTGTAAGGGTTTGTTTATTTTTAAGGGAGTCCATAAATAGGAAAGGGTAAGGACGTTTTATTATACCACACGCCTCCCCAATTTAAGACATTTATTTCTTTCAGAAATTAAATGGTCGAGTAGTACTCTACAATTTCCGTCTTTACATTGACTCCCCTAGTATCCATTCCTTATTAATTTCTTGCATTACTTCCCTATGTTATATAATCAGAGCCACGTCCATTTTCTTTTAGTCGCGACAACTGGCATAACCTTACAGGATTATTTCTCTTTTAGTGAAAGAGTGTAGCACCCTCTCCACTGTTGTCAGCTATTGTTTGAAATATGAGTGGTTATCTGATAATTTGTTACTTTCAAGTACTAGTTTGTCTGCATCAAACCGACTTTTTGAAACAATTGAGATATCATCATTAAGCTTGATTTCTATCTCATTAGATTATCAATCTTGAGATTATGTTAAAACTGACGGTTAATTCTGCGTCTACTGATAGCATATTAAACTCGCCCGTCTCCCTGTAAGTTAGACGTTTGTTTTAACTATAGATCTGATATTTAAAGGAAGCTAAATATGGTTCCTGTTGAATACATTTTCATCCAATACATCATGTGTTTGGGTTATTAGTCGAGTTATGGGATTTTCCGATCAGTTTTGAGAACTACTGATTAGAGTGGTGTCCCTTTCTCTTGCGGGTTTTCCCCGAGAATCTCGTCTAACATGTAAACAAGGTCCAACATTTCTAGATTTCCGTTCTGAACCGAATTTTCCGGGGAACATGAATCTATCAGAAACGAAGTAATTCTTAGCTTACTCTCTCTCTCTCTCTCTGCTTTTCCTTCTAATCTAGATCTATTTTACGCTAGAATCCTTATTAGTAATTCTAACTTGATGTGTTTGAGTTTCACTCTGTATTTGTTGCTTTGGTGTTGAATTACGAGCAATTTTGCGTCGCTTGGCGTACATTGATCGTCGTCTGTCTCCCTCCAGGTTTTAGACTATTTTCAACTTAGCAACATACATTGTTATGTAGGTTCAGACGTATTGTCTCCTACCATATATAATCAGTTCAGTGAGAAGTTAAAAGCCCCTTTTTGTGATTCCTGTGATAGTCTTCCAGACAATCAAGTTGCTGGTTCACTTTCCAGTTATGGATGTGGGTTACTAGTTTTTGTAAAATTACTATTACATCTGTATATCCCTCTCATACTGGCGTCTCCTGAGTTGTGTCCTCAAGATAACAGGTAAGGTACTCTTAATGTTTCTCTCCAGTTTTGTTTTCATCCGTTTAATACGTGGAAACTCTGGATTTATTTAGATTGACTAAGGTCTATCTTTGAACTGTTATATAATTTACTAGCTGGATTCCTGATTGAAATTCCTAATCTAGTACATATCAAGCAATTCTTCAGCTATCTGCTCCAATTTGCTTGGTTTTTACACAGCTATATTCCATTTTTCTAGCATGGGTTCACTGTATAAGTTTTAGGCGTTTCCCCTGTCTTCACGTCAAGGAGTTCGTCCTATTTATAAACAGCATCTATTTTAAGAGTTGTTTATTTAATTGTTGCTTTTACTGATTCGTATCAGTTATTTAAGCTAATCTCTGTTAGTCTGGATCTGCTTTCACATATTTAATGCTGGCATATAATCCTAGTCAGAACTGAGATGTAGAAATCTGTTTCGTCTTGCGACTGATTTCTGATTAATCTACCTTTTAGTAGGCTTCGAGCATTATCTAGAATTTAGTTACTCGGTTAGTTTTAAAGAAAATACAATTGAGTCGCGCGCCTCTATTGTACCACTTATTTTGCCCTATTTAATTCTTCCCTTATGAGAATATGAATGTTAGTTAGGCAATTATTGAAATAACTTTACGTAAGCTAATCGCTAACTAAAAAGTTGTTTCACTCCTCTTTTTGATGAGGACTTCTCATAGTGAACATTTCACTTAATGAGATTAAACTGTAAATTTCAAAGCTAAGGAGCCAATTTTCTGAAATGTTTAGTCTCTTACTAGAGACTAGCACAGATTTTTTCCGGTATCTCCTGAAGTTCATTTGAAATTCCAATTTATATAGTTAATTCTTTAATTATACCTTTTACATACCTATACGGTCTGTTTCCTCTACCATTAATAATGGAATCGGGGTGGATAATTTAAAGAAATACCTTATATTCTGTTGGGTCAGTAAGTGAGTTGATCAGTTTCACTTACATCACCAGGTGAATATTTTGGTTTTGACCCTCATTAACATATGGGCCACCTGAGTTAGTTATTAATAACTACTCATATCACCGGTGGAGTAGAATAAGTGTCGGTATGGCTTTTCTTCCTAAGTATCCATCATTTATTCACTTTACTTTACTACCGGTGTTGTAGAACATGTTATGTCATATGAAAAAAAGGATTAAATTAGGGTGCCCCTAAATACTGCAAATTCTTACAATATTCCTTCCCTTCTTCCATTAACTATGTCTACATTTTGCAAGTGGTGGTTTTGGCCTTACCATTAGTTCATTTACTTTAGTTACTGCTATTTTCCCCTGGTTTAATTAATCTCTCAGGTATTATTTACTTTCCTACTGAATCATCATTTGTTGATTAAATTTTTCCCTTAAAAAAAAATTTATTGGATTTTTAACTTACTGTCCTAATTATCTATAAAATTGTCTATCACTCTCTGCTGCCTTGGTAACTTTTCAATATTACATATTACAAGCAGATCAAGCATGAAAATACAATGATAATCAATGACAAAATAATTAATTAACACATGATTCATATGTAGGAACATAAACCTTATGGATACATAATATAGTAGTGTGTTCATGAGTACACCACTTTTAAACCATTTAAAGAGAATACCAGAGTAGCAGAACCATACCTCAAACATCAAATGGGAATGACTATGAATTCTAAACATTCACTGAATTACCTATCTTATGTGAGTTTACCATCAATAAGATATAAAATATGAGTTTTTAAAACAAAATCTCATACCCAACAACCAACTACCTGATGCATCTGCCAGAATCAAGATATTACCTGTGAACAGTTTTGTACCCAAAAAAAAACACCTATATTTATCTGAGCCATTATGGGTTCATATAACACTTGACTCAGCTCATACTAATGAGTGATTAGGTCTGTTACTAACACTATAACATTCTGAAGTGACTTGGTTTACCTGCGAGAGGTTTTCCCTGAATTCATATACTCACCATAATACACCAATTGTGATGTTTACCATGAGTTTTAAATTCACGGACTACTCCACTACTAGGTGAAGTCCGTACCGGGCGGGACCACACATGTGGGATGTGGATTTTAATTCCTGAGAATGATTCGTTAAAATGTCTAGGGGGTATTATTGATTCTCTGTCACTGGTAAGAATGCAGGGTGATCAGGGATATTTACCACAAATCCCAGGAGGAAAGAGTTCCATCCTTGAAACAATGGCATCTGTGTGTAGGTTTCCCTTCCCACTTCATCACCCTTAAATTAACTTTAGATGCTAGAAGGATATTGATTGCTCACACCATATAAACAACCACTTGTTGGACACCACATTTACTTGATGTACACAACACTTTTGGACAAACAGTTCAGGTATTAACTCAAGATCTGCAATTACATATATAGATGTGTAATAAACACTATGCATTTTCAGACAGGCATGGGAATGATATGCAGTATTACAACATAGTACCCAGTGACCCCAGAAAAAAACAAGGTTATTACAAACAACACAACAACCACAAATTGGTTCTGCTAACTTGACTCATTGTACCTAGATAAAATCACACTGGTCTAGGTGCAGAAACCCAACATTTATTTCTGACACCATGTACACTTCTCATATTTAAAAATAATGAGTTGGTGTCAAAATACTATACCATCTATATACCATTGGAAAAAAACTACTGACCTGTTACCTTCAGAAAAAAACCCAACATATAAACAGCATTTTGTATTACTAATTAAACTTAATTAATAGTCATTTATCTCCTGGTGTGCGGTTAAGAGTTCATCTTTGCTGTCGATTAGATCCTTTTCCCATTATCTGGGTACCGAATTAATGCACTCAGTTATGTTCCTAATATTTATCCACTGGTAATTGGCTGGTGACTATTTTATACTCCATAACCCAGGAATTGAAAAATCACACACCATATATCCCCTCCGTTTGGGGCTAGAATCACGAATATTCTGTTGCCTTAGGCTCGGTGCCCTGTTTGTGAAATTTGGTGCCTCCGGTTGGTCATACTTCAGGAGTTCCACTTAAGCTTTGCAGAAGGTAATTCCCTTTATCATCAGGTCTGATGAAAAGTTGACGTCCATTCAGCTTCTCGGCTTATAATATCCGACTACCAAATTGGCTTACACAAAGGTTTCACCCACCTAGTCGCGAGTCTATAACCCATGGCATTTAGGCTGACATTGGACCGGCAAGGAATTAGTCGTTGTTATCTAGTCCAGTGTAGAACTTTAATTGACTGAGAGGCATCTCATGGTAGTATCTGTGACTAGGGCCACACTTGATCTATACCTACATATATCCGCAGATGAATAAATCCAGCACAGTAACAGGTTTGCAAACAATTGGATGATTCCTCTTGTTGCAGATATAGAGACATTTGGTGGCTTTCATATGGTCTTTTATCTGATGGTGTTCAGGGTTTGGAACCTTGAGGTAATCTGGTTTCGTAGTTATGTTTCAGATGATATTCAGTTTGTACCTTGGTTGTATTGGCTTATGTGGTTCAGTGTCTTCTCCCCATTTGGTTGAGCCAGGACTTAGTGTTGAATCGCTGAATTCCATGTTTGACTGTTGCAGCTGTGAGACATTGTTTCGAAGACTTATCCATTGTTGGATATTAACTTGGTAATCCAACCAACAGTTGAAGGGCTTTCACTGTTGCTAGTTTTAGTAACTTGTAGGATTGTCCCATAGTTTCACTGATTTTGCTGAGTGATAAGGCTTATAGGTGATACTTCTCAGACGTAAAGCAGACGATACACTGTTGTCAGTTACTCTCTTGATCTTCCTCTTTGTAGATTATTAGATCTTGAAGTCCATCCTGGATCTTCTTCCTAAAATAGGACTTAATCACTCACCCAATCAGTTATCTTCAACTTTTCTGTTGCTCGCTATGGAGCTATTGAGCGCCGCAGTAAACATTGAGGTATTGCTAGATCCAGACTATGGTTTTGGACATTCACTTTATGGCTGTTTACCCAGGATCCAGTGTTAGTGATATAGTCCCACCAAATTCAACCACCACCTGCTTCTCTTCTATAGAAAAGGGATGACAAAGAATACAACACTAGCATTAACCTACTGTGTTATGATAAAAGGTTTACAACACAATTACAAACACATATACAAAACAACAAGGGGAGAAGGGGAAAGGAGTGGGTGTCCATGTTCCACTGTCCCTCATTGCTGAGTTGAGCCATTCTGACTCTTCATAGTGAGTAAGATATTTTCTCACTTATATTTTGTTCTGTTGTTACTGGGACTATTAGATGGGTGAAGTCATTCTGTCCATCCAACATGTTGATATTGTCTCTCTCATTACTTGAAGAGAATAGCCTATACAGAATCCCTGTGGTTTCTAATGCCGCGTCTTCCTTTCGGCACTATAATCATCATTAGGTCAAGACTATTCAACCTTGGCTTCTTAAAGTACTGACAAACCCATGGATTCTTACATCAACATCCTCTAATCCCAAGATGCAACATTAAAATGTATCTTCCCACAGTAAAAAGTAACAATCAGAACAGAGAAAATTCTCATACCAAAAAAAACATACATGTACATTTCTCTGATATTAAGTACATGATAATCATACATAATAATCATAATGATGATGCAGGGAGCCTAGGTTTTTGAATTATCTTCATGAACTAAAACATCCATTGTTTTCCCCCACTGCGTATAGCACATGAGGATAGTAATCGCTGTGATATGTTTTGCCAATGACTGCTATTATTCGGAGGGTATTTATAAGAATAACTTATGCCGCATGGTCCAGTCTTCTGAATATTGCAAGCAATTTATTCACATCAATCTTCGCTTCTGTTTCTACTACGGTGAGGCGATGCGGAGTGAATCCTATCCGAACATGCACTTACATCACGCGTTTAATTGTTCATGAATTTATATTCAACCATGGCCTGTCCCTAACACTATTTTATTAAATGATTATATGTTCACCCTCATATGGAGTGGTTACTAATCTGTTAACAAAAGAATGGTACTAAAATTTAGCACTATATTTCCAAGTTACAGATTATAATGTGGCAAAATATTTTATCCCCTGACTAAGTAAGAGTCAGGAATATGCGTAATCATTTGTATGTCCCCGCATGGATAAAACAAGTTCAGAGACATCCTTACCAGTGCATTTACACTACATAGGATATTTGAAGGTGGCAGACACCAGTTCTCTACTTGTGCAGTATGAAATCAAGAGTCTGCTCCTACATTGAGAAAATGTTTCTTTAAAGTCCAATCTCTACAGTACATAAATTATTTGCAGATTTCTAAGCATTGATAGGGATATATAGTTCCATTGCATAGAAGTTATTTTTCATAGGACTATGAAATTGGCAGAAACGAGTTTTCTTCTCTGAAGTATGAATCAGGAGTCTTTCCTAAATTGAAAAGAGTTTCTGACATGAGAGTTGATACTCTATGTACTACAGTACACATACTATTCATAGGTTATAAACACTATTTAGTTAGATATAAGTTCATAATGCCTATAAAAGATATTAACATAGGGATTTGAAGACATAGGAAAAATTACAGCGTGGCGCCCACCTGTGTTTCCTTAGTAAACATCATCCAGCCTGGTTTAAGAGAATTGTAACTAATTCTTAATTAAACATACTGGTCAATGTAATACATAAATATATCTTAATAATGTAGATAACATACCAATAGCTTGAAGAGAATCATGTTTTTAAGGCAAAATACCTTCTCCCCGAAGGGAAAGGTCGACTTTCTTGCGTGGTGTCTTGACTAGAAATGGCCGCTTCAGTCTTTGTTTTCCCCCTCGCCAGGATTGGCCAGATAAGGGAGAGAAAACAAGCCAAAATAAATTTAGCTGTGCCACGGTCAGTCTATCGCTGTTTTATTTTCTCCTACATTAAGTAAGTTACTTAAACAGTAATTGTAAGGGTTTGTTTATTTTTAAGGGAGTCCATAAATAGGAAAGGGTAAGGACGTTTTATTATACCACATCTACCACACTAGAGGACGGAGTGGATGTGGGGGACAGTTGACGACACAAGAATGATACCTCAGACTGTCTACCACACTAGAGAACGGAGTGGGTGAGGGGGACAGCTGACGACACAAGAATGATACCTCAGGCTGTCTACCACACTAGAGGACGGAGTGGATGTGGGGGACAGCTGACGACACAAGAATGATACCTCAGGCTGTCTACCACACTAGAGGACGGAGTGGATGTGGGGGACAGTTGACGACACAAGAGTGATACCTCAGGCTGTCTACCACACTAGAGGACGGAGTGGGTGAGGGGGACAGCTGACGACAGAAGAATGATACCTCAGGATGTCTACCACACTAGAGGACGGAGTGCGTGAGGGGGACAGTTGACGACACAAGAATGATACCTCAGACTGTCTACCACACTAGAGAACGGAGTGGGTGAGGGGGACAGCTGACGACACAAGAATGATACCTCAGGCTGTCTACCACACTAGAGGACGGAGTGGATGTGGGGGACAGCTGACGACACAAGAATGATACCTCAGGCTGTCTACCACACTAGAGGACGGAGTGGATGTGGGGGACAGTTGACGACACAAGAGTGATACCTCAGGCTGTCTACCACACTAGAGGACGGAGTGGGTGAGGGGGACAGTTGACGACACAAGAATGATACCTCAGGCTGTCTACCACACTAGAGGACGGAGTGGATGTGGGGGACAGTTGACGGCACAAGAATGATACCTCAGGCTGTCTATCACACTAGAGGATGGAGTGGATGTGGGGGACAGTTGACGACACAAGAATGATACCTCAGACTGTCTACCACACTAGAGGACGGAGTGAGTGAGGCGGACAGTTGACGACACAAGAATGATACCTCAAGCTGTCTATCACACTAGAGGACGGAGTGGGTGAGAGGGACAGTTGACGACACAAGAATGATACCTCAGGCTGTCTATCACACTAGAGGACAGAGTGGGTGAGGGGGAAAGTTGACGACACAAGAATGATACCTCAGGCTGTCTACCACACTAGAGGACGGAGTGGGTGAGGGGGACAGTTGACGACACAAGAATGATACCTCAGACTGTCTACCACACTAGAGGACGGAGTGGGTGAGGGGACATTTGACGACACAAGAATGATACCTCAGACTGTCTACCACACTAGAGGACGGAGTGAGTGAGGGGGACAGTTGACGACACAAGAATGATACCTCAGACTGTCTACCACACTAGAGGACGGAGTGGGTGAGGGGGACATTTGACGACACAAGAATGATACCTCAGACTGTCTACCACACTAGAGGACGGAGTGGGTGAGAGGGACAGCTGACGACACAAGAATGATACCTCAGACTGTCTACCACACTAGAGGACGGAGTGGATGTGGGGGACAGTTGACGACACAAGAATGATACCTCAGGCTGTCTACCACACTAGAGGACGGAGTGGGTGAGAGGGACAGCTGACGACACAAGAATGATACCTCAGGCTGTCTATCACACTAGAGGACGGAGTGGGTTGGGGGACAGTTGACGGCACAAGAATGATACCTCAGGCTGTCTACCACACTAGAGGACGGAGTGGGTGTGGGGGACAGTTGACTACACAAGAATGATACCTCAGGCTGTCTACCACACTAGAGGACGGAGTGGGTGAGAGGGACAGTTGACGGCACAAGAATGATACCTCAGGCTGTCTACCACACTAGAGGACGGAGTGGGTGTGGGGGACAGTTGACGGCACAAGAATGATACCTCAGGCTGTCTACCACACTAGAGGAAGGAGTGGATGTGGGGGACAGTTGACGACACAAGAATGATACCTCAGGCTGTCTACCACACTAGAGGACGGAGTGGATGTGGGGGACAGTTGACGACACAAGAATGATACCTCAGGCTGTCTGCCACACTAGAGGACGGAGTGGATGTGGGGGACAGTTGACGACACAAGAATGATACCTCAGGCTGTCTACCACACTAGAGGACGGAGTGGATGTGGGAGACAGTTGACGGCACAAGAATGATACCTCAGGCTGTCTACCACACTAGAGGACGGAGTGGATGTGGGGGACAGTTGACGACACAAGAATGATACCTCAGGCTGTCTACTACACTAGAGGACGGAGTGGATGTGGGGGACAGTTGACGGCACAAGAATGATACCTCAGGCTGTCTACCACACTAGAGGACGGAGTGGATGTGGGGGATAGTTGACAACACAAAAATGATACCCCAGGCTGTCTACCACACTAGAGGACGGAGTGGATGTGGGGGACAGTTGACGGCACAAGAATGATACCTCAGGCTGTCTACCACATTTAGAGGACGGAGTGGATGTGGGGGACAGTTGACGGCACAAGAATGATACCTCAGGCTGTCTACCACATTTAGAGGACGGAGTGGGTGTGGGGGACAGTTGACGGCACAAGAATGATACCTCAGGCTGTCTACCACATTTAGAGGACGGAGTGGGTGTGGGGGACAGTTGACGACACAAGAATGATACCTCAGGCTGTCTACCACATTTAGAGGACGGAGTGGGTGTGGGGGACAGTTGACGACACAAGAATGATACCTCAGGCTGTCTATCACACTAGAGGACGGAGTGGATGTGGGGGACAGTTGACGACACAAGAATGATACCTCAGGCTTTCTACCACATTTAGAGGACGGAGTGGGTGTGGGGGACAGTTGACGACACAAGAATGATACCTCAGGCTGTCTACCACACTAGAGGACGGAGTGGATGTGGGGGACAGTTGACGGCACAAGAATGATACCTCAGGCTGTCTATCACACTAGAGGACGGAGTGGATGTGGGGGACAGTTGACGACACAAGAATGATACCTCAGGCTGTCTACTACACTAGAGGACGGAGTGGATGTGGGGGACAGTTGACGGCACAAGAATGATACCTCAGGCTGTCTACCACACTAGAGGACGGTGTGGATGTGGGGGATAGTTGACAACACAAAAATGATACCCCAGGCTGTCTACCACACTAGAGGACGGAGTGGATGTGGGGGACAGTTGACGGCACAAGAATGATACCTCAGGCTGTCTACCACATTTAGAGGACGGAGTGGATGTGGGGGACAGTTGACGGCACAAGAATGATACCTCAGGCTGTCTACCACATTTAGAGGACGGAGTGGGTGTGGGGGACAGTTGACGGCACAAGAATGATACCTCAGGCTGTCTACCACATTTAGAGGACGGAGTGGGTGTGGGGGACAGTTGACGACACAAGAATGATACCTCAGGCTGTCTACCACATTTAGAGGACGGAGTGGGTGTGGGGGACAGTTGACGACACAAGAATGATACCTCAGGCTGTCTATCACACTAGAGGACGGAGTGGATGTGGGGGACAGTTGACGACACAAGAATGATACCTCAGACTGTCTACCACACTAGAGGACGGAGTGGGTGAGAGGGACAGCTGACGACACAAGAATGATACCTCAGACTGTCTACCACACTAGAGGACGGAGTGGGTGAGAGGGACAGCTGACGACACAAGAATGATACCCCAGGCTGTCTATCACACTAGAGGACGGAGTGAGTGAGGGGGACAGTTGACGACACAAGAATGATACCTCAGACTGTCTACCACACTAGAGGACGGAGTGGGTGAGGGGGACATTTGACGACACAAGAATGATACCTCAGACTGTCTACCACACTAGAGGACGGAGTGGGTGAGAGGGACAGCTGACGACACAAGAATGATACCTCAGACTGTCTACCACACTAGAGGACGGAGTGGATGTGGGGGACAGTTGACGACACAAGAATGATACCTCAGGCTGTCTACCACACTAGAGGACGGAGTGGGTGAGAGGGACAGCTGACGACACAAGAATGATACCTCAGGCTGTCTATCACACTAGAGGACGGAGTGGGTTGGGGGACAGTTGACGGCACAAGAATGATACCTCAGGCTGTCTACCACACTAGAGGACGGAGTGGGTGTGGGGGACAGTTGACTACACAAGAATGATACCTCAGGCTGTCTACCACACTAGAGGACGGAGTGGGTGAGAGGGACAGTTGACGGCACAAGAATGATAGCTCAGGCTGTCTACCACACTAGAGGACGGAGTGGGTGTGGGGGACAGTTGACGGCACAAGAATGATACCTCAGGCTGTCTACCACACTAGAGGAAGGAGTGGATGTGGGGGACAGTTGACGACACAAGAATGATACCTCAGGCTGTCTACCACACTAGAGGACGGAGTGGATGTGGGGGACAGTTGACGACACAAGAATGATACCTCAGGCTGTCTGCCACACTAGAGGACGGAGTGGATGTGGGGGACAGTTGACGACACAAGAATGATACCTCAGGCTGTCTACCACACTAGAGGACGGAGTGGATGTGGGAGACAGTTGACGGCACAAGAATGATACCTCAGGCTGTCTACCACACTAGAGGACGGAGTGGATGTGGGGGACAGTTGACGACACAAGAATGATACCTCAGGCTGTCTACTACACTAGAGGACGGAGTGGATGTGGGGGACAGTTGACGGCACAAGAATGATACCTCAGGCTGTCTACCACACTAGAGGACGGAGTGGATGTGGGGGATAGTTGACAACACAAAAATGATACCCCAGGCTGTCTACCACTCTAGAGGACGGAGTGGATGTGGGGGACAGTTGACGGCACAAGAATGATACCTCAGGCTGTCTACCACATTTAGAGGACGGAGTGGATGTGGGGGACAGTTGACGGCACAAGAATGATACCTCAGGCTGTCTACCACATTTAGAGGACGGAGTGGGTGTGGGGGACAGTTGACGGCACAAGAATGATACCTCAGGCTGTCTACCACATTTAGAGGACGGAGTGGGTGTGGGGGACAGTTGACGACACAAGAGTGATACCTCAGGCTGTCTACCACATTTAGAGGACGGAGTGGGTGTGGGGGACAGTTGACGACACAAGAATGATACCTCAGGCTGTCTATCACACTAGAGGACGGAGTGGATGTGGGGGACAGTTGACGACACAAGAATGATACCTCAGGCTTTCTACCACATTTAGAGGACGGAGTGGGTGTGGGGGACAGTTGACGACACAAGAATGATACCTCAGGCTGTCTACCACACTAGAGGACGGAGTGGATGTGGGGGACAGTTGACGGCACAAGAATGATACCTCAGGCTGTCTATCACACTAGAGGACGGAGTGGATGTGGGGGACAGTTGACGACACAAGAATGATACCTCAGACTGTCTACCACACTAGAGGACGGAGTGAGTGAGGGGGACAGTTGACGACACAAGAATGATACCTCAGGCTGTCTATCACACTAGAGGACGGAGTGGGTGAGAGGGACAGTTGACGACACAAGAATGATACCTCAGACTGTCTACCACACTAGAGGACGGAGTGGGTAAGGGGGACAGTTGACGACACAAGAATGATACCTCAGGCTGTCTATCACACTAGAGGACGGAGTGGGTGAGGGGGACAGTTGACGACACAAGAATGATACCTCAGGCTGTCTACCACACTAGAGGACGGAGTGGGTGAGGGGGACAGTTGACGACACAAGAATGATACCTCAGACTGTCTACCACACTAGAGGACGGAGTGGGTGAGGGGGACATTTGACGACACAAGAATGATACCTCAAACTGTCTACCACACTAGAGGACGGAGTGGGTGAGAGGGACAGTTGACGACACAAGAATGATACCTCAGACTGTCTACCACACTAGAGGACGGAGTGGGTGATTGGGACATTTGACGACACAAGAATGATACCTCAGACTGTCTACCACACTAGAGGACGGAGTGGGTGAGAGGGACAGCTGACGACACAAGAATGATACCTCAGACTGTCTACCACACTAGAGGACGGAGTGGGTGAGAGGGACAGCTGACGACACAAGAATGATACCCCAGGCTGTCTATCACACTAGAGGACGGAGTGGGTTGGGGGACAGTTGACGGCACAAGAATGATACCTCAGGCTGTCTACCACACTAGAGGACGGAGTGGGTGTGGGGGACAGTTGACGACACAAGAATGATACCTCAGGCTGTCTACCACACTAGAGGACGGAGTGGGTGAGAGGGACAGTTGACGGCACAAGAATGATACCTCAGGCTGTCTACCACACTAGAGGACGGAGTGGGTGTGGGGGACAGTTGACGGCACAAGAATGATACCTTAGTCTGTCTACCACACTAGAGGACGGAGTGGATGTGGGGGACGGTTGACGGCACAAGAATGATACCTCAGGCTGTCTACCACACTAGAGGACGGAGTGGATGTGGGGGACAGTTGACGACACAAGAATGATACCTCAGGCTGTCTGCCACACTAGAGGACGGAGTGGGTGTGGGGGACAGTTGACGACACAAGAATGATATCTCAGGCTGTCTACCACACTAGAGGACGGAGTGGATGTGGGGGACAGTTGACGGCACAAGAATGATACCTCAGGCTGTCTACCACACTAGAGGACGGAGTGGATGTGGGGGACAGTTGACGACACAAGAATGATACCTCAGGCTGTTTACCACACTAGAGGACGGAGTGGATGTGGGTGACAGTTGACGGCACAAGAATGATACCTCAGGCTGTCTACCACACTAGAGGACGGGGTGGATGTGGGGGACAGTTGACGACACAAGAATGATACCTCAGGCTGTCTACCACACTAGAGGACGGAGTGGATGTGGGGGACAGTTGACGGCACAAGAATGATACCTCAGGCTGTCTACCACACTAAAGGACGGAGTGGGTGTGGGGGACAGTTGACGGCAAAAGAATGATACCTCAGGCTGTCTACCACACTAGAGGACGGAGTGGATGTGGGGGACAGTTGACGACACAAGAATGATCCCTCAGGCTGTCTACCACACTAGAGGACGGAGTGGGTGTGGGGGACAGCTGACGACACAAGAATGATACCTCAGGCTGTCTACCACACTAGAGGACGGAGTAGATGTGGGGGACAGTTGACGGCACAAGAATGATACCTCAGGCTGTCTACCACATTTAGAGGACGGAGTGGATGTGGGGGACAGTTGACGGCACAAGAATGATACCTCAGGCTGTCTACCACATTTAGAGGACGGAGTGGGTGTGGGGGACAGTTGACGGCACAAGAATGATACCTCAAGCTGTCTACCACATTTAGAGGACGGAGTGGGTGTGGGGGACAGTTGACGACACAAGAATGATACCTCAGGCTGTCTACCACATTTAGAGGACGGAGTGGGTGTGTGGGACAGTTGACGACACAAGAATGATACCTCAGGCTGTCTATCACACTAGAGGACGGAGTGGATGTGGGGGACAGTTGACGGCACAAGAATGATACCTCAGGCTGTCTACCACATTTAGAGGACGGAGTGGGTGTGGGGGACAGTTGACGACACAAGAATGATACCTCAGGCTGTCTATCACACTAGAGGACGGAGTGGATGTGGGGGACAGTTGACGGCACAAGAATGATACCTCAGGCTGTCTACCACATTTAGAGGACGGAGTGGGTGTGGGGGACAGTTGACGACACAAGAATGATACCTCAGGCTGTCTACCACATTTAGAGGACGGAGTGGATGTGGGGGACAGTCGACGGCACAAGAATGATACCTCAGGCTGTCTACCACACTAGAGGACGGAGTGGCTGAGGGGGACAGTTGACGACACAAGAGTGATACCTCAGGCTGTCTACCACACTAGAGGACGGAGTGGCTGAGGGGGACAGTTGACGACACAAGAGTGATACCTCAGACTGTCTACCACACTAGAGGACGGAGTGGCTGAGGGGGACAGTTGACGACACAAGAGTGATACCTCAGGCTGTATACCACACTAGAGGACCAGTTGGAGGGGGAGGGGCAGTGCCCTTCTCCAACTCGAGAGGAATAGTCAAGAGTTACGAGTGTGGGCTTTTACAAGTAACATAACTCCAGGATGTTATACTCCATCTTTGTCGTCAGGTAGGGTTTCAGTGGCCTAGACTTGTCGAATAAGGTCGGAAATGTTGGGCAAACGGCCAGCACGTTGCACATCTCTCTCTCTCTCTCTCTCTCTCTCTCTCTCTCTCTCTCTCTCACACACACACACACACACACACACACACGCGCGTCAGGAGGAGGGGACAGAACAATAGACACGTTGTACTGGCCGCCGCCGCCCAAGCTGGAGATGTGATATATACAGACTATTGACATGACGTGTGCTTCTGGGGATGAATACGTTTGAATCCCGAACCGTGCAACGGATTTCGTGCATGGCAGTGACAGTCTCAATGTGGGGCCTGACGGAGGAGACTAAGGCCTTTATGGGGATATTCGAGTGCAACGAAGGTGATCATTTACATACACAGACAGACACAGACAGACAGACAGACAGACAGACAGACAGACAGAGACACACAGACAGAGAGAGATAGAGAGAGAGAGAGAGAGAGAGAGAGAGAGAGAGAGAGAGAGAAAGACAAACACAACTAGAAAGTTAACAGAAATGATTAGATATTTGAGGACGCTAAACGACAAAGGGAAAGGGTTAGATAAGGGAAATCATTATATGTAATGAGAGTACACCAGACTACACAGGGAAATCATTATATGTAATGAGAGTACACCAGACTACACAGGGAAATCATTATATGTAATGAGAGTACACCAGACTACACAGGGAAATCATTATATGTAATGAGAGTACACCAGACTACACAGGGAAATCATTATATGTAATGAGAGTACACCAGACTACACAGGGAAATCATTATATGTAATGAGAGTACACCAGACTACACAGGGAAATCATTATATATCACAGCGAGTACATCAGACTACACAGGGAAAACATTATATATCACAGCGAGTACACCAGACTACACAGGGAAATCATTATATATCACAGCGAGTATACCAGAACACAGGGAAATCATTATATATCACAGCGAGTACATCAGACTACACAGGGAAATCATTATATATCACAGCGAGTACATCAGAGTACACAGGGAAATCATTATATATCACAGCGAGTACATCAGACTAACCAGGGAAATCATTATATATCACAGCGAGTACATCAGACTACACAGGGAAATCATTATATATCACAGCGAGTACACCAGACTTCACAGGGAAATCATTATATATCACAGCGAGTACACCAGACTACACAGGGAAATCATTATTTCTCACAGAGTACATTTCAGTTGTATTATCTTGTGAAAGTGCTGTGAGTGGCACCTTGCGGTCTTGACAGACCAAAGTATGTGGACTGGAATTTTGCCAAAATTCCATGTCACAATGCCTGGGCAGAGCTTCAGAGAACATGTGGTACCCAAACGACATGTTCCCTCTCTCGGCCTTGCCTTGTGTACTCCAGAGGAATGGATAACCAGTACGTCTGGAACAAGGTAGGCTGCAGACGCTGGCGGCCAGCGTTAAACCTCCGAGTCTGGCCACCGCTCACTTCTTGCTCGTGAGGGGAAGCAGCAGGAGGTGAGCGGTGGCCAGACCATAAACCTTTGGGACCTGACTTAGAGGCGTTCAGCCAAATCCCGCAGGGAAAGGTCGTATACGCGCCAGGACCACTGGGCACGCACACCTGTCAATTGCAAGTTTTATCGTTTCTTTACTTATTCTGTCTTCGGTCATTGGAGATTTGCTCGCAGCAGACGAGCAATATCTCCGGCGGGCCTTTTCCCGTTGGTCGCGGGAGCCGCACGAGTCAGGCGGGTAGACTGACGGTAGTACACGCTTACACAGGTCATATGTGCTGTAGAGTTTGGGAAATCCCATCATGACCCATAACTCTAAGAAGGGGAAATCCCCACTACGCCTGTACGAGGTAGAAAGTGGGAAACACACCACGGGGTGGCAAACACAGTTCTGGGGACCGAGTATCTACCGGGATACAAGTTAGCAGGTCACGCGCTGATGATGCCATTACAATAGAATGGGAAAGAATAAGATACCAGTGGTCTCAATTTTTGGGACTAAAAGTAGCAAATCTAGCCACATCAAATTCAGTCGTCACATGTCTGCAGGAGTGTCAAAGATTGAGGATTTCATACCGGCAAGATTCTGACTTTGAAAAATGAGGTGATTAGTTCATTTCCTCACAATCTTTTCAAAGCCATAACCGACGCAAGACATAGCTGACCCAAGCCATAAGTGACCCAAGCCATAACTGACCCAAGCCATAATTGACCCAAGCTTAACTGACCTAACACACACATGACCACACTAGCCGTGGTGGACACATATGGTAAATAGCGGGAATTCCAAGTGTGGGGAAACACAGGGATAACATCAAAGTCATTGTAAAGTGAAGGAGATACAAGATGCCATTGTAAAGTGATAAATTATTCTAGGCCATGCCGTGTGGCGTAGGCGACCATGTATTATCAGAGCTTTCTTTTACGTTTACTGCCTGTCATTTCTGATACTGATGGTCCTACATACCACGATGTAAAATTGTCTAGCACATTCTCTGTTGGTTTCCTTTGCTGCTCCTGTCTCCCAATTTTCCTGTTGTGACAACATACTCCAGCTTCCCCCTTATCATGACATACCCAAAGAATTCTTCTCCTGCGAGCAACCAGTTCTCTGTGTGAGTTAACGCTGTCAACACATCTTCATTGCTCTGTCTATCCGACAAAAGTATTCTAATCAGTCTTCTCTAAAAACTACGTATCCGAAGCTTCCAAATAATTTATCACTCGTCTGCCAGTTGTCCATGATTCGCTACCCTACATCAGGAGTGGCTGCATATAGCTCTTAAGAATTCTTTATATCACCTACATTGACAAATATTCTTTACCTTGTGAAAGTCTGCCTTTGTTTTGGCTATTTTACATTTAACTTCCTTAATACATATTCCATCTGATGATATTATAGAAGCTATTTACGTAAAGACAATGACTTGTTTCAGAATGTTTCCATTCACTTTAATGTTACATTATGGAAGACATTTGCGTAGGTTCCATTAGTTCTGTTGTTGTGTTATTCAGACTAAGCACTTTGTTTTGACTTTCTGTTGCAATTACGTCTATCATTTCTTGTTGCCGTGTTTCATTTTCGGCGACCAAAACCATGTCATCGGCATAACGCAGGTTGTTTACATTATGTCCTCTAACCGATATTCCTGCCACGTCTTATATGTATCTCATTATTATTTTACTGTATACAGTAAACAGATCGGGTTATGGCACACAACACTGTCTAACAATCTGCCATATGTGTGGATAGTTTTAATTTGAATATCAGTTCTTGCGGAAGACTGTTGTTGCCAAAAAAATATGTTGTTTAAAATTATCCTGAGATGTTCACGAAGATCACAGAGATCACAAACTTAACACGGAGATCATCTGACATATCTTCAGATGCCTGATCTGGAGCAGACATGGGCGACATCGACTCTCCGATCCTCCCCATGGCCGGACATTTTGATGAAACTGGTATGACGTATGTTATTATTTGCTGTACAGCTGTTGAATCTGTCCATGAACATCTGTCTCTGGTTTCCTCACCGTCTTTCGAATCCCAACCCTGTCTCTGGCCTCCTCACCCTGTCTCTGGCCACCTCACACTGTCTCTGGCCTCCTCACCCTGTCTGTGACCTCCTCACCCTGTCTCTGGCCTCCTCATCCTGTCTCTGGCCTCCTCACCCTGTCTCTGGCCACCTCACACTGTCTCTGGCCACCTCACACTGTCTCTGGCCACCTCACACTGTCTCTGGCCACCTCACACTATCTCTGGCCTCCTCACAATGTCTCTGGCCACCTCACACTGTCTCTGGCCACCTCACACTGTCTCTGGCCACCTCATACTGTCTCTTGCCTCCTCACACTGTCTCTGGCCACCTCACACTGTCTCTGGCCACCTCACACTATCTCTGGCCTCCTCACAATGTCTCTGGCCACCTCACACTGTCTCTGGCCTCCTCACACTGTCTCTGGCTCTGACCACCTCACACTATCTCTGGCCTCCTCACAATGTCTCTGGCCACCTCACACTGTCTCTGGCCACCTCACACTATCTCTGGCCTCCTCACCCTGTCTCTGGCCACCTCACACTGTCTCTGGCCTCCTCACCCTGTCTGTGACCTCCTCACCCTGTCTGTGACCTCCTCACCCTGTCTGTGGCCTCCTCACCCTGTCTCTGGCCTCCTCATCCTGTCTCTGGCCTCCTCACCCTGTCTCTGGCCACCTCACACTATCTCTGGCCTCCTTACAATGTCTCTGGCCTCCTCACCCTGTCTCTGGCCTCCTCATCCTGTCTCTGGCCTCCTCACCCTGTCTCTGGCTCTGACCACCTCACACTATCTCTGGCCTCCTCACAATGTCTCTGGCCACCTCACACTGTCTCTGGCCACCTCACACTGTCTCTGGCCACCTCACACTGTCTCTTGCCTCCTCACACTGTCTCTGGCCACCTCACACTGTCTCTGGCCACCTCACACTATCTCTGGCCTCCTCACAATGTCTCTGGCCACCTCACACTATCTCTGGCCTCCTCACAATGTCTCTGGCCTCCTCACCCTGTCTCTGGCCTCCTCATCCTGTCTCTGGCCTCCTCACCCTGTCTCTGGCCACCTCACACTGTCTCTGGCCACCTCACACTGTCTCTGGCCACCTCACACTGTCTCTGACCACCTCACACTATCTCTGGCCTCCTCACAATGTCTCTGGCCACCTCACACTGTCTCTGGCCACCTCACACTGTCTCTGGCCACCTCACATTGTCTCTTGCCTCCTCACACTGTCTCTGGCCACCTCACACTGTCTCTGGCCACCTCACACTATCTCTGGCCTCCTCACAATGTCTCTGGCCACCTCACACTGTCTCTGGCCTCCTCACACTGTCTCTGGCCTCCTCACACTGTCTCTGGCCACCTTATACTGTCTCTGGCCACCTCACACTGTCTCTGGCCTCCTCAAACTGTCTCTGGCCACCTTACACTGTCTCTGGCCTCCTCACACTGTCTCTGGCCTCCTCACACTGTCTCTGGCCTCCTCACCCTTTCTCTGGCCTCCTAACACTGTCTCTGGCCTCCTTACCCTGTCTCTGGCCTCCTCACCCTGTATGTGGCCTCCTCACCCTGTCTCTGGCCTCCTAATACTGTCTCTGGCCTCCTAACACTGTCTCTGGCCTCCTTACCCTGTCTCTGGCCTCCTCGCCCTGTCTGTGGCTTCCTCGCCTTGTCTGTGGCTTCCTCATCCTGTCTGTGGCTTCCTCATCCTGTCTGAAACTTCCTCATTCTGTCTGTGGCTTCCTCATGCTGTCTGTGGCTTCCTCATGCTGTCTGTGGCTTCCTCATCCTGTCTGTGACTTCCTCATCCTGTCTGAAACTTCCTCATTCTGTCTGTGGCTTCCTCATGCTGTCTGTGGCTTCCTCATGCTGTCTGTGGCTTCCTCATCCTGTCTGCGGCTTCCTCATCCTGTCTGAAACTTCCTCATTCTGTCTGTGGCTTCCTCATGCTGTCTGTGGGTTCCTCATGCTGTCTGTGGCTTCCTCATCCTGTCTGTGGCTTCCTCATCCTGTCTGTGGCTTCCTCAACCTGCCTGTGGCTTCCTCACCCTGTCTGTGGCTTCCTCACCCTGTATGTGGCTTCTTCACCCTGTCTGTGGCTTCCTCATCCTGTCTGTGGCTTCCTCATCCTGTCTGTGGCTTCCTCATCCTGTCTGTGGCTTCCTCATCCTGTCTGTGGCTTCCTCATCCTGTCTGTGGCTTCCTCATCCTGTCTGTGGCTTCCTCATCCTGTCTGTGGCTTCCTCATCCTGTCTGTGGCTATCTCATACTGTCTGTGGCTTCCTCATCCTGTCTGTGGCTTTCTCACCCTGTCTGTGGCCTTCTCACCCTATCTCTGGCTTCCTCACCATGTCCTACCTCGTACGTTCGCATACAACGCCAGTTTTTCTAATGAGGCTCATTACATTGCAGAAAACGATAACACCTGCTGTTATGAGGTGTCACATTCTCTTCCTCAAAAACAGTTAATGATCTAATCCAACGGGCACTTACCTCGGCTGCAACATATGTGTATCTATGAGTTATCCAACCGTGGTTGGTTTATCGACAACATCGATTGTGTCATAACTACACAGCTTGTGCCAGACGGGAAGCATGGCAGTCGAATGTAAATCTTTGTGATCTGACATTTACTTAATGCAAATTTACTTTCATAATTTCTCAATTGCTGTGTATTTTTGACTGACAGGCAATCGACATGAGACAACTGTTGAGGAAATAGGCAACCCGGTTGTCAAATTTGAGATATTACCTGGAGTGGCATGTACGACGACCAACCCCCCCCCCCCACCCCCAACCCCATCCCATCCCAACCCTGCCAGCCCGGCTGAGAGGTATAATTGCAACTGGAAAGACACGGCACCGATGTGTGACAGGAGCCAACATGGGAAGCAGAGAACAGACACATTGTAACCCTGTCGTGCATGTCGTGAGAGGCGACCAGTGAGCCTGGCTAGCTTATTCCATAGCTGCAACACACAATCATTCACGTCACGGTCAACAGACGTCACGGTGCTCGCCAGTGTGCACACGTCACGGTGCTCGCCAGTGTGCACACGTCACGGTGTGGGATGGTTGAAGAGCTCTGCTTTAATGGAGGTGGGAAGACGGGAGAAGAAGGCACATCATGACTGATGCAACCTCAGAACTAAGATCACACACCAAGAAAAAGTCAGACTGTACGCTAAAACACAATATGATACCAGCCGCATTACGAACTTCTTATTTTTCTGCGGAGTCGGCAAAGCAGAATTGTTAAGAGATGTAGACACAAAACAGGGCACACAGTGTGTTGGGACTCTCTATGGGCGCTGCTGAGTTAGTTCCAGTAGGTAGCCCAGAATGTGAACGCTGCAGCGCTATGTATGATCCTGTTAATTCCACGTTATGTATGATCCTGTTAATTCAACGTTATGTATGATCCTTTTGATTCATCGGAATATATGATCCTGCTGATTCATCAGAATGTATGATCCTTTTGATTCATCGGAATATATGATCCTGCTGATTCATCGGAATATATGATCCTGCTGATTCATCAGAATGTATGATCTTGTAGATTCATCGAAATGTCAAGGCCCGCTGACTGGAGGGGTACCGCTTCATCACAAGATGACACACACACACACACACACGCAACAAGGTCAGGTCGCACATGCGCAACAAGGTCAGGCCACACACACGCAATATGTTGAGGCTATAATCACAACAAGGTCAGGCCACACATACACACAACACGGCCACGCTACACATACAATAAGATGAAGGTACACACACAACACGGTGAGGTCACACACACCAAGACGAGGCCAAACACAACAAGGTGCACATGGCAGTAACACTATGCCAGTAACACTATGGCAGTAACACTAGGCCAATAACACTAAAGCAGTAACACTATAGCAGTAACACTATGCCAGTAACACTATGGCAGTAACACTATGCCAGTAACACTATGGCAGAAACACTATAGCAGTAACACTATGCCAGTAACACTATGGCAGTAACACTATAGCAGTAACACTATGCCAGTAACCATCCATTGGCACCTTGCCGTCTTGACAGACGATAGTTTGTGCTTTAAAAAGGTATAATAACTTTTAACTATGGCGGTAGCGAGTGTGACTGATAAGGCCAATTTGCGCTGTAAATGTCCGTTCACAGTGGGTGCATCTGAACACGTGGTCATTTCCACCATCATGCACCATCTTACGTCTCAAACGCTTGGTGTGTGACTTTTCTGCAATAATTTTCTCCTTTGACTTTATTCCATTTCTGATATTTGCCCTCCATGCAACACGTTCAGCGACGACTTGCTCCCAATGTGCATTATCAATGCCTGTATCAATCATGTCCCGCTTACACACATCTTTGTATCGTAGTAGAGGCCGACCCTGAGATCTCTTACCCATCTGTAATTCACCAAAAAAGATATCCTTTGGTATTCTACCATCATCCATCCTCCTAAGATGTCCTATCCATCTAAGTCTACGAAGACTGAGCATGGAATAAACTGTCACACAACCTGATCTTTCCAATACTTCAGTATTTGTGATTTTGTCTTGCCACTTAATACCAAGTATTCTTCGCAGACACCGCATATGAAAGCTGTTTAAATTGTTCTCTTGGTGTGAGTAAGTTGTCCAGGTTTCACTGCCATAGAGAAGAGTACTAAGGACACAGGCTTGATAGACAAGAACTTTTGTTTTGGCAGTAAGCTTCCTGTTCTCCCATACTCTTTTTCTTAACCTGTTCATTGTTGTTGCTGCCTTACCAATCCGGATGTTGATTTCCTGATCTAGGGATAATTTGCTATTTACCACTGATCCTAGATATGTAAAATGGTCTACTATCTCTAGTTCGGCGTCGTCAATAAAGATTGATGGTACCCCATGTGCACCTTGTGACATAATCTGTGTCTTCTTTTTGCTAATTGTTAAACCAAATTCAGAACAAGCATTGGAGAATGCAGATAGTAGACATTGCAATTCTTCCTCAGAGTGGGTCGTAACTGCAGCATCATCTGCAAAGAGCAACTCTCTGATCAGTACCCTCCTAATTTTGGTCTTAGCCTTCAATCTCTGAGCATTGTAGAGGCCGCCATCTGAGCGTGAGTGAATGTATATACCACCATCCTGATCACGAAATGCATATTTCAGTAGAAGTGAAAAGTATATTCCAAAGAGGGTGGGAGCTAGTACACAACCTTGCTTAACTCCACTCTTGATTTCAAATTCTTCAGAAGTTGCACCATCAAACTTGATTATACCCTTCATGCCTGTGTGGAACGATTCCACAATGGACAGAAGAGTTGGTGGGCAGCCAATCTTCTTTAGTGCCTTGAACAGACCCTCACGACTGACCAAATCAAATGCCTTTGTGAGGTCGATGAAGGCAATAAACAGTGGTTGATTCTGTTCACGGCATTTTTCTTGCATTTGTCGCAATGAGAATATCATATCAGTGGTAGACCGGTTCTGTCGAAAGCCACACTGTGATTCGGGGTAGACTTGATCTCCTAGGACTTGAAGTCTGCGCAGAACAATTCTGGCAAATACTTTTCCAACAATACACAGAAGTGAGATACCCCTATAGTTGTTGCAGTCGCTCCGATCGCCCTTGTTCTTGTACAGTGTTATGATGCTTGAATCTTTGAAATCCTGTGGGACTTGTCCTTCACGCCAGCATAGCTCTATTAGCTGGTGGATCTGTATAGTGAGTGTGTCTTGCCCACTCCTGATAACCTCTATTGGAATCCCATCCTTACCTGGAGCCTTGCCAGATGCAAGTTCATTTATAGCACCCTTAACTTCTGTTATGGTGGGAAGTGTGTCCAGGTGGTCAAGAGTTGGTAGAGCCTCTATGGCGTTGAGGGCATCATCCGCTAGTTTGGTCTCACTTGAGTAAAGCTCCAAATAGTGCTCTACCCATCTGTCCATTTGCCGTTTCTTGTCAGTGATGATTTCTCCAGTCAAGGTTTTCAATGGTGCACTTCTTTTGATCACTGGACCACAGGCTTTCTTTATTCCTTCATACATGCTTCTTATATGCCATATGCCAGTAACACTATGGCAGTAACACTATAACAGTAACACTATGGCAGTAACACTATAACAGTAACACTATGGCAGTAACTCTATGCCAGTAACACTCTGCCAATAACACTATAGCAGTAACACTATAGCAGTAACACTATGCCAGTAACACTATAACAGTAACACTATGGCATTAACTCTATGCCAGTAACACTATGGCAGTAACACTATGGCAGTAACACTATGGGGGTACCACTATAGCAGTAACACTATGGGGGTACCACTATAGCAGTAACACTATGGGGGTAACACTATAGCAGTAACACTATAGCAGTAAAACTATAGCAGTAACACTATGCCAGTAACACTATAGCAGTAACACTATGCCAGTAACACTATGCCAATAACACTATGCCAGTAACACTATGCCAGTAACACTATGTGGGTACCACTATAGCAGTAACACTATGGGGGTACCACTATAGCAGTAACACTATGGGGGTAACACTATAGCAGTAACACTATAGCAGTAACACTATAGCAGTAAAACTATAGCAGTAACACTATGGCTGGTGTCTGGGCAGTACACAAATGACGTTCTATCTCGCCGTCCGCGAGCTGACAGTGGTGGTGATTGTTTTAAAGGCAAGTGGAGCTGGTGTGAAGGTGGGAGTAGGTGGGCTGGTGTGAGGGTGGGAGTGGGTGGGGGGCTGGTTTGAGGGTGGGAGTGGACGGGCTGGTGTGAGGGTGGGGGTGGGTGGGCTGGTGTGAGGGTGGGAGTGGGTGGGCTGGTGTGAGGGTGGGAGTGGGTGGGCTGGTGTGAGGGTGGGAGTGAGTGGGCTGGTGTGAGGGTGGGAGTGGGTGGGCTGGTGTGAGTGGGTAGGATGGTGTGAGGGTGGAAGTGGGTGGGCTGGTGTGAGGGTGGGAGTGGGTAGGCTGGTGTGAGGGTGGGAGTGTGTGGGCTAGTGTGAGGGTGGGAGTGGGTGGGTTGGTGTGAGGGTGGGAGTGGGTGGGGCTGATGTGAGGGTGGGAGTGGGTGGGTTGGTGTGAGGGTGGGAGTGGATGGGGCTGGTGTGAGGGTGGGGCTGGTGTGAGGGTGGGGCTAGTGTGAGGGTGGGGCTGGTGTGAGGGTGGGGCTGGTGTGACGGTGGGGCTGGTATGAGGGTGGGAGTGGGTGGGCTGGTACC